>VZTD01000483.1:110669-368963 GCA_013397725.1 Rhagologus leucostigma
GTCCGCGGCCCGCCTGCCGTCCCCGTTTAATGCCCGTCGCTGCGGAGCTTTCGGTGCGCAGCCGGGAGCTGCTCCAGTTCCCGGCGTTCGCTTGCCAGCACAGGGAAAGTGATGCTATAGATATGCTGGGAGAGGCTTTTCCTTTCGTTTTATTTTATTGCAATAATTTCCTGGCACACCTAATGGCATGTGATCCAAGGAGTCAGGAGACGTAGTACAACAACATGCAGTAGAAAAATGTGTTAGAAAGACTATATTACTCCATCTTACATCAAGACAAGAGGACACGGCCTCAAGTTGCAGCAGGGGAGGTTTAGCTTGGATATTAATAAGCAGAAGGTAACAGTAAATGGTTTCCTCCTCCAGTGGTGTTTCATGGGAATCTGACCTGGGCGGTTTGAGCAGTGAAGTGTGAAACCTTGGTGGTGGTATTAAGCTCTGGAAAAATACTAAGAACAAGGGTGAGCTATAAAAAAAATTTGAAAGCCCTTATAAGGCTGCCCAAGCAGTAACATGGCAGATGAAGACCGAGAGGGATGTACAGGAACAGAAGGAAACATGTAGAAGATGGCCTGCGAGCTCACTGTTACTTCCTGGGAGATAGATCTTGGTATTACCACAAAATGAGACTCAAGTCATGGGACTGGGCTGCATGACTATTCATAGAGCCTCCTTGGTGCTTACTGGCCAAAAGCAGATGCCTAGGGAAGAGATAGGATATGTAGTGCAAATACATGGAAATGCTTTCCACTGCTGTTGTACTAGCCTCCAAAAAATTGAAATTTAAGGTCTTCCCTGATGAGAAGTTCAAACTTATGGTAGGTTTTTGGTGTCTTCTTAACCAAGACATAGGAGTAGGATGTGTGATTGGTCCATTTGAATGGGGAATTAGATTTTGACATATGTGTAATGGCAAGATAAATATCAGAAAGGATAGAAAGAAGACAGAGCAATCCTAACTGTTGCAGGGCCAATCTACAGTTCTTGTTTAAAGAAATGAAGAAAATTCTTGAACTGTGAGCTGCTTTCTTATAGTTACTCATTCACGAATGTACTTCGATGCAGTCATGCTGCTGTGAGGCTTTTATGACATTAAAATAGGTGAAGCAATCTGTTGTTTGTAAAAGTGTTTCCAAGGAACACTCACACATCTGTGTGTGTTCTGAGGAGGTGGGGTTAGCATGTTAATGACCCAGCTTCATATATCAAATGTAATATGTAATTATAAACACTTGTGTAATTATAAACAGTTTCCATCTAAAAAAAGCAAATAAACACCCCCCAGCAAAAAGCCCCACCCCCCCAAACAAAGGGAAGAACATTCCTTCATTAAACTGCTGTATGGGCAGTTACTGGTTTGTGCTTTTGCTCTGTTGTTGCAATAGTGAGGTGCTGCTTCATTTGTGTGTGATTCTTACAAAGTGTGAACTGCAAAATCCAAGGAGGATGCCAGTGGAGTAAAACAAGTCTCAAAGTAAAAGTGCATTTTTTTTGAAACATACCTTTGTAAGTAAGGTAAATAAAAGCTATTTTAAAACAAGGTAGTTTGTTTCAAGCAAATGTTTGTCTTGATGGATAGGATTGAAAAACTGAAAAATTCAACAGAGTAGTTGTTTTCCTCCTCTCCTCCTTTCCCCTGCCCACCCCGCCCCCCCTCCCAGTGGAGATGTGAATTAACTTTATTTAAAATTATGCAATGTTGTGTTTCTGTGTTTATAGGAAGGGACTGTCCAGAGGTTCCCCAAATCGGTGTCTCTCTGGAAAAAGTGGAGTGTCTCTTCCATCAGTTTTTGCAAGAAATGTGCAAGAAGCCATTGACAATTATACTCGGTATGCATGTACTTCTGAAATAATACTTAATTAACTCACTTTTGACTTAGATATTTCCAGATTGGAAATAATTTTCACTAATCATTCTTCTGGTCATTCTTATGGATAATAACTATTGCACAATATGATGCAGGATACAAATTGACCTCATCTGCTGTTTAAAGGGTTTGAACTTTACTCCCAATCTGTGGTATGTATTTGAATATTTTTAGACTGTAGCAGAGAGCACTGATTAGCCCTGGAAGGGAAATCAGACTTCATGATTAAATTGAAATCATGCTCGCTAATGTTGCAGGTTAGTTAACTTTCAAGAAGTTTCATTCCAGATGACACTGGTTAGGGTTTGCCTGGCCTGCGCATCCAATTGACATTGCTTTCCCTGCATCCCAGGGTGGGTTGTAGCTGGCAGGGACCAGCTAGAACTTTGGGGGCTTGAATTGCTGGAGATCAAATTTTAAAGTGCGCCAGCTTTAGCAGTGTAAAAAACACTGCATAGAGACATATAACTCAGTGCTATTTGAAACATTTGTAGAGATTTTGTGCTTAGTTTTGAAAAAGTTTTCTTGTGGTAGCTTTTAATGTTAAAAAGTTAAAGAAAGCTTATGTCATCTTTAATGTGTTTTTCATGTGATCACTAGCTGATGTGGAGAAACCAAAATAATTGTTAGAGCTGGAAATATAGATACATGTGTATATATATATTCAAATACATACATACACTTTAGAGTATGCCCATACAGTTGCAATGGTGTGTATACATGCAAAGCATAACAGTGTAAAAGGAATTGCCTTTAAGGCACTAAATGGTACTAACAGGAGCATGCATTCACTCTACTTGAAAATATGTGCTTGCACCTCTTCCCCTCAACAGGAATACGTATTACTGGACATTTATTTGATTGGTTGCTTTATTTAAAAAATGTTTATACAGAAAATAATTGTGTTCTTCATTTTAATTTCTCATCTTTTCAGTGAAACGCTCTCACCACTTTCATCTAGTGGTTGTACAACACCCACGGAGTTGAATAATTCTTGGTCTGGAATAAAGAGCTATTCTACCAGTTTGTCTACTGAAAGAAGTTCAGTTTACTCCTGGAGGGATGATGTATGTCATAGAAACTTTTACAGTACCCTTTTTCTAAATATTAGTAGAAAAAATTAGTTTTTATTGATATTGGACAAGCAGTACCTCATCCATAATAGCCTAATGATTAAGTGTATTAGTCGAATATTTAAAAAATAGTTTTGGTTGCAAGTTGGTATTGGTGCAGCTAATGTGTAACAAGGGAAATAAAATGATAAATGATAAACAAAAGGAATAAAATGATAAGTGGTGAAGTTTGGGGAAAACAAACCTGTTTTACTGAAGAAGGTAGGCTTAGGTTTCTGAGTCCAAGTGAATGATAGAACACATCTTTTCAAACACTATATAGTGCAGGCAGTGTCTAAATTGAAGTGTTCTCAATGTTTTCAGTTATAAAGTACATTCATGAACATACATATAAATTTCCCAGTCTTGGTAAATATTTAGCTCTTACGTAAACTCAGTTCTTTTTTGTAGATGATGCAGAGAGAAGTCGTACCTGTTACAAAGGCTGCCCTCTGAGGCATACCTGGTGCAGGCTGGCAGTGTTAAATAAATCCAAGAGCATTGCAATTGCTGCCACCTTCATTTTAGAAAGCCTTCTGTGGCTGGTAGTGGTAGTTCTGTCATTCTGTTGCATAATGTCCTAACCTTTAGGATACTGACCCCATCTGTCACTGCCAGCCCTTCAGGAGAAAGCCTGACTCTGGATTATACAGTAACCTGTGTGAGAGTTATGTTCTCAATCCTTTTCAGTGTGGTCCCTTCTGTAGCCTGAGGTGCTTTGAGGCATTCAGCTGGAAGTGAACAGGCATGATTTGGGCCTTGAGTATTACCAGTTTTTTTAATGTATCATATTATCTAATGTAAGTGGCAAATGTCATTACAAACAGTGCCCCAGCTGAGGAACCCTCAGCCAAGTGCTTGTCTCCTCATCACTGGATAAAATCAGGCACTTCTCTACCATTTTCATTTGCCTCGGTGTTAACCTAGTCTGTAGTTGCACTGAGTTGAAGGTTCAGTGAAGAAGCATGGAAGGGCATTTCTCACACTGACAGCTGTTTCCTAAGCACCAGACTGAGTCACGCAGGCATAAGGTGCCCCCTCTTTGCCCTCTTAGCTGTTGTACTCTGAAAGGAAGAAGGAAGAGCACTTCTTGAAAGAGCAGGGAGCTTTGGTGCTCTGGGTCCTAGAGGTGCAGTGTGTGTGCTTCACATTGGCACAGGGAACAAGCTGGGAGTCCAAACACCTTATAACTGGGGAGTTTTTTTAATGTGGGCTAATCCTAGGCAGCTGAATGTTATATGTTAATGTCATAGAAATATAGTCTTATAGTTCGTTTTTGCTAAATTGCCTTGCTCGGGCCAGCTATATGGGATTTTTTTGGGGTTTTTTTTGCATTGTGGTATATAAATTGTGTCCAAAATATGTAGTCTGAACATGCATTTCGACACTCTCAACCAAGTTGATTCAAGTTGTTCTGTTCTTTGAATATCATGGAAATTTTAGTATACATGCATATTTGCTAACACCTATTAACTTTATAAAACCTAGGAATTTGATAAAGCCAACACGCAGAGAGTGCATCAGTTATTTTGGGAGATTGATGAAATGCTGTTTGAAGGAAAAGTGACCTCCCAAACAGAGAACCTGCAGGCAGAATGTGCGGATTGGGTTGAGCAATTTCCTCATATAAGGTAAGGAAATTCTTGCTAGTACTAGTTTAAATCAGCTACCATTCTAATTTGAATTTTTGGGGTACCCTTTTATGGTTTGGACATTAGCAACACTTGTGCATTCAAATCTGTATCTCTGGGACTGAGCTGTGCCGTAGGTGCTCAGTAAATCTGGGCAGTGGTGCTCTAGCAACTGATGCCCTTTGTTTTGCTTAGTAAAATGATTGCAGGCAAAGGTGTTCAGAAATTATTTTATAGCATAATTTTCTGTATATTTATTAGAGTTGCTTTCACCTTTTCTCTGTTCCTCTCTACATTATGCATGTTGGAGTTTGCACGTTTTCTGAGCTTTAATTGTAGCCTTAAAATTCCATGTAAACATTTTTGATTAGCACTTTTACTCACACTGATGGATACTCAAGTTGGATAAGTGATGCCATAGCAGGCATTATTTGTCTTCTGCATCCATTTTTAAACGTATGTTACAGAGTTTTTTGATAAGAAAGGAAGTGTGTTTACTTTTGTCCGCCTTTAGAACAATCTAACAAATTTTACTATTTGCTCTTTAAATTTATAGACTAGAATCTCATTCTTGTGTAAATCAGCTTAACTTTAATGATTTAAATACTAGGTGATGTTAAGGTAGTACACAAGACTCTGGCTCCTCCCTGAGTTGCTTTTCAAAGCAGATGTAAGGTGTGCTTTTGCATTGCCTACCATTTGCAGGTGTTTGTATTCTGGATATTTGCATATGGCTTAGGTTTTCATCTAAGATGCTGCTTGTTCTCTCCATTTTATTCAGGGTTCTAGGAAAGCAGCTCCTAGTGCCAAAGGATGAAGGCTTTCAGCATTTTCAGAGCAGAAATGATGTCCATGTAGATACTAAGTGTGTGCCTGGCCTCCTTGAATGTACTGGTAATGCAAAAGAGTATGTTAATTTTTTATTTTTCTTTTTGGTCTTCGCCTTTCAGAAACACATACAAATATTACTTTTGTATTACTGAAATGTGTCAATATAATTAAATATGCACTTCCTCCTTTCTTTGAATGTTTAATTCTCATTTTCTTGATGTTTTTTTCAGGCTCTACATCTCAGGCTCTAAACTGATCCCAACAGCATCTCCAATACATAAATCATTGGATTCAAGTTCCACTAGGATTTCAGACTCAGCAATGTATTCCTTCCTGGAAGAAGAAATTTATGATGAGGATGGAAAAATAGAGGAATATCTTGCCTTTGACAACAAGGAACTGTAAATAACAGATATATGTATTTTTTAAGAATGTAACGAAAAATTATCAGTGAACTGAGTCAGGGTTCATGAACTGTGTTTCTCTTTTGTAAGATACAGTTCCTTCTGTCTCTGTGTTCGGTAGCGCAGTGGTCAGAACACTCACCGGGAATGAATGTTCCAGCAGCTAGGCTACTGGGTGGAGGAAAGATCATAATGTGCTGTTTTCTGAAAGGCCTCTATAAGGGGAAAACTTTGGTAGGACTAGTTGGGCACAAAGCACAGCTTTTTGTGCTAAGGCCTTATGCACACTAAGAACAAAGGCATGGTTATTGTGAAAACCTGAGGAACCAGACAGAGACCCTTTCAGTGCTCTTTTTGAAAGAGAAGGCTGGGGTTGCTGCCTTTTTGGGAAGCATTTAGTTTTAAGAATACTCTCAGTAGTCTTCTCTCTTTGTTTTACTAAGTAAGCAAACTTAATTTGGGAGGGAGACTTGTGTGAAGGTGTGTTTCTCTCTTTTGTCTCCTTCATATTCTTCTTGTTTAGTTCAATTCTGAAATACCTTGTTTTCCATAACTAAAACATTAGGTTTTAGTTTAGTCCTGACAGGTTTAGTTTAGGCCTGATAGGAGAACAGCTTTGTCATTTTGTCAGTTGGAACCACTCAACCACATCTCACTTACAGTTAAGAATTACGGAGTTTGGTTTGAGGAAGAAGTGGGGAAGTGACAGAGAAGAGAAAGGGAGATAGTAGAAAGAGTAGGAATTTGGAATCATCCTTGTGATTGTGAAAAAAAAAAAAGCATTCCTTAGAAAAAGATATGATGGCGTTAAAAAAAGAAAAGGGTTAAAACTTTCTTCCTGAGAGGGTGTATTAGAAGACCGAGTTAGGAAATGTTGCTAAAATATGCTTCCCTAGATAGAGAGGAAACAGAAAAAAAAATTAAAAAGCATAACTGTCCTCACTGTAATAGAGAGGAAGAAGGTGTGTGTAAGGCTATGGGCTCTACTATTCTTGTCAGACTGCAGAAATCCTTTAAAGTTATTTCATCTTTGATCAGTGGTGGAAACTTGCAGATGTGTGCAGGTACAGAGGGCATGCTAAGAAGGAAATTTTCTGTGAGAATCCTCTTGACAAATACAACAGATGTTGCTCCCTATGTTATTGTAAAAAGTAGAGGATTTAGTCTCAAATGACTATGTGCCACGTATAAAACTTTTTCATAGACGTGCAGATCTTACTGTTTTAATGCCCTGATGAGATTTTTAAATTTTTCAATGGCAAGCAAATGAAAGAGAAATCATTGTATGTATTTGATAGGTTCTTTTCCCTTAGGTGAATTTGAGTTTGAATTTTTTGGTAATCTCCAGCTGATTGTCTTTTCTTCCATATGTATGTTTCTGTATTGAAGGAAGGGGGAAGAAGTCAAACCCCAGGGGAATTCTTTTGAATTTGTTTCCTTTACTAGTGAGGATGAGATTTGGGAACAAAAGAAAATGCGTCTTTCTGAGAAGAGGTGTAAGCGTGGCATTCCCCCTGTTTCTCCCAATGCCTGTATCAAAGATGCTGTGGCTTCTGAAGTATTTGATCATCTCTGGAGCAATGTCATTGGAATATTGGAGGAACTGATTAAAAAAAATTGGGAAACTAGTATCCCAGGTATTTGATATTTTCATTTGAAAATATGGTATTTGTTGAATGTAATTCAGAAAAGTCATCCTCCCCTATCCCCTTAAATTAAGCAAATTTTCCAAGTTTTAGTTAAGTTAACCAGTGCTGTAGAACGGTAACATATGTGATGCCTTGCCATGAGAATGTGTGCACACACATGCACCTAAAATAAAACTTTATTTCAAATTTTCAGGGAGTTTTGTATAAGAGGCGTAAAAAAAAAAATACTGACTGAAATAGCTTCATTGCAAGAGAGCATGTTAAAAAAAATTAAAATATTGATCGCTGGCATGAGATGCAAATTGATGCTGTTAGTCATCATTAGTCAGGGGATCACTGACAATGTGATCTGAATCTGGAACCTAGGAATCAAAGTCTCCTAGTCCTCATTGTTTAAGCTTCATTAATAAAAGGAAACCTTGGGTAGTCAGATTGTTAAAGTGAGATAGACAGTCTTGCTGATGTGCAGGAGTTCAAGAGTTTACTACAGGATGAAGAAAAGGTGATGCATGTAGTTTTATTTTATGTTTTCATATTCTAACAGGCTGTAGAAAGGAAAAGGAAAAGCGAGGAAAATTAACTAGAAGTGAAAACCTATTTAGTGTGCATGTGTTGTCTTTGGAAGCTGAGGGAAATTTCAGTTCTTTCAATGTATTTTAAAAGGACAGAAGTAACAGAAAAATACCTGAGGGTAGGTTTTGGAAGTTATCTCAGATGAAGGTACACTCAACCTCAAATATAAGAATACAACAAAATGAGAAATGGCAAAATTCCTTTGAATGCTTGCAGCATCAGAACTTAACATATCAGGTTTTACTGTAATTTAAAAGTTCTTTTTACACCACAGGTGGATTGTTTAGCTCTCAGTATTATAGTCTAGGTAGGATTGTTTAGCAGTATTATGGTAGTTTTTCTCTTTTATATTTTTGAAGGTCATAAGCTTATGACAAATAGCTAGTATTTCAACTAGGAAGGAAAAGAATTTGGGTTTATAATAGAAATAAGATGGTAGCATATACCCAAAATGAAACAGTGTGTAGCTGCTGTCAGACAAGGCTAGTATCAATAAACTTTTTATTTAATATATATTTTAAATTTTTTTTTTCACTTCTTAAAAAGATAAATGTCTGGGGATTTTTAGACAGCATTTCAAAAGTCTTAGCCATATTTTCTTAAACACCCACCTCAAAATCTACCTGTATAGGCCAGCTTGTTTGTAAGTGTCATAGACAAATGGAAGTGCTTTCAAAAACCCATAATTTATGTTAGATTTTTAAATATCATGGAAACTTAAAGCTATATGAAAGTCTTTATTTACTGTGTAGTGTAATATTGTTTGAACCTCAAAAAATGATGGCGGGTAAACATAGAAAATACTTCTTATTCCCTCTACTTTTTTTGCTGTTGTGCAGAATGTGACAAACAAATAGAAAAACTGAAAACTGTTGCAGCAAAACTGCCGCATTTGCCAGTCATTCATATTGCAACAGATGCTGAGAGCATTCCTCTTTCCAGAGGCTCTGAAGTACGAAGTGTATCTTTTGGGGCTCGTTCTGTTTCATCACAGGTAAAAATAAAACAAACCTCTCTGTCAAGTGGTTTTTTCTTCAGACCTTGGACAATCTTCATTGAAACTTGAAAAGGCTCTTTTTCTTTTTTTCCTCTTTTTTTTTTCTTTATACCAATTAGGTGTACTTGAAGTCATCTAATTTAAAATGAGATTAATGAAATGTTCGTTTTTTGTTTATTGTGACTAGTTTTTCCTTGGTGGTCCTTAAAGGTGCAATTTATCATTAAGGTATTGCTGCCATTGATTTGCAAAGTCTTGTTAAATTCTATTCTGTCCTTAAAAACTAATTTTGCCTTTATTGTGGTCCAGTCATTTCTTCATGGTAGAATTAAGAAGACAAACTGAGATGTGAAGTTGAAACTTGAGGTGCTTTACTCACAACCCTGCGAGTTTCAGACTCTCCCATTCCTTTTCTTTTCCTTTGTGTCTTGTGAAAAGGGATTCTGCAGTACATCCACCAGCACGTTGGCAGTAGGCCTTACCTGTCTTTGTGGAAGCTCATGCTTATATTGAGAAAATGTCCTATTTTGTCCTGCTTGCTGTCTCCTCCCTCTGTTTCCTGCTTCCTGTTTTGCACATTTGTTTCTTTTTTCAGCCACTGCTTCTGTTTGGTTTTTTTTCTCCTGTCTTTCTCTATTGAGTTCAAGCGACTTCATTCTCTTCCACTGGCTCTTTTTCCATGCTTGCTAAACAGTGAGATAAGGAACACAGAAAAGATAGCACAGCAGTCTCAGTTCTCCCCATTGATGTGCTTTGTTCTGTAGCGGTCCCAGCAGCCAGAAGAAGTAAAATACTTTGATAAATCATGCCCCTGTGCTGAGGGAAAATGGAAAGTTTGAAGAATCAAACTCTGGCTTCAACTGAAACTTATATTGTAAATTGAATTGCAGTTCAGTAACTAAATTACACAAATTGTGTTTATAAAAATCTGTTTAAGATAAGCAAAAGAAAAAAGGATAGCTGCCCCATCTGCTCCTAAGAATTGTGCTGAACAATCTTAAAAGGAACTTTTGTAAAAACTGGTTAAAATACCTCTTAACTGTGTGCTTTTTGAGGTCTGCCTTCTAAAAAAGTAAAGGTTAACACATAGTTGTTGCTTTTAATAGGGTCACCGTTTCTCCAGCAACCTCTGTAATGATTTGAATGGTGTGATGACAATTCAAGCAAAACCACTCCAACAGAGGCATGCTGCCACAGCAGAAAAAATACAGTAGGTGCTGATATTGACATTTTAAAAATGTGACATAATTCACATTATGTAAAAAATGTTTTGCTATTAGAAAAAGGCAGTAAAAAGGCAGTGATCTTGTTTACATGTGTCCTGGTATCACTGATATGATAGTGATTTGCAGAGGTTGAAATGATGTGCTGTTAAATCCTTGTTTTTCTTGACCCTAATTCCTTATTTCTTTCTCTTTCCCTAGGAATGAGCGAGAAGACAAACAGCATAGCATTACCTTCAGCGCTCCAAATTCAGCACATGCTAGGCTGGGGAGAATTTCTGATAAGAGTGTTCTCTCATCATCTCCGGCACTGCTGGCATCTTCTAGGAAACTACCAAGGTTACCTTCTCTCACCTCTGACCAACCCTGCTCAGAAGTTCCTAATATGTACAATGATGAAGTCCGTAAAGGGACAAAATTGTGAGTTTTTCATTTTATTCTTTTCTTTTCTCAGAACTTTACTGAAATTTCACCACTGAGGGATTTTGCAAAATACTTGAGAACTAACCCACAACTTATTATTAATTGTAGAATTCAGAGGGAAGATGAAAGCAAGCAGAGCCATGATTTTTTGAGGAAAGGCATTTGTTTTATTTTTTTATTGCTGTAATAGGTGCTGTTACTTTCTGTAGCTGAGCTTTATAAAGAAAAGTACTACTTAAGAATTTTATATTACTTCAATGAAGAAGTCTGTAATGTGAATTTTCCTGAAAGAGGAACCCTTAAAATTCTGTAGGGTTGGCAGCTGGGTTCGTTTATCTTCTGCTCGTGCACCTGCAACCCGGAACAAGTTACCACCCATAAACTCTGAGGCTGTTGAACAATATGTTTCAGTACCTCAAATGCAACAGAGCTCTGTAAGTTGTGTTCTTTTTTTTACCGGTGAAGAACTTCAAGCTATTTAGAAATAAATTACTCTATGTCACTGGTTGATATGAGTAATTTTACAGCTTGTGTTGGTTTGTATTTAATACATAGATTTATCATGGTAATGTGTGTTACATTGGGCTACGATTACAATGCAAGAGAAGGCAGTAGAAAACCTCAGGTCACAGACAGATCATAGAGGAAAAACATCTCTGACAAGAGAAAAATCTGATTAAAAAAAAAGATAAAAAGAACCAACCAACAAGATAGTAACCTTGCACTTCTATGCATCTGTATTTAAATAACTTTTTTCAGTGTTTTATTCACTAATGTTAGGTTATAAGAATTAGAAAATTATGGTGACTGAAATAGAAAAGGATACCAACTGAAAAAAACAGCTCTTATATTGGCCTATTTTTGAAGGCTGGGGAAGTAATGAGTCACCACAATGAAAGTAAATTGGCATCTTGATATGTCAACATGCCAACATAGAAACAGTCTCACATCTGTTTAAAAAACAGGCAAACCCCTAAATTGGTGCTTTTGGTTATTGAAAACATGCTTTTCTTTTCTTCTTGTGAACTTTTGTATGTCAACAGAAAAAAACTTTTAATTCATTCAATTGCTGCGTTCTCTTAATGCTCTTTTTAATTCTCTTAGCATCAAGAACGATATGCTCATAGCAGAGTGTCAAGTGCAGTGGCTGGCAGGACAGAGCAACAGCCACTCAGAGAAAGAACTGTTACTGTTGATCAATTTTCAAGGCCCAACACAACTCATACATTCAGGGTATGTTACAGTGTAAGTGGAGACATGGAAGAGGAAAGGTTTTCATTCATGCCTGCTGTTGGTCTACAGAAGGTCTCATTTCTGGGTCTCTTCTGACATCTGATGTACAGGGATTCCTGCTGCCTCTAGAGAGGAGGTTGTTAAAAGTCTTGGGGAGGGTGTGGGACTATTGTATGAGGAAGAATTTTTTTTCAGGTCTAATCCATCAAAGTTTTCCTTTGAGGGTGTCTGTGTGCTAGAAATGTGCAGTTGTAGTGCTGGTTGGAGCTTTGTACTTTGGTGGGAGCCAGTCTGCTGGCCTAGATCATAAAAACCATAATCAAACCATTTCAGTAGATAAGTGTATCACACTAGCTAAGATTATCTTTCCTTCTTACAGAGAGACACATCTCAGAAGAAGTCACTGACTCCTACGGATTTTGCTAACCACAGAAGGACGGGTCAAGGATTTTTGATAACAGGTAGGCAAAGTACGAATCACTTGGAAGGTAAAAGGCCAACAAAACCTATTAACCCATCGTACCATCAAAAAGTGTGGTGCCTAGGGAGAGCCATCTCAGCATAAAAGAAGAATGGGTTTTCTTGGCAGGATCTTTTGATTTTGGTTTTGAAGTTTCTTCTCACTTGTTCTGCGGTAGTCCTAACTCTTACGGGTAGGAATCCTGTGAAGCTTCTTTTTCTTGTTATNAACTACAGCAAGAGTATGTGGTGTACAGTCTAGATATTTTTGCAGTTGCTAGAGTAGTAACACAATTGCATGCTTGTGAACTGCTCATGACAAATTTTATTTTAGTTCTGAAATTAATGAACTTTTTGTGTGAAGAAAAAGTAGATTTGAAAATCTGCATTTTTAACAAAAATATAAAGCTCTCATTAAAAAAAAAAAACAGTATTGATTTGCAGCTCTGTCTTGAATTTACAACACCAAAAAAGAGGGCAACCCTATGTGGCTCATTTTGTTCCATTTTTACAATAAAGCTGGCTGGCTAGCTAGTTCCTGATGTATTTGAGTCCTTATATGTAACCTTTACTTGTTTGGAAGTTCTTTGAGTTTAAATAATTATATAATTGACGTAATTACATAACAGGTGATGTAAGAATAAGGGCAGGTTAGCAAACACTGATCTGAGCACGTTGGTGACAGTAACTCATACATAATCTTGGAATGTCTTTTGGAAACTACAAAAATTAACAGTGTTTTATACTTTCCAGGTTCACAGAATTACTCCAAATACTTGCAGAGAAATCCTTCAACTTCAAGGAAGAGATTTCAGATTGCTTCTTAACCTGTTTTAGGAAGAAATAGAAACCCTCTGCACTGAATGAAAGACTGAAGCACTAAATTTGCCACTTAGTATCTTGTGTAACAAAGAAGGTGTGCATTATGCAGTCCTCAGGATGCCTGCATTACCTTCTTTTAAAATTATTTTACCAGAGGTTAGATTAAAAATTGGAGCAAAATGAAATAAATGGTTGAGGTGTCTGCTTTGTTTGCAGTATCAAGAGACTGCAGCTGCACTTTCTTCTCAGGCATTCCTCCTTTTTCTGTCTATCCTAGGGAATTATTTTTCTACCTATCAAATAAGATACGTTTAGAACATAAAGTGCTGTTCCCACTTTTTTTGTTTCCTTAAAGATGTTCTAGTCTATCTAAATATCAGTCATATATAAAATTTATATTTTTAAACAGGAGTTTGCAGTACTTCCCCTTTAACTGCTGTTTTAGCATTTCTTAATTTTTCAGTCTGCTTATTATTATTATAGTAATATTTGATCTCTTACAAATACTATCTGTACCTACTTTTTCTTCTTCCTTTAATTCATTTGAAATCTCATTCATTGCTTTTACTTATGCTGTTCTAATCATCAGTAACTGTGGGAAATGCTGGGATAAACTTTATTTATGGCAAGTAACGTTTTCCCTGCCAAGCCAAACATGTTTACAGATGCTGAGCAATTGAACCAGCATGCTGACAAGTCACTGGTCATCTTACATCCTGGTAATCATTATAGACTCCTTCCATGTTGGAAGGGACCTCAAGGATCATCTGGTCCCTCTTGGCAAAAGCACAGTCTGGACAAGATGGCCTATCACCCTGTCCAGCTGAATCTTACGTGTCCAATGTTGGGGAATCCACCACTTCCCACATAATGGAGAGATTATTCCAATGGCTAATTATTCTCATTGTGAAAAGTTCTACTCTTGTGTCCAGTTGGAATCTTCCCAGGCATAACTTGCACACATCACTTCTCACTTTTCCATGAGGCTCCTTAAGAAAAGGGAATCTCCATCTTCTTAGTAGCCACCCTTTAAATACAGGAACATGGTGATAAGGTGTGCCTAAGCTTCTTTTCTCCAAGATGGGCAAATCCAGTTTTCTCCGCCTTTCCTCACATGACAGGCTACCCAGTCCTTTGGTCATCTTTGTTGCCCTTTACTGCACCTTCTCCACTCTGCCTACATCTTTCTTGTATAGCAGGGACCAAAACTGAACACAGCATTCCAGGTGTGGCCTGACCCGAACTGAGTAGGGTGGGATAGTGAGTTTATCTCTCCTGGTGTTGATGCAGCCAAATCCCCTACTGGCTTTCTTTGCTGCAGCAACAAACTGTTCACTCACACTGAGCTGCTTGTCTGCCAGGACCCCCAGGTCCCTTTACATGGAGCTGTTTTCTAGCCGTGTAAATCCTCAGCCTGTGCTGCTCTCCTGGATTATATTTTTCCATGTGCAAGACCTTACACTTGTCCTTATTGAGCTTCATAAGGTTCTTGTCAGCCTATTTTTTCAGCCAGTCCAGATCTTTGTGCAGGGTGTCTCTCCCTTCCAAAGTGTTCTCTGCCCCACTCAGTTTGTTATCACTGACAAACTTCATCCGAGCACACTTGATCCCATTATCCAAACCACTGATGAAGATACTAAACAGCGTTGGGCCCAGTATCTTTCCCTGGGGGACTCCACTTGTGACAGTTGCCACTGTGAAAGGGAGCAATTTACCACCACCCTCCAGGTGTGGCCGGTCAGCCAATTCCCCACCCACCACATGGATCACACATCCACACCATCACATGCACATTTCTGTAGGAGGAGGCTGTGGGAAACCACATCAAAAGCCTTGGAGATATCTAGGTAGATAACATTCACCACTTGCCCCACATCAACCAAGCAGGTTCCTTTGTCGTAAGAGGCAGTCAGGTTTGTCAGGCACAATTTGTCCTTGGTCAATCTGTCCTGGCTTTTCCTAATCATGGGCTTCATTTGACTTGTAACAGCTCCCAGGAAAATCTGTTCCATAGGTTTCCCAGGGACTGAAGTAAGACTGATGGCCTATAATTTTCTGGATCCTCTCTTAAGTCCTTCTTGTAGATAGGAGTGATATTAGCCTTCTTTCAGTCTTTTCGGATGTCCCCCAAATTCCACAACTCGAAGATTGTGGAGAGTGGCCTTGCAGCTATACCAGCCAGCTGTCCTTGGTTGGATACTGCCAGAGCCCATCAATCTGCAGAGGTCAAGCTCCTGTAATAGTTCACATATGAACTCTTCCTTCTCAGATGGTGGGTCTGTGTTTGCATCAGCCAGGATTTTTGTTCCCAAGGCCTCGTGCTGGTGAAAGGACATGGGTGAAGAAAGTGGTGGGTACCTCTGCCTTTTCAGCCTTGTTGGTGACTAATTTATCTCTCCTGTTAAACAGCAGGCAAATACTTGCCTTCTGTCTCTGCTTGTTAACATACCTGTCCTGGTTTCAGCTGGCATAGAATTTATTTTCATCCTAGTAGCTGGCACAGTGCTGTGTTTTAAATTGGTATGAGAATAACGTTGATGACACCCTAATGTTTTAGTTCTTGCTGAGTTGTGTTTGCCCTACATCAAAGACTTTTCAGTGTCCTGTACTCTGCCAGTGAGAAGGTCCACAAGAAGCTGTGACTGAGCATGTCCAGGCCAGCTGACCCCAACTGGTCAAAGTAATAGTCCATACCACAGAAGGCCCTGCTCAGTATATTGACTGGGAGGGGCCCATTGCTGCTCAGGGGTGGACTGGGTTCAGTGGATGGTAAGCAATTGTTTTGTGCAATTGCTTGTGTTTCTTGGGTTTTATTCCTCTCTCTTCTTTTCCTATTTTCATTTTACTTTACTGTATTTCAATCATTAAACTTTTCTTATTTCAACCCATGGGTTTTATCTTTGTTCTGATACTCCTCTCTGTCCCACCAGGATGGGCTGTATGCATGGTACTTCGTCATGGTCTAGGGCTAAACCATGGTAGTACCTGAAGAGCTCTTTCTGGTAGTTTTTGATATCTCTGACCAATTTCTATTTGAGCTGAGCTTTTACTTTGCATCTCTGCACAACCTCTCAATACCCTTGTGCTTACTTGGATGTAATCCTGAAGCCCAGAAGAAGGTTCACAGAGAACTAACTGGACGAGGTGTTTGGTAAGTTTTCCATTCCTTTATCAAGATTGAAGAAGTGGAGATAGGAATGTGCCATGTGGCGATTCTAGAGTTTTAAGTGGCTAGAGGTGGTTGGGATGGGTGCTGGAATGTCTGCAGGATAGAGTACTGAGAAGGTTTCCCAAGTAAAGGGTAGGGTTTGTCTCTTTTTTTTTCTGTGGTGAAGCAGATATACACAGCCACTTATTTGCTGTTGTTTTGATCCTTCTCCCTTTCCTTTTCCTCCTCAGGAGGATATCAAGCATAGAATGGCATGAATATTCTTGTTATAATTTATGCCCTACTGAGATTTTCCCTGACCTGTCGGAGTCCTGGGCGATTCCTCCCTGAACATTGTAAGGAAAAGCACCTTTATAGTTTCCAAATGTTTAATGCTGTTGATAGTTTGCACGCATCCATCACTTTGGAACTGACATTTCTGGTCTCACTCGGGGGTGATGTGAAGGATATTTCACCCCCATTTTCCCTTTCAGTCTTGTGATTGTCTCATGGTAGGCTCTTCAGCTGAAAGTGTCATGGCGTAGGTGTCATGGCGTAGGTGTCATGGTGTCAGCAGCAGGGCTGCTGGTGTGGTGGCCTCTCTGAGAAAAGGCTAGAGAGGAGAACACGGTTCCTGCTGGCTCCACACTGGATCCACTGCAGGACATAGCTGAGCAGTGGCACCTCTGTGAAAAAGTATTTACAAGTGTGAAAAAAAATGCTAAACAGACAGCGGAGTGGGGTGGGGGGGGTGAGGAAGAGAGGGGAAACAGCAGTGCAAACACCAAGGTCAGTGAAGGAGAAGGAGGCAGTGCTTCCAGCTCCAGAGCAGAGATTCCTCAGCAGCCTGTGGAGAAACCAGCAGCTGGAGCAGGAGAAAAGTGTGAGGAGGGAGCACCAGAGAGGAACTTTTGTCTCTGTTTCTAACTTCCTCATTATCTGTTTTTAATTTTCTACAAATTAAATTGAATTTCTGAAGTTGAGTCTGTTTTGCCCATGATGGTAACCAGTAAGCAATCTTCCAGTCTTTATTTTGACCCATAAGCTTTTGCATCCTGTTGAGGGAGGGGAGTGAATGGGTGGGTGTCTGACGGCTGGCCAAGGCTAACCCACCACAGCTTCTAACAGGCTGTACATTTATGACTGTATTATGTACAGGCACATCAAATGTGGACAAAGAACCTCCTAGAGAAAATACTGATACCAAATCTTCCATGCTGCAAGAATGCAGGTAGCAGATTTGCAGTGCTGTGCTTCTGTGACCTACAAGTTTTCCCTGATCTTAAACTGTCCTGTTTATTGTTTGCTGTCTTCGTGACCTCTGGCTCACTTCATGTAGTGTGTTGCATGCTGCTAAATGCTTTCTTTAAACTTGCTGGAGTTTAGCAAGGAGGAGGCCGTGTAGAATCTAGCCAAATCACAGAGAAGTGGGCGGAATCTTCACTCATGACCTTGGATGAGTTGTTATCATCCAGCTTGGGAGTGTGTGTTTTCCTTGATACATTGATGAATAAATACAGGTGTGGTGCTTTGGTAGCTACTTACTGTTAATGTCTATTAGTTATGACAACATCACTGATACCGTATCAGAATTGCTTTACAACAGTAATCTCTGTTCTGGGGCATGAGCGGTGGTCTCCATTATTGTAAGACATGTTTTTATCCTGGTAGGGAAGAGCATGGTTTCTTAGGAGGCAGGCTTTTGTATTCTGTTGGGGATAATTCATTCGTGCAAAATGTCTTGTAATGAAGGATCCCAAATGATGGCTGTGGAACAAAGCAGTTGTTGCTGTACAGTGAACTCTAGGTTGCAGAAACCAAGCAAGGTATGCTTGATGGAGGTGGCATCAAAGCCACCTGTCTCTGAAAAACAGCTGTGATCTCTGTCTCACAAATGCTGTTAATCTCCTTTACCTGTGTGAGAAAGGGTCCACAGAAGGTTTTTTAAGCTGCAGTCTTCCTCAGGATTTGTTCTTGGAAGCCTAGATTTTGGGCATGAAGCTGTAGCAGCCTAGTTTGGGCCTGAAATTTATTATCAGGCCCTAAAATTCCTCTCTGAGGACTGGGGAGATCTCTGAGCTCTCCATCTGTCCAGCTGATAACATATTTTGAAATGGAGATATACTGTGTTATATTTTTTTGTGTAGGTTGTGGGCTGTTGTGGACTACAAATAGTCTGTTTTTTTCAGGGTAGCTTTCTGCATAAAGGTTAATCATGTTGTGATGGTGTGTGTTTAGAAAGACAGAAGCTCTTGCTAAGAAAAGCCTTTCTTAAGAAAAAAAGTTTTTCAGAATGAGTTGTGTACTTCTCTATTGTCCTTCTGTTGTATCAGATCCACTTTAGCCTTGCTTTGTTTTGTTTTTGGTTTTTTTGGGTTTTTTTTTTTTGGCTGTTAATGATGATTTTATTAGTTTTTCTTACTGAAGAATCCAAGCTGCATTCTAGGGAGCAGCAGAAACGTGTCTTGTCATTGTGTCTCTTGGCTGACACAGCTGCCTAACATGCTGTGTGTCTTCTGTCAGCACAGGCAGATAGGCTTCCACTTAGGCAAGAAACTGAATAAAAGCGGGTTTTCACTGTTACAAGCGTTTATAGAAGCAAAGATTCACTAACCAGTGGAGTGCTCACAGAAATCCAATACTGAACAAATAGCTCTCTGGGTGAAAAGGAAGTGCTAATCACAATCTGGTAGAAAACTAATTTCCTAGAGAACATCCTCCAAAGTTTGTTATGATTCCAAGTCTTGGTGACATAATTAGGCCTCAAAGATGCTAGACCTCTCATTTCTTCTTTCTTGGGTATATATCTTTTATGTCTCATTCCAGTGTTTCTGCTGCCTTTTATTAACATCATCACCATTGCCAGCTGCTGGCAGGATGTTGCAATGTTTGTTTTGCAGTGTTCTCTACTGCTTTACCAATGGTTTTTCACCTTCTCCTTGGTGTTTCACCAGTGTTTTTGGTGTTTGTTTTTTTTTTTCCTGTAGAAGGAGTAATCAGCAGTTAGAAGTACAGATTTTTGAATCAGAATCACAAATAGTGACTTCATCTAATTATTGCTCCAATGAAGGCAACAAACTGCAAGACTTTTTGTAAATATGAGAGTATAATTTTTTCAGCTGATCTCCACGTTAAAAAGACAAAAGGTTAGTCTCTTCATCCTGCGTGCTTGCTTCCTTCCTAGGATGTCACCTGAACAAAAGAGGGGACTGGTGATTGTGTAACTTGCCTATGTGTTTGCAAGACTGGGTATATATCTGCTGCTTTCTGTCACAAACCATTACAAACAACAGCAAGAGTAGCAAAGTTCATTTCCAGCTGTTTACTGTGCAGAAAGATAAAACAGTCAACATTTATGATAAAGTCTCTGCTGGAAGATTGCAGGAACAAAGTGCCAAAATTTACCCTCCTTGATGCCAAGGGTCACAGAAACCTTACTTCTGATGTTCTGAGCTTTCTGTTTGTGTTTTTTGTCTTAGTTGTTTTGTTTATGCTGTTTATTGATTTAATAAAAATGCTTGTGCAGTCAGCGCAGTCATTTTTGGTACAAAGCAAACAGGATAAATATGACTATGGCCATAAATACCATTTGTGCTTTATTCAGGGGGTGAAGTTTTGTGAATTGGCTGTGAACTATGCTGCCTCTACCAAAATTCTGTTTGACCAAAAGGTTTCTGAGCACCCGCTTTGAGAAACAGATGCTCAGTAGCCCTGCAGCAGTGAGAACAGACCCTGGATCCTCCTGAGGCAGGAAGGGCAGCAGTGTATATGGTGGGTTTGGTACTGTGTCTACCCAAGCACTTTGCAGGTTGAGGCACAGGTGCTTGTGCCGCCTGTTGTGTTACTGGCACCCTTTAGCTTGTGCCTGAGTATTCAACAGTGAGATCACTTAAGGCCGTTTGAGCTGAGAAGCATCAGTGTGCTTTGCAGTGCTGCTGTTGATCAGGGGTCTGTATGGGCTCTGGTTTTTGTAACCCTTTGAAGCCACCAAGCCAGCTGAAAAAAGGTATTCTTTATCTGGTCCTTCAGTCATTGTGTTGGACAACACTGGAGCAGTTCTCTATAGCAAAATGGTGTTGAGCACCTGAAAATAGACTGAGAAAGATGTTATTGAGAAAACCCATCTATCCCAAATCAGCAAAAACATGTTTTTTCCCTAGATGGTACTTTGTCTTTTCCTTCTGAGGCGTGCAAAGAAGGTTCTCACTCCTCACTTGGCTCGAGCCAAGTGAGGGCAGGAAAGTAGCACTGTTCCCTCTGGCTGGCCTAACATCAGGAAATGCTAGAGGGCAGCCTCTCCATGTGAGTGTTTTTTGACTCTGTGTATTTTCCTGGCAAGAAGCTACGCCAGTGGCGTGTGTGGCAGCTCCGCCTCCTGCTCTTTCTTGCCAACTTTTCCGTGCACTTGGCTTACTGCAACTGCAGTGCCGGGTACACGCAGCTCCAGTTCTGCAGCAGGGATCAAGGCTCAGAGCAGGAGGCTGACAGGCGATGATGGAGGTTGTGGAAGTATTCTCAGGGAGACCCCAGCTGCTGCCCTGGGGAGCTGGGGTCATTGCTCTGCTCTTGACAGTTGTGACTGTGTGCTCCCTGCCCTCCCTGATGGAATACTGGAGGCGATGGCGGATGATGAACCTGATCCCGGGTATCAGCCCCTGCTATCCCGTGCTGGGAAATGCCACGCTCTTAGAGCGGACAGGAGAAGGTAATGCCAGCTTACACTGTAGCCCAGCTGTGAGGTCCCTGCACTGCCTGGGGTTTGCTGGAGGAGCCAGTGGTGGTGAGGTGCTTGTGTGGCTGAGCTGTGGCTGGCTGGGGAAGGGGAGTGGGGTGTCAGAGAATATGCTGTTGCCTTTAGATCTCTCTGGGCCTGTGGGCAATCTGCAGAGGGGAACAGTGTGAGAAGTGGGCAGTGAAGAGGAAAGGAGAGGAACTGCATAAATGTGGCATTATTATCGGTCTCAAAGATTAACTAGAGATTAAATCTGATAGCAGCTGCTGCTGGGCTCAGACTGTTAAATTGTTGGTAGGGTGGAGCATCAGCACTGCGGAATGTGTTTGTGCGAGTGGGAGGCGTGCTGGGAGCCCTTTCAGGAAGTGCTGTTTCGCAAAGTTAAACACTGTGTCCTCATGTCTGCTGTGATCCAAACAACACTTGAAACAATTACCTTCCCCCAAGCGAGCATGTGCAAGGGACTTTAGCATGCCAAGTTGCTTTTACCCAGGCTCGCTTTCCAAATCATCTGTGACTTAGATTTACGTGTTAGATGCAAAAGAACTTGCTGAGTATTTACAGCACATCCCTCGAAGGCAAATATTTTTGTTCTTGCACTGATTAATGGGACCTTCTTTATGCCAGGTGCTTGAGAAAACACGAATGTGCTAGATGTTCCCTTTCCATTTGGTACTCATTTTTTAACAGGAACGTATTTCTTGAGGAGTTTGTGGTATGAAAGCGTTGCTGGGTCTGCTGTCAGTGGCCCACACTCTTCTGTGTGTGTTTGTGATGCCTGCGTATGCTAGTTCTGGTCTGTGCACGTGTTGCTGGCTGCTGGCTGTGCTGCAGTGTGTGCTGCCAGAAAAGAGACTAATGGGTTGTGGGAGCATGATGGAGTCAAGTACATGAGTACAGCATTGGAACACAAATT
Source organism: Rhagologus leucostigma (assembly GCA_013397725.1). NCBI lineage: Eukaryota > Metazoa > Chordata > Aves > Passeriformes > Rhagologus > Rhagologus leucostigma. Next base: position 132,691 of record VZTD01000483.1, read on the forward strand.
GCCCAGTGCTGACCCGTGCTGAGACACAGTGCCTCTGTTCACAAGGCACAGTGTCATATCTTTCCTCTGGATCCAATCCCATATCTAAGTACAAATATGAGAGATCTGTGGTGGATGTGAGGGCAAGCAGCTTTCCACAAAGATGACTTTGGGGAAGCAGTAGGAGGATCATAGGATGTTTATATGAGCTGGACTGAGAGATGAATATTTTCTTTTTTTTTCTTTCTTATCCTCCTTTTAAAAACTCTTCTTAAGAAAACCAAACCAAACCATTGCTTCTATCTCCAGAAAGCATGGAAACTCTGATGTTCTAGTTTCTAATCTGATTTGTTAGCAGGAATCACATAGCTCCTATGCTTTAGTTAAGGAATCACAAAGCTCCCACCTCCAGCCATCTTTGTTCTTTTTTATTTATTTAAAAATCAGTGAAGTTTGGGGTTTATAATCTTTTTCATTAAAAATATGACAAAAAAAATCTTTAAAAAAGGGTAAGGTTTTATAGCAGAAAGGAAAATAACTTTTCCCATGATGGGGATTTTATTTGTTGGTATTGGTAGACAGTTGCTGGAAAATGTTCTATTTTAATCATGGCAATGTTAGGAAAAATATTTTAAAAATAGCAAAATAGTCTGACACTCTTATTTGGGTTAGATGAGGTGTCATTAGAACTTTTCGTAAGACTAAGGAAAGCTGTATTTGGGCATCTATTAGGAAACTTTATTTTTTTCTTTTTTTTTTTTCTTTGATTTGGTGACCTTTGAATTTTCAGCTCTGCAGAGGCTTGTAAAGGTGTCATTTGTTGTTTAAGCTTGTTTCTGAAAGGGTGAAGAAGTGTTTCATCCTTGAACATTCTGAGAGTGGCCCCCAGCTCTAATATTTCAGAATGAACCTGAATGTCCTCTGTGATGAGATAGTATCAAAGGCCTTTTTTAATCAAATCAAACACCGTCTACTGCTCTTCCCTTGGCAACAGATTCAGCTATCTCCCATGCTTTCTGTATAGTTGAACTGACAAGACATGGGCTGGGTAAGTGTATAATAATGTGGGAGGACAATTCTCTGGGTTACTGAGCTCAGTGGTATGAAGTCCAGCTGGCAGCTGGACAGCAGTGGTATCCCTCAGGTTGATCTGTGGCATAAATGATGCTGTGAGTCTGTCCCCTAAGAAATTAGGACACCTGAATTGTAAAATCCACATTTGCAAAATATGCTCCTTGGTCATAGCAGCAGGTTAAAACTACAACAGAATCAAAATTGCAAGGCATGTGGTGTAAAAGAGCTCATTACAAAAGCCTTGCTTATTTTGTAAACCCCCCTTGTTGGAGATCTACTCTGATTTTCTATTCCAGGTTTTTTTAAACAGCTACAAATTCATATTGAAGAGTTTAGAAGTTGGCCATTGTTCAAACTTTGGATAGGACCATTGCCTGTCATGATTTTGTATCACCCTGACACTGTGGAGGTAAGTGTGCTGGTCTCCTGTCTATTCTACTGTCATGCAGAGCAGTGTCCAACCTGTTAGTTTCTATTAACGTAATTTTTGTTAAAAACGGCTTGGACTGATTTGCTTTGAGATGGTCCTCTGAGTTATTGCTAAAGAAAGGCGTAGAGCAAAGGAATATAAAAAGGCCTAGTCAGAGGGGATTGAGGGGAATACTGAAGATGACCAGCAAATGAAAGCACCAAAGAAGCATCTCCTTTAGCTTTGTTTTCACACGTGGGAAAGCTTCTGCTCCCAAGAACAGACCAAACAAGCAGATAACAGGGAAGATGGGACCACTGAAATAAGGATAGAACATCATGAAATTCAGGTTGCAATGCTTGTGTCTCTTTGACAGACTTCTGCATTAGAACTTGGTGGGTCTGTTTTGATGCCATGAAATGTAGTCATTAGTTTTGCTGCTGACAGTGATTGTCCTTGCACTAGGAAGACCGTATTGTTTCTCTGTTGGAGTGTTTATTGAAGAAGTAGTGAAGAAATCTCTCTCCATCTAACAAGTGACATTTTTTCCTCTCTGTTCATTTTTCTGACAGGTTATTCTGAACAGTTCAAAACATATAGAAAAATCGTACCTGTATGATTTCCTGCATCCATGGCTGGGCACTGGACTTCTGACAAGGTACAATGTACAATGAAATGCAGGTGCACTGGTGTCTTTTTGAAATGTTCAGGGTATATGATAGGAAGAGGTCTTGGTGGCAGGCATGCTGTTTGTATTTCTGAGCAAAGAGATCGTGTGCACTGGTTATCTCAGCTGGTCATGCTGCAGACCAGTAGGATGGGCCTGAGGTTGGTGATGCTTTGGGGTAGGATCAGAGAGTGCACCCTTTCCTTCATTTCATTCATGAAGTAGAGGATCATGAGAAGTGAGCCTGAGTAAGAGCATAGGTCAGGAGTGGAGAGAGGGAGGAGCAGTGGTGTAAGGGTTTGGTGTCCTCCAGTCTTGGAAGGGTAAAGGAAGGGTTGGTCTGGATGATGCAGATAATCAAGAGTCAAAGCAAGGTGAGTATACAGTGGCTTTGGTACCTTTGAGCCTCTTCTGAGTTTTTGCAAACAGGTCAAGGTCCCCGTGTTAGTAGTGAAGCTTTGTTGCTTCTTTGGAGCCCTCAGAAGTGGAGTTCTCATGCTTTATGATGGGACCATGGTATTGTAAAAGCCAGCTGTGATTATGTGGTGTGGGAAGTGCAAATTCCTCTGAGAGGATGGGGCATGCGTTTTATCCTGAGTTTTGTTCATGGCCTTTAGGAAGGCAATAAGTAATCAGTAGCAATGTGCAGAGGTGAGGTCCACGGGCATCAGGCATGGTGTATCCTCACTGTTCTTCCGTAGTGGTTGTTTTGTCTTCCATAGACTTACAGAGGTATTTTGGCTTCCTTGTGCTTGTGAAAACGTGTTGGAGGAGAATGTTCCAGTCTCTGCTGATTAGGGGCAGCAGTGACAGACAGCAAGTAGATAAGTTGGCCTGTGGAGTGCCTCAATAGCAAGTTAACAGGGGCAGTGGTGTGATGGTTTTACTGTGTAAGCAGAAGTGCCAGCTGTGTGCCTGTGGGGCAAGCAATTTAGAAAAAGTGAACAAGGACCCCAAGGAAGCTGGTGCCACTCACTGTGACTCCATGCTTGTCATTGGCATGTGGGAAATGATTGCTTGTCTCCAGGGAAGTAGATTTTAGCCAGGTCTTGAGGCAGTCATTTTCACAATTTCCCTAGGCCCTGGTTCTCTGCAGGCCTCATTTCATGGTCAGCGAATGAAGACAAGCACAGCTACTGATTCAGAGAGATGGTGGGGTGGGTTGAGGCCTTGTTTTGGCCTCTGGTTGGCTTCTGCGTGGTCCCTCTGAGCTTGTGCACTGACCAGTAAGGATGTATTCTCTGGAGGCTTGTTGGCATCTCTGCTTGTTGAGACCAGCTGGAGAAATGGTGGCTTCTGCTTCCAAGAAATCTGGAGCAAGAAATATTTACATTTGCTCCTTCTGTGGAGTGCTATGAACAGCTTGAAGAGACATCTACAGTGTGTCCACTTCTTTCAGGCTTCAGTATTTACTGTGTATTTCCTGTAATGATGAGGGTTTTATTTTTGACTCGGAGTTTTTTAGCCTTCCTTCTCCCCATTAATTTTACAGCACTGGAGAAAAGTGGCGGTCACGGCGGAAGATGATAACTCCCACATTCCACTTCACAATCTTGAATGACTTTCTAGAGGTCATGAATGAACAAGGAAGTATTTTGGTGGAGAAACTTGAGAAGCATGTTGACAAGGAACCATTTGATGTCTTTATGGACATCACTCTGTGTGCCCTTGATATCATCTGTGGTAAGTCCTGTTCAGTTATTGTGGTGGGACTGTGAATGATGCAGAAGATCATGAGTTCAGCTGTGCCAGTTTGTGTAAGATGATTGAAGAGGAATGTCCTTGCATATTTTCTAAATGCATTTCCGTCCTTCCCAACCTTTTTCCCAGGGTTTATTAAGTGCATCTGAGCAGGTGATTTTGTGAGACTGGCAGGACAGAGGTAGCAGTCTGAAGTGAGGTTGTCTTGAGGAGCAGGATTCCTGGGTGTAGAAATACAAAGAAAGCTCATTCCCTGCAAAGGGATATGTGTATTCTCTTGTCAAAGGGATGGTGTGGTGATAGGCAGAAGCTCGGAGTAGTAGTAATTTAGTGTGTACGCTGCATTTCACTTTGCCCTTGTGAAATGTTGATGTTTTCCTCCTAGAAACAGCAATGGGCAGGAATGTGGGTGCCCAGAAGAATAAGAATTCTGACTATGTTTCTGCTATCTACAGGTAAATGCACATTTTTCTTAGTTACTTTGTAGCTGAGCTGGAGTTGATGCTGCTGGTGTCAGGAGGGAAGGCCAGGGGGTCAGAGAGGGAGGGATGTAAAGCACTGCAACAGAATAACCCTGTCACTAAATACCCTGGAGGTATTTGAAAGACAGGTACCTATGGCACTTAGGGTTATGGTGTAGCAATGGACTGTGCTGGGTTAACACTAGGTTAACAGTTGGACTCAATGATCTAAAAGGTCTTTTCCAACCTAAATTCTATGGTCTCATTGCTAGCTTTTGATGGAGCTTGTTGAGACAGGTATGATACAAAACAGGGGTAGACCTAGAGGGTTTGATTATCATCGGTTCCTTGTTCCTTTCCAAATTGTACCACAAGTGGGCTAGAAGTTGGTAATAATTACTCCCCTGCAGCTAAAGCATGTGCAAGAGCTGAATAGCAATGACAATCAGCCCTTCCAAATGTAGTCCAGTGTTGTTTGAGCATACTTGAAGTCTCATATTGTTCATTTTAAGTACATTTTAAGTACTATTATGTGCGGTCTGGTATCTGGACATTCAACCAGGAATGCAATGCTCTCAGAAACTGTTTGAGTTCTTGGGGCAGATATTTTGGAAGCCTGTCATGAGTAGTCTTTACAACACGGTCAATGCTTTACTGAAGTGGGGTGTGACTGGACTGGATGACTTAATAGGACTGTTTCAAGAGGATTCCAACTAAATGAGAATATGCTGTCCTTCTCAGAGATCAGTGCTTAAAGATATAAAACATGGTGATGCTGGGACAAGTAACAGAAATTTTGAGACGGTGTAAGATCAAGAAACAAATGTGAATGGCCTTCCTTTCAAATAATAGGTTTAAACCTACACAATATGTTAAGTTCTACTTCATTAGGGTACATAGAAGTCTTTTTTTGTGTTCTTGAAATGTGCTATAATTTGGGTTTTTTTGTCAAGTAATGTTACATGATATAACTGTTTCGCCTCTAGGATGAGTGATCTAATCCAACAGCGACAGAAGAGCCCTTGGCTTTGGCCTGATTTTTTGTATATATTGTTCAAAGAAGGAAGAGAGCACAAGAGGAACCTCAACATCCTTCACAATTTTACAGATACAGTATAGAGTCTTTTTTTCTTTTTTAAAATTTATTTATAATGATAATTTTAATTGTTGGAGCAAATTTTTGCACTCAGAGCTTCCAAATGGGGGTGAGGTTCAGCCTCCTTGTTATGCTGTCTCTCTATTGGGATGCTGAGGAATTCCCTGAAAAGAAGACAAGAGCTGACTTTCCCTTTCAAGATTTCTGTTGAATTTAAACAAGGAATCAAACTATTCCAAGAGAGTGTCAGAACTTGTAGGTCCTTTGCAACTGAAATGAACAAGAGAAATTCATTGAACTCTTGTTCTGCCCCTCAAGCTCCACATCTGGGTCACCTTCAAGAGCTCACTGCCAAGTTTGGAGCAGTAAGCATAGGGCTCTGCATGGTAGTGCCACTTAGTCCAGCCCTCAGAAATAGAAGCCTGTATTCATTTTCCCCTATTCAGAACAGAACTGCTGAGAGGAGAAAACACATGCAGGTCCCCACATCAGCAGTAAGACACTTTGATACCAAAATCATTAGGCATGCATCACTCACTTGGCATAAAATGAAGTTTTCTCTCACCTTGTTAGACTGTGGAAGCAACAGCCCTTTCTCTCACCAAATAATTCCTATGTTTTTCTTGCCAAAGTTTGCCCTCCCAAATTTACTATTAGGATGTTTTCAGAGAGGCCGCTTTCCCTATGCATGTACCCCATGATGTCATTGTATCGATGTCTATGACGAAGGAAATAATCTTTGAACTTTGACTACATATAATCAGCCACATTGACCATGTTGTTTTAAAGTACTTCATGTTTTGCTTCCTTTTACTGGAAGTTGCAGCAGTGAGGCATGAGAGAGGCTCTTAAGAGGACCTAAGGTAACGCTTGCACTCCTCCCATGCTGGGCTGATGCACTGAAATAAGAAGCCAAATCTTAGAAGATGACAAAGGACCATAACTAGTAATGCCACCTGGTGTAGGTACTGACAGCAAGCACTGAGGTGAAGGATGGGTCAATATGTGACACATGTGCATGTTCAGTGAGGAAAACGATGTGGGTATATGGAACTGTATTTTTTTCTTCCACTCAGTGATTCCTCTGAACAGAATTGCATACTCCACACCCTTTTAAAATATTTTGTTGTTTTTAAGAGCAATGGCAGTTTATTGAAGGGTTCTGTTTTGGTTTTGCAACAACAGTGGCAACAATAAGAAATTTATGTCTGTTACTGGGTCTGTACTTTGACCTAAAAAAGAGAAATTCAGCCATTGCTCTCATACTGGAGAAAATTTGGGAACCTTTAGTGTAGTGGGTTCAGCGATACTATGTGTAGCCTTGACGCAGGGTTATGGGATGCCCTGGCTTCTCTTTAGTTTCCTGAGTTTTTCAGAGGTTGGAAGTGAGATCTTTCCATAGTTATCAGATAGGACAGAGAAGATCTTATTGGTAATTAGCATGTTCACACTGTGGTGATTTTTTTGATATGCTGTCGTTGTTGTTGGCATTCATGATTGGCGTGTTCCAGATACTCTGGATATGTTTACACTTCTTGATGAGCCCCAAGTTGTTTATGTAGTTTGGCTATCTATTTTCTTGATCACACAAAGGCTGCTCAAGGTTTATTCTATTGCTTGGGGCAAGAGAAGTTAGTCATAATTCACTACTAATAGAAAAAGTCAGGTAAATTTCACTACCTAATGCTGACAACTGTGCTAACTAGCTCATGTAGGTTGCAGCAGATGGATGTTGTTGTTTTGATAAGTTAGGACAAAACTGCATGAGGCAGACGGCACACTTGTGCTGAATTCATCATATCTGATGTAATGGTTCTATTCTCAGGTCATTGCAGAAAAAGCTGAAGAACTTGAAAGAACCAAGCAAAATAAGCATGATAATGATGGCAACTCTGAAGAAAGTGGTTCCAAAAAGAGAAAAGCATTTCTGGACATGCTGCTGAATGCAACAGATGATGAAGGGAACAAATTGAGCTACAGGGACATTCGTGAGGAAGTGGATACTTTCATGTTTGAGGTAACCAAGGAATTCATTGGTTTATTTTTCCTTGTTTTTGTTTGTTGGGGTTTTTTGTTTGTTTTTTTCCTCCAAACCCAAATTTCAGAATTTGCAGGTGGTGACTCTTGTCTTAGTTCAGGAGGTTGCTTTTAGCATGATTTTATTTTAGCCCTGGAAGCCTAAGATGAAATCTCAATGTTTCTATCCTACAGAAGTAGGATAGAAACATTGGTGTGCCCTGGGAAAATGTTGGACAATGCATATGTGGTAGGCCCTGCCTATGTGAGCAGGCTCTACTCATGAAAGCAGGTGAGAAATAAAAGCTTAGTGGCTGACATGGACTGTGGGCTCTTGGCTTTTGTAGCAAACCTTGTTAACACTGAAGGGAGCTCTAAGTAGTTTCAATTTTTTGACTTGCATTTTGTCATGTTTCCTCACATTTTTCCCTTGCTACATTTGCTGCAGTCTCCTGGCTCTGTTGTCCACTGTGCATCAGTGCTTTGTCTTCTTGTAGAATCTTGCCATAGAATGGCTTGGGTTGGAAGGGACCTTAAAGATTGTCTAGTTCCAACCCTCCTGCCATGGGCAGGGATGTCATCAACTAGATTAGGTTGCCCAGGGCCCCATCCCACCTGGCCCTGGACACCTTGAGAGACAAGACATTCAAAATTTCTCTAGGCAACATGTTCCTCATTAATATCTGAGTAAAGACTTTCTTCCTAACATCTAATCTAAGTCTCTTCTCTTTTAGCTGAAAATCATTCCCTCTTGTTCTGTTGTTGCATGAAGGCAACTATCTGCCCATGTAAAATCTCACATTCCGTCTTTTTTTTTATAAGTTCCCTCTAAGTACTGAAAGGCCAGAATTTGGTCTTCCCAGACCCTTCTTGTCTCCAGGCTGAACAACCAACTCTCTCAACGTGTCTTCATAGGAGATGTGTTCCATCCCTCTGATAATCTTCGAGGCTCTTCTTCTTGTCTGATTTCCTGTCTAATGAAGGATCTAAAGAAGATTTTAGAGTTTTCCACACACGTCCATTAGATGGACCTGAATTCTATCTCAGAAGAGCTTAATTCATAGAATTGTATTAATGCTGTTGTAATCTAGAGAAACTCTCTTCTCATCTTGCCATTTCTGTACTACAGCAGCATCCCGAACTTCACAAGTATGCTTTTTTAGTATCAAAATCCTTTTCTGGTCAACTTTTTCCATTTCTGTTTCCTCCTTTTTTGTCGTTATTTTTTCTCCTTCTTTGGTTCACCTTGTCTCCCCTTTCCTTTCTCCTCCTTCCCGCAGTGCTGGGAACTAGTAGTTGATTCCTTTCTCATAGAAAACCAAGTATTTTCTCCTATGGCTACTGTACTGGGTCTCATTAGACCATTTTTAGATAGTTTTGTAAAGGTTACAAGTTGTGTCCTTTGTATCTCTCCTGTGATAGTCACTGGCCCCCCCCAGATGTTGAGTGGACAGTAACCAAAAAGATGAATATACATCTGATTCATTGTGTAGATACTGATAGTTCACGCAGCTCCTGAGAATAAGACGAGAGGAATTTTGCTTAGGTTATTTCAATACTTTTCCCTTTTGGTCAGTTTTCAGCACAATCGTGGATCACCTTTTCTCTTGATAGTTAGCATGTTGGATAGAGTTATTCATTCTTGATTCTTGTTTTTCTCATGGTCATGGGGCTAATAAATCTCACTTTTCATACTACCTGCACACCTAAGTATTTACAAAGCCCACTGGTGCATGGGAATAGAGTTGAAGTGAATGTCTTTGTAAATCTGGACCTGTAGGGCCATGATACAACAGCAGCTGCTATGAACTGGGTCCTATACTTGCTTGGACATAATCCGGAAGTTCAGAAGAAGGTTCACAGGGAATTGGATGAGGTGTTTGGTAAGTTTCCATTCCCCCTTCACTGGGGTTTTGCTGCATTTGTGAGTGGAAATGTGTTAAAAGCCTAGAAGTAGAAGGGGATTTAAGAGCATGCCTTGTGGCCCTTCTGGAGCTTTCAGCAGCTAGAGGTGGTTGGGACGGGTGCGGAAAGGTCTGTAGGGGTGTACAACCAACCTTATGTCTTTGGGGCAAGATATGCATGTTCAATATATTTGTAACACCTTCTTGTATGTAGTCTTGGTGCATGATGAGAGTTTCTGGGTGGATCCAGGATGAGTTTGTTTAGACAAAGATGGGGATTTTTGGTCTTGGTCTTCCCTTTATTCGTTTTTGGACAGACAACACTGAGCGTTCTGTGACAGTGGACGATTTGAAGAATCTTCGATACCTTGAATGTGTTGTGAAAGAAGCTCTTCGTCTCTTCCCTTCAGTTCCCATGTTTGCCCGTACCTTGAGAGAGGATTGCTGTATTAGTAAGTAGTGTTCTGTGTTTGCCCTTTCGCCTCCTGTTAGCATTTCTGCAGTGGAGGTGTTTCCCAAGTAAAGGGCAGCGTTGTTTTATTTTTTACTGTTCTGTTGTGTATAGGATGTCACTTGTTTGCTGTTCTTTTGACTCTTCTTCTCCCTTTCTCTCTTCTCTTTAGAGGGATATCAGGTACCAAGAGGTACAAATGTCCTTGTTTTAACTTACGCCCTGCATAGAGACCCTGAGATCTTCCCTGACCCGGAGGAGTTCAGGCCTGAGCGATTCTTCCCTGAAAATTGTAAAGGAAGGCACCCATACGCTTATGTGCCCTTCTCAGCTGGTCCCAGGAACTGCATTGGTATGTATCTGAAGAGGAAGCCCTTGTTACAGTTCTGCTTTTGGATGTGGTAACTGAGACAGCAACACGTACTGTTTGTATAGTGTTCTTCCTTACTCCCCGCCCCTGAATTCTGGGCACTGTGTGCCGTGCAAGCCTAGTATTTGAGCTGCCACATTCGTTTCTTCCAAGGGATTTCCTTTCTTCCTAGGGACCAGTGTCTATCATGCTGATGTTTCTTCCTCACTGCCTCTGCAGCCTGGCAGCTTGTTATTGGGCTCCTGTGTTAGGACATGATTGCATCCAAATTTCTGATCCTCAGTGTCAGCAACACAGAATGAGAGGACACATGTCCTGCACCTGTTTTGCTCTGGAAACACCTCATCTGTCTCTCTCATGATCTGAGCTGGATGTCCCAAGCATGCAACCTGCAACTGATGTATTCTTCCCCTATTTCTGACACTGTAGTTGGTTTGGTGTTTTCACTGTCATCCCAGACCTCGCTAGCACTTCAGATGCCACTGAGACACTCGGCATTTATGTGTGCTCCAAGTAGAGGCAATGTTGTTTATACTGTAGAACATGTGAAAAGACTGTTCTGTGCACTGATTATAAGTGCAGATGGGGAACATCCAAAAGTTGTCATGCCATTTTACAAGAATAGGAAATATTACTTTTGTTTTTTTTGGTTTTGTTTGTTTGATTTGGTTTCTGTTTTTGGGGGATTAGATTGATTTGTTTTGATTTATCTCATTGGTAGTAGGTGCCCTTTTCCATAAGAGCTAGGTCTTTCCTTGTTCCAAAGAGAAATCTAATTTAATATACCACGTCTAGCTAGTTCCCGAGTATGCAAGATTATATGCAGGAGAGGTGGTTCATTAATATCATTGCAGAAGTGCATTGTGTATACATTTGTACGGACTTCCATCTGTATATATGATACAGAGGGGAGAACATAAAAAGTTCTGAGCACTGCATTTTGTGTCCTGTCTCCATTGTTTAGTTTTTGTGAACTGCCTGGATTGTGGCACTTGGTTTGGTTTCCCTCACATTTCTCTGTTCTCATGTTTCCTTCTTCACCTATCTCTGAAGTGTAAATTGAACTTTGCCCTCTGTGCTACCAAATCATCAGGCTGTGTGAGGCTTAATAACCATTGAAGGAAGGTCTGTCTGTCGTTCCATTGCAGTTGCATCTCCTTTGCTCCTCTCCACATATATGGAACCATGAGATTTTTCTCTCCCCACAGTCCTTGTGCTGCATCTTCTGCTCTGGTGTGCCATCCGTGCCACCTGCCTAGTCCATCCAAGAGACATGACAAGGCTGTGTTTTGTAGTAGTTCCATATAAAGTGTTGACTCTTTCCACACAGCTGTTTGAGTTCTGTGTACTCAAGAACGTACATGGATCATCCCAAGAAGGCCAGAATTTTCATGCAGAGAAAAGTGGTAGTGTTAATTGTATCCATATAAACTCAGTTTTGGCCTTAAGCTAGATCTGTTCTTAAGTCCTGTGAGCATGCAAGTGCAGCAGCTGTTGATGCAACCTGACAATAACTATTTTTTTTGTCTGCCCTGTAACTCATAGGTCAGCGCTTTGCACAAATGGAGGAGAAAGCTATTCTAGCCCTCATCCTGCGGCGCTTTTGGGTGGAATCATGTCAAAAGCCAGAGGAGCTTGGTTTATCTGGAGAACTGATTCTTCGTCCAAATAATGGCATCTGGATTAAACTTAAGAGGAGACCAAATGCTGGAGCACAATGAAAGGAATTTCAAGAGTTTACTTCCAAAAGTTTTCAACCTATTTAGACATATTTTAAAATCCAATCTTTTGATGTCAGTCCAGCAATTTGTTAAAACTAGTTGTTACTGTTTCATTAAAGAAGATGTAGTAATAGTCCTAATTGCTCTATTTTTATAGTGCTTGTGAACTTCATGTTAATCTTTGAAATGCAAGTCTTTAAACCTTAAATTTTCGTGCCTTATCTGCTCAGATGAAACTATTGTATTGCCACAGTGCCACAAAAACTTAAACTATGGTAATAACAACAGCAATGCCTGTGGTGAAGTGATCAACTTACATGCCATAGCATTTTCCAGGTAACTGGAAGTCTCAAGTATTTGTAAGGTTTTCAGGTTTCTTTGGTTCTGAAAGATACAAGTGAACATTCTTCCTCTTGGCACAATATTTTTTCTTTTTTGGTGATGACTGCCTCTGTAAAGACCAGGCCTCTGTAAAATCTCTGATGATTTCACTCCTCCTTGGTAAGCATTAACAGTAGTTCTTAAGAAGGGAGTGCTCTGAATTATTTTTTAGCAAACTGTACCAAAAGCATTAATCTGTGTAATGGTAGCAGGAACTAGACAGTGTGCAAATTACACACAGGATTTTATAATGACAGAAGCACTGTATTATTATAAATTTTAAGAATAAACTTCTACTATGCCTCAATGTGGACTGAAATTATATCTGTTGAAATTGCATGCCTGTGTGCAGGTAAATTCCTGATGGATAATTATTTCTTAGCATCAGTTCCTCTACGGTGATCAATAAACTAGATTTTACTGTGCTAGTCAAAGCTGACACAATGAGCCAGTGTGCTCTTGCCTTCTATTGCCCTGAAGGCAACATACAGAGTTTTTTGATAACTGATGTTGAAGAAGAATTACAGTGATGGAATGAAGTGCCTGTGAAGGTTTCTGACTGTACCTTCAGGACAGGTCAAAATCTGCTACAGGCCATACATCTGGAGAACGGACTCTCCCTGATTTTTGCAAGCTCTGAAGAAAAAGCTGGTGCTAAACCAAGCTGAGGTCCTCTAGCTGGTCTGGCGTGTTTACTTGTCCCCTATGCTTTGGGGCTCGCTTTGGCGGGGATGTGTTGCTCCAGCACGATGCCTGGTGCTGTACAGAGAGGGGTGCCCACCGATAACCACACTCTTGTCTTTAGTTGCTCTTGCCACCTGGTGGTGAGGGCTTTTGGTGTGTTGTTGCCTTTAGGTTGTTCTTGGGCTGTGGGCAACCTGCAGAGGGGAACTGGATGAGAAACTGGAGGTCAGAGCTGATACAACTAATATGGACTGGTCCATATTATATTATGGATTATATTAATGATTATTATGGAATATTAATGATTAATGTGTTACAAAATAAGAAAGGAGTAATCTGTCCTTACTGGTTTTGTTGATATTTACAGATTCTTAGTTTTGTCTGTTTCCATGTGCCCTTTTAACAACGCTTAGTCATTTAATACCTGGGATACTGCTGTACTTTGCAGAATATCATAATAAAGAGAAAATAATTTCTATTTTTCACAAGTAAATTAGAGGTTTCCTTGAACCTGACAAATTCTTTATATTCTGATAAGCCTAGTTTTTACCATTTTCTGAGGATCTTCTAAAAAGAAAGTATTTAACTGATTAGTTTACATAAATGAAATCACAGACCTTGACAAATAGTCTATAATTGCTACCTTTATTTTACCATTAAGAAAAAACAGTCTTTAACAATAGTAATACTTGCATTCTTCAGCCTTCTTTTTCAAAGAAAGGTTTTGTTGCTGTATAATAACAAGAATTTCAGTTTCCAGGGCTGAATGTAAACATTGTCTTTGTTATAATGAGATAACTTTTGAGACCACCTTCATATGTTAATGCACATAATACAAATGACACATATTTTCCAAAGAGACTCTAAGTTAAGGAATTATTTCATGCTTTTGGGTACTTGGCAGTGATGAGTGAACTTTCAGGGTAAACAGGATTTGCATCCAGAATATGTTTTCTCAGGAGATTTGGCATGTAGTTGAAACCTGGAGAGGTACCTCACGTCTTAAGCTATGTCCTTAAGTCGAGGACTTTCCAGACAAATGAAAACTACTATTACTTGCTTTTCTTCTGTGGGATCTGTTTTGTGGAAACAGTTTGTAAGATAGACCAAATTATAACAATTTTTTCCAAAAGATAATTTTTATGACTTCTATCTACACTGACAGATATTTTTTCTTGCGCTTTGCTTTTGCACCATGCTCTTCTCACCCAATGTGTGTATATCTCATATAATTTCCTTATGCTCTCTAAAATGAACAAGAAAATAATTGAGACAAAAACTGGATAAAACTATAATAAGAAACTCTATGAAAACTGCATGGGGTCAAATGCTGGCACAGGGTTCCCAGTGTCGAAAGTCCCTATTTACTGATGCACAAAGAATCTCTGCCAAGATGAGCACTGATGTAATCCTGTAATCTTTGTCTTCTGAGCTGTTCTGAAATGGCAGTGATCTCTTATCTTCTGTTGTGAAAATTGGTTCTGAAGCAATCTGAGGCTGCTAAGGAAATAAATATTTAGGAAAACAGTACTGAACATATAGGGAACTTCGTGCCTGCAGGGTAGATGTTAAATACCTAGCATTGTGTAGTGTGCTTTTATTAGGTTAACTCACGTGGTGTGTAGTTGTTGGTAGTGGTCAGCAACAACCCTCTGGGTGTGGGGGTATTTTTGCTAGTCTTGTGTGGGGTTTTTTTTGTTTGTTTTGGGGTTTTATGGTGTGTGTGTGCGGGGCTTTCCTGTAGGACTGAGGAATGCAGCGCAGCCTTGCCAGGTTTACTGATAAAATAATGGGACACTATTGTGTAATAAAAACTGCATGTGCATAGTAGCTGTTTGTGATTTTTTTCCCTGAGTTCTAGGTATCTGCTGATTGTATTAAGGTAGCAGCTGAACTCTAAACCAAAATATTACACCTTCTGTAAAGATCCCTTTTGTATGGTGTCAGAAAGGACACAGCTTCCTGCTGGGATAACAGAAATGGAGGGTGTGAGTGTTTCTGGAGCAAGGTTTACAGCTGTTACGAGGTACACTGACAACAAACAACGTGTGACCTCCCTCTGGTGGGAGGTTCTGCTTGAGAGAACCTGTGGGTGCCTCAGAGGCAGTAGAAGTTTCCAGCCTCCTTGACACAAACTGCTTTTTGGCCTCTGAAAGCTGCATGTTTGGGACACATGCAGGAGGTGGAATAGTGGTGCTTACTAGACATCCACCTGCCTTCCTGAATTTAATCCTCATGTTGTGAAAGACAAAACCTCATATGTGTAAATGTTAGTACACTGCTACAAACAGACTATTTTGCTGTATTTGATCTCACATGTCATCTCCTCTTCCAGCAGCTAAAAGACTCAAAGAGCCTTTGGAGAATCCTACCCCAATTTTTTTCCTAAAAGAGTATTGGTGCCACTCCCTGGCAAAACTCCCAGTATAGAAGTACCTCAGTTTATAGTCAGGTCATATTTAGAAGATGACCTTAATGGATTAAAAGATTAAAAATTAAATTAACTCACTTTCTAAACCAACCAAATACATACATCTGAGATTCTTCTTAAAATGGGAGTCTCTTAGGTATACTCTGCTAAGTGTAACTCCATCTTTTGTCCAACAAATGGGCTTTTCTATTCGATGCCTGGAATATAACTTGTGGAGATATTAAGTGTTCATTGAAATTGCAAAATATTTTGAGCAAAGAAAGGCAAAAGTTATCAGTTAGCAAAAGACTCAGTTAGCATTTGGCGTATGCTCAAATGACCTTACTCCAGGCTAGTAATTGAGGGACACAAACAACTTGCTCAAGGGTTACTGTTTGACGGTTTACAAGCCTTGATCAAGATACTGGGACCCTTCAGTATATGTTGAAACATTGTCTTCTCCAATATCTAATGATAACCAGCATCAGGTGCTTTAGCTACAGAAAGTAAGGCCTTGGGCAGTAATGTGATTCTCCATTTATATAAAAAAAAAGGCAAATCTGATTACAAGAGAAAAATCAAAGAAGACCTCTGAAATAACAAACCTAGTAGCTATTTGTTGTTTAATATTTGCAACTGTCTTCTATGTTTTTAATATGATCCTGAATTTGGTTTGCATTGATTTCTTATTTGACATCTGATTTTCAGTTTTTTCTGGGCTGCATTTCCAGGAAGGTAATTGTTGACATGTAATTGCAGGATATGGAACTAGTAAACTGCTTTATTTTGCACAATGCTGCACTTTTCACAATTCAGTAAATTATTCTATCCATCTTTTTGCAGACATTTTTCTGGTATCAAGTCAAACAGAAGGTTCTGCCTTAGTGAGATAGTGGATTCTTCACTCAGATAATGGCATCAGATGAAAAAGCTCTAGATTGTTGATTGTAAGAAGAAAAGATCAAGATTTAGACTTAGAGTTTGTTTTAGCAGCATTTGGTATTTTATTTATCTCTGTCCTTTGTCGTATACATAATGATAGCCATGAAGTTCTTTGGCATATTTTTTGGTTGGTTTTTTTTTCCTACTGGAGCATCCAGGTTCATTAAATTATTACAGTATCCTCATTCAGATGAAGAGTGACCACAAAGCCAAATCAAAATGAGAATGTGTGTTGTTCCCACCATACTGGTGCTTTCCTTCCCTCATTTCCTCTGAGAAACTTCTCCTCTTGCTCCACATCATAACCAGTGGGTGTTGTCTCATCACAGAGAGTAGATCCTCTTCCATGTTGAAGCTGTTTTTTGAATAGGATTGCCATAAGAAATGTGGGATTTGGTTCTGCCAGGCAGAATTAGAACCTAAATCAGGCTAGAATCCAGCCATTTATTTCCTGAGGTGAAACAGTTGAGCAAGTCCTGCCACCTTTGCGGATGAATGAGATTTGTGCATGGATCGCAGCGGAAATCAGCAGACAGCAGTATCAAGCGAGTAGGCAATTGCACTGCCAGGGAGATGTCATCTCAAAGAACTTGATTAGGCTGAAGCAGGTTTTCGTTTTTTTGACTACCAGGTCAAAATGAAGCAGAGTCAAACAGAAGCAAGCTCTCCATTGTATTTTAAATGATTCAAATAAATTTTGAACTTGGATCATCAAAAATGTTCCCATTTATAAAAAGGTTTTGAGGAGCTCTTTTTTTATTTCTGCTATCTGAATTACTGAATTACCTAAATACAACATCCTGATTTAGCTAATATTTAGAATACTGATAGCTATATTGATACAATGAGGGAATTAATACCAACAGTAACCTTTTATATGGAGCCCTTATGAGCCTAAGGAGCATTAGATGGTTTTGGCATTCTAGGCACTTTAAATTTCCAACTCTTCTCCTAGTTTAAATCATACAATCTCCGGATTTCAGAGAGGCTCAGGAAATTTATACCAGCTGAGAATTTGTCTCAGCATATTTTGTAATTTGTCCTATAATAAATATGTCCTATAATAAACAATAACTCACTCATCAACATAGAGTCCATAATACATTTTTTTCTCTGTACAGAAGTACATTTTTGTTGCTTTGAGCAACAGCACAGCAGTGTAAATGGGAGCACGTCATGTGAGTAGCAGGCCCAGCGAAAGAAAATGCATTTATTTTCCAAAGTGAGCATGTTCATTATGATTCTCTTTGAACAGCATTTCTGCCTTATTTCTGAGCTTCACCATCAAATCCAACTGATGCCCTTACAGATGTAATTAAAATGATGTTTGCTTTTAGAAGGAGTGTGATATCTAAATTTGAGAACTGCCACTTTAAGGAAGAATTTTTTCTTCTTTTGTTCCACTAGTTTGCTTCTGAAGCAAACAGCCATCACCAGAAGATGCCCCTTCCTGAGACAAAATTCTAAAATATAGATAATGGATTATAGAAATGGATTCTTACAGAACCTTTTGATGAATGATGTATGACTACATGTTGCATGAATGACACACATGATCTTGGTAAAATTTATGGTCATTCTGCTCTGTTTTTCTGCTTTTTTGAATGGTATACCTTATTTTTCCAAACGTGTATGACTGGAGATTTTTGGGGTTTTTTTTTGGTTTGTTTGCTTGTGTTTTTTTTTAAACAGTAACAAACTGGAATAACTGCCCAGTATCTGAAATGGAAAGCCCAGATAAGAAACAAAAAGCGAAGAAACTAAGTTATTGGACAAAAGTTCTAATGCCTTTGTCCCACTAATTGAAATACACACACACACACACACACACACACACACAGAGGCAAAAATAATTATTTTAATTGAATGCTAGTACATGCTGAGCAACACAAAAAATGGTAATTTCAGCTTGCTTTGTTTGTAAATATTCAGATATAGGTTGGTTTTGTGATTGCTTTCAGGAACGATGAAAATTCTGCAATTTGATGTAAAGGTGAAAAATTTTTCCAGGGGTTTAAAATATTATCGTCATTTTATAGGGGAGAAAAGAGAGACTATGTTGCACATGTGTAGTTATACCGGATCAATTCCAGCACAGTGTGGATGATAGATGTTCTGAAAATGTGTCCCAAGGTCAGTAACAATATTGACAAAAAGACTACTCATTCAAAGTAAATATTAAAAACAAGTTAGCATTGCAGGCAGTAATATTTAACAAAAAGTGTTGACCTTTTTTTTTTAGTAGAGTGCAAACCTTATCCATGCATCCAGACCTACTATGTGTTCAGGTATGTAATCATTATTGCAACTGGTATTCAGTGAAAGGCTTTCATAGCAACAAGACAGTGTAAGTTTGAGTATTTATGGCTTGTGTTTTGTGGTTAATTTATTTCACAGCTTAAGTTGTTGCATGTGAAAAAGAGTTTAGAATTCATATAGAACATGAAGTAGTAAGTGTGAGTCATTTCTCTGCTATCATGATAACAGTACCTACTAAACCATCTGGAGAGTCAGTATTAATAATGTCATTTCAATGGAATATTGTTCCCAGTCTAAGCAAAAATGAATATTCTGCTGTTAAAAGATATGCCAAAACAGCATATCACAGCTGCAATTGTAATTTTCAATGTAATTTTAAATTAATGGTTAAACAGTACAAGTGTAAATCAATGTTAGGCTTAGCAGTGCTTTATAAAACTAATTATATACCCTTTATTAAACATATTCTAAAGAACAATTTTGTGGTTTTTAGGATGAATTGGATTTATTGGACTTTTAATTTCATTTTCTTACTTGCTTCCGTTTACAGTGGTAAGTTAATATACAATTCCTGAGATTTACACACAGCGTAAAGCAACTCTTGTAGAAGGGGAGAAGATTAATAACTGCAGTCTGCTCCTGAGAGAGCTGTTTATTCTGCTTATTGAGCGAGCTTAGTTAAGTTTGGGTAACTGGCATAACCCTGTTGTCTGACATGGAACTTTCTAATGGGGCTTTGCTGGCACTATCCTGCCACCCCCCACGCTGTCACCTCCGCCAGAACACACGGGACCGTGCCACAGGCAGTTTTCTCTATAGGACTGAGACTGCATCCCCATTGTAACCGTGAAATTGGTGTGGTGCTCCATGTTCTGTGCCCAGTGGCAAGGTTAGTAGCCCAAGCAGCAGCCGGGGAAGGAAGCCCTTTGTGGCTGATAGGGGTGCAGGAGGTAGAGTGGTGTACGTCTTTCATTCTGTGTTAATGATTTACTTTGTTCCATTAGCAAAAGTTAAACTACAAAAATTGCATTGGGTTTCTCTGAAATTCCCTTTCCTGATAAATTATAACTAAGGCCTAACACGGGTATAGGTTCAGTAATGTATTAACTGTTTTCTCAGAGAAAAATTAGGTAACAGCTTTTAGCAAAATCTAATAGATAAATGTAGTATTACTGAAGAAAATATTTTACGTGGCTTTAAATCTCAGCAAAACTAAAATCTTGGAAAATTTCTGAGGCCTAGAAAACACTTTAATTAAATTAAAGTGCACAGAACTGGCACAGTTTTACCTGGTGCATAGTTTTACATAATAAATAATTTTTGTGTGTGTGTTAATTTATGCTAGAAGAAGATAAATAGGATCCAAAGTATCTGATACAGCAAATAATTGCAATATTCTTTTCTTTTAGCTTTAGAATTCACTTAGAGTATTCTAAGAATAGAAAATGTTTTTCTGTTAATGACAAAGTTGGACAAAGAAACGCTACTGAGAATAATAAGATTTTTTAGAGAAAGAGCTTGAAAGAACACATATACCAGAGAAACTGGATGTTTATAAAGTCTATTTTTTTATTAATGAGGAATTAACCTTTGAAAGATATTAGCACATATATCACATATGTTTAATAATTCCTTACTTATTCCTTTTTTTAAAATTATATATTATATCTGTGTGCAGGAGACACTGAATTGCCAAAGTATAGTTTATAATCACATTAACAAATAAAATCCACTGTTTTAAATCCAGTATTTTAAAACTGTAAAATCCAATATGGTATTTCCATTTATTTTCATTTTAAATATCCCTTGATACAGCATGATCACTCTATAGTAAAAAATTCAGCCACTAGATAAAATGTTTTCAGTCGAGTTTCCCCCCAGTCTGTAAAAATACATTATTTTCTCTTTATCTTTTATCCAAGAAAAAGCACTTTTGTAGATGCAGGAATAAAAATCACCATTTTATTGGTTTGCTACTCCTTTTGGTGGGGAAATTCAAGAAGAGAGTGGTTTCCTGTGCAAAGACAGCTCTCTTGTGTGTTTTAATACAGAGATCTTAAGAGTCCTTTGACAAACTACCCTGCATCTTCACAACAATGGATGTTCAAGACCTCTGAGAGTCTTGAGACTGACAGGACCAGAGGGGATGGCCTGAAGCTGTGTCAGGGGCGGTTTAGGTTGGGTATTAGAAAAAGGTTCTTCACCCGGAGGGTGGTTGGGCACTGGAACAGGCTCCCCAGGGAAGTGGTCACAGCACCAAGCCTGACAGACTTCAAAAAGTGTTTGAAAAACATTCTTGGGAACATGGTGTAACTGTTGGGGATGGTCCTGTGCAGGGCCAGGAGTCAGACTCAATGATCCTTGTGGATCCCTTCCAACTCAGCATATTCTGTGATTCTGTAATCTTACAAGTGCTTTCATTTTGGAAGATAGGAGCAGGTTGCTGCTTAGGTACCTTTGCTGCACAGCTCTGCAGCATGAGTGGTTGCCATTACAGAGCTCAGTATGTCATTCAGAGTTAAGAATTCCTGCAGATGCAAGGTAGTAGTAAAACTAATTTTTATTCTGGACAGTTGCTGAGACATTATTCCTGTAAAAATATTTTCTTCATTGTGAGGAAGGTTTGGGGGGTTCAAGGTGGAGTGTGAGAGAGCTGAAGGTCTATGAAATGCTGGGAGCCACTGTGGATTGTCGGGATCCGGGGGCTGTTCTGGTGGGACGCTACGACCTTCCCGAACCGACTTCAACAGAAAGTCACTCGGCAGCCACTGCATTCACACAGACACACACAAGCACCGGATCGCTTCTCGACAGGTCGACGGCAAAAAGGCAGGAAGGGTCTTTGTGTGGAATTCCACAGCACAGGTTTATTTGAGCCCCATGCGTGAAGAGGACCAAGCACCAAAGACCTTGGGAGATAAAGATTTTCAGTTTATATATGGGGGTGGGGAAAGCCTCGGGGCAGGGGCGGTACATAGGCGGGATTAGGGTACAGGAGCCACTGGGAAAATCTGAGTGAGTGGCAGGGAACAAGGTCCAATGGGAGAGTGGGGAAGGGAGAACTTTCTAAAGAAGGCGCAGACAAGGTACAAGGGGGCGGGGAGGCCAACTGGGGAAGCAGAACTGGGATACATTTCCATAAGAGAACGGGGCATCCTGGGGAGGCCTTTTTAGTCACTTTAACTTGGAGAGATCTCTCTGGGTCTGTCCCCTTAGGGGACTCTCTCATTCCCTGATTGGGACATCCACCGGCTCCTGCAGTGGCTGTGCACAGTGGCACCACCTGTGGCTCTGACCTCAGAGCATCCCTAAAAATATAGGACTGTCTTTACATAAAACTTTCTAACTCCTTTTGGTCTCTGCACGTCTTCTTCCTGGTTTTCCTTGTAATAATGCTCTGTATTGGTCTCTCTCAGAAGAGAGAGAGCCTCTCTCAGAAGAGGCTTTGCTATTCCTGAGATCTGCCATGAGAAGGTACCTTTCCTCTCTGCAGTGCAGATCTGCCTTGTGGCCCATCCAGCTTCTTGGGTTTCTACCTTGGCTCAAGCTGCCCTGCTCCAGCGCATTGGGTTTGAGGTAGGGAACAGAGAGACACTAGACAGTATTATTTCTGCTGGAGTAAGAAGATGAGACTATCGGAGGAACTGTGCTACTCACCCTCCCTTATCCACTTTTCCTGACAAAGGACTGTTTTAAAAGCAAGGTCAGTGACAAAGAGGAGCAGTGGCTTCACTCTCTCCTGGTGAACTGGGTATTCCCATTTCTAATAATTGATGCACTTTGTTATTCCATGTCAGAATGTGTGACTCAGGTCTATGAAAATACATTCTTCCAAGGAGGAGACCTCACTACGGTTTTTACACCGACCGCCAATTACTGCCAAGTAGTGTGTACTTACCATCCTACCTGTCTGCTCTTCACCTACTTGCCAGCGACATGGACTAAAGATCCTGCAAAAAGGTAGAATGTTCATGTACTCGTGTGTTTTTCTGGTCTCCTGTGATAATTTAGAAACCTGGTAACATTTTGACAGCACACAGGCACGCAGGGAAAGGTACAGGGTTGCCATAGAAAACAATGTCATGTATCTCTAAAATTGGTGATCTAAGAGTAATTGCTTGAATTCAAAAGGTTAAATTTGACAATGCCCAATTTTTCACACTCACACACCAGCCTTTCCAAGGAAAGAGAACTGATTCTGCACTCCCTCCTCTATGCCACATATTTATTGTTGAGGGACAATGTGAATAATTTTGCATCTCCAGTGGTCTCTGGTACTGTTCCCCATCCTTTCTATTTGGCATATATTTCTCACAATTTAGAATTTCAGTAGCTTGAGAGAATGAGGTTGTCTTTCCTCTCTATGCCCAGTGCATTTCTGGCCTCCAAGCCTGGGCTCTGCTTCTCTTTTTATTGAGACCTCTTGGAGCTCCCACAAACACGAAGTATTCTCATCTGCCACCAGTGCCAACCAAGTGTGTAAGGCTTGACCCTATTTTTCTTCCAATTGCACGTGTCAAAATTTTCACGTTGAGGTATATTGGACTGTGGACACTGAAAAGCTTTAGCAGAGGAATTTTTCAGCTTTCTGCCGCATTCTGTGAGAACTTTCTGTTTCTCACAGGAACTATGAAAAACACTGTTAAGGGTTTTTGTAAACTATTTCTCTATCTTTACACCTGCTGTTTTTACCAAAGGATTGTTATGATATTTTGATAAAAATGTTTTGAAATGGGTGTTGTGTGGACTGACCAATCACCCTGATGGGTGGTTGGTCAGAGGTCCAATAATTTTCTGCCATTCAAACAAACATTAAGTGAACTAACATATAAAAACCCATCTGTATATTAATAAATAATTCCATTCTCCTGAATTCTGGATGCCTCGTTAATCTCCGGCCCAGGTACAACAGCGACATTGGACAGGCTGCATTTCACCTGAGAAACAATTATAAAAGTGTGTGTTGTACTGAAAAAGCTGTGAATTGCTGCATTTTAAAACACAGGTTCTCCTGCTATTTAAAAGACAGCGATACAGAAATGCTGCCAAAAGTGGATATGGAAGGAGCTATCTCTGGACATTCCTTAAAACAGTGTAACCAAATTAGTGGTAAGATGTGGTTATTGATATGCATGTATTTTATGCTCTGCATTGCATAGCAGCTGTTAAAATACCAGCATTTTGAAAAGAGGAATAGAATCAGGGAAGCAACCAAGCAGTGATTTGTGAGTTCTTTGCCAGACTGCTTTCAAACACAGGTGACAAAAGCTCCACTGGTTTTACTCTTCAGGCTCACCTATCCACCACCCGGGCTCCCCAGATGAGGTAACAGGGAAATCATGCTCCTGCAGTCACTGTTTCATTTGCTAAAGGCAGATGGCAGCCCATGATTTAACTGCTGACTCCAATTCTAAAGATTAATTTACTACTACAATTCCACTCAAGAAAGTGGCTCATATGGCGTGTGTGACCTCTGAGGTGCAGATGCTCAGCAAAGCAAAAGTGCATTGTCACAAAGTGATGCTAGTACTTTTGTCATTCTGTGCAATAATTTTTTAGCAGCTGCATCTCTTAGGGTATGTGTGCTTTACATGAACCCTTAATGTCTGCATGCCGTACATGCAAGTTATCACCAGGCATATTAAAAGCCTATTAAATGTGTTAATTTATGTATGTTTTAAACTTGCACTGTCATGACGATGCCATTAAAAGGAGATCAACTTTAAGCATAGCATGGTTCTTTAGAAAAATAGAATAAGGAAGAATATAGTGATTCACTTCCTGCCTTTGAGGACAAATAGTGTCTTATGGATGTCAGGCTAGTTCTTTAGTTGTATTGGTATAGCATCTCAGCATGGCAGGATTAAATGGGTTTTTATGCAAGTTCTCCACTGTAGCTATTATCAAGTAAGCTGTGCTTGCTTTTGCTTGCCACTTGCCCTTCAGAGCAGTCAGGCCCTTTCAAAGCTCTTTCCTGCCAATAAACCTTCATGTTCGTATTTCTGAGTATCTTGGACTAGAAAAAGAGATTTCAGCCGGATGTTATTCTTTATGCTATTTAGACTAATTAATATCACTGGAATTACACTAGAATCAGACTAAAATGAAAATCTATCCACGCATGTTTAAAAATGCCTCCAATCACTGGCTGTCTCTTGTTCTGTGGAGACACCAATGACCTGCATTTCAACCCCCACAGTTGCAATCCTCCCTCTGTGGAGTGTAAATGTAATATTCTGACTAAAATGGGAGATATCTGTTGCTTATGAGGACCGAATTTGCCATTTAAACTGCTCTATGAATTTGGAACTGGGAAAATGTATTTTGATATTGATTCTGAGTTCTTGCTTTGGTGAATGTCAGTCTGGTCTCAGTCAGCCACAGTGGTTAGAGCCCCTCTCTCATGCAAGCAGAGGCACTGTCAGAGTCTGCCAGTTTTTCCCCTTGCCATGAGGTACTACACTAAACCTACATTTCTGAGTTGGTGCTAGATCTATGTATAAAGTATGATGTAACTGAAGTGAGCGTGGGAGGTGGCATCTGGGTTATGAGGGCTGTGTCATACAAGCTGCTATTTTTTGGGCAATTTGGGGCATGGGATGGGGAAAAGAATAGAAGTACATTTTCAGAACTTGGTCTCTCTGTCTCCACAGCTTGCAGCCCAGATGTCCATGTAGGACTGGATATGGAAGGGAATATTTTTGATATCATTATGGCTGACAGCTATCAAGAGTGTCAAAAAAGATGTACCAATGACAACCGTTGTCATTTTTTTACATATGCCTCTGAAAAATTTCACAATGCAAGCTTTTGGTAAATACAGGTTGGATTCATTTCTCTGGACAGTCCTGTGCCTAAGTAGAGTAAATCTCAGAGCAGTCTAAGGTGCAAGAATTTACTCAAGAATATTCAATTTATTCCTCCTTGCAATGTTTGTTCACACTTACAGGTAGGAAAATTTCAATAGCAAATTGATTTTCATTTGTCCATTGGTGAGAAAGACAAACTTGATTATTACAGCCCTGAAAAAAACCCTAAAATCCTCTGAAGAGACTGAAATGCAAATTATGTTGGTAGCCGTGCTGCATTTTTGCTCTGTTGAATCTTGCTCTGTTTATTGTTCTGAAAATAGCATCGTCAGAGCATCCACAGAAATGATTTCATTTTTATGAGACCTGTTTTTGAGCTCTTAATCTGCTCAATTTTGCAAGTTAAACATTGTTCAGCTAGCTCTGCTCATCATTTGAAGTTTGTTCTGGAGGTTGGAGATTGTTCTGGCCCATGGCCAGACCATGCACAGTGGTAGGAATTGTGGGTTCAGGAGGATGGTTTGGTCCAAGGAAGAAGACATGTTTTCTTACCACTTTCTTTACTTTTTGTCATTCAGTAAAAAATGCTTCTTGAAACATACCAGTGTAGGAACTCCAGCCAACATAAAGATGCTTGATGAGGTTGTGTCTGGATTCTCTTTAAAGCCATGCCAGCTTTCTGAATTAGGTAACTATTTAAAATCTCTGATTCTGTTTCGTTTTAAGGGTCATGTATCCTGAAATGCAGTCTATCACTGACATGTATAAATGTTTCATTATGTGAAATAACTCTAATATAAACTTATTCTTAAAATATAGTCCATATACCTAGAGACAAAGGAGGTTCATCTCTTTTTAATTTTTTCATGTTATCATTTGTCTTACAGAAATAGTTCCCTTCTTTAAAGATCTAAAGAATTCTTTCACAAGATTAGCTTGATGAAATTTTTTGTTATCTTTGTGTCATGAATACAAAAATGAAAGATAAAAGCCCATCAAATTCAAAGATCAGGGGAAATATAAAGCTTTCTACATTCTGTTTGTATACTGTATATGCATTGAAAATTTTGAATGGAGATCTGCAGCTTTCTAATTCAGCTGGCTAATAGGAAGGGACATATTATGCATTTTGTGGATGATCTGCGATGAAAGCAAGAAGTCTGTGCTTGTTCCTGCAATCATTACTCAGACAAAATTCTCAAGAGTCTAAAATCAAACAGTGTGTATTAAACCTTCTCATTCTCAATTGAAACACTTTTCACTTTTTCCTATGTTTTTCTTTTTTTTTAAAATCTATCTGCACTTTGTTTTACTGTGTGATAATTTCCTTTCTTAATGGTGATGATATTATTCTTCTTTCATATGGACTTATTTTATCTCACAGATAATCTACCTTTCCTGTATAAATCATGTTTTGTAGAGACTATATCAATATATTTCTTTCTAAAATCAGTGCTTGGGTTTACTGCTGGGCAGCACTGGCACAGCATCAGCCCTCTCTCCCCAACTTTCCTCCCATCAGTAGTCGGGGTGGGCAAGATCCTGTGGGAGAATACAACTAGGTCAGCTGACCCAAATTTCCCACAGGGACATTCCGTATTACATGATGTCAGCTCAGGTATAAAAGCTAAGGAAAGGAGCAGGAAGGGTGGGCATTTGTTATTTACAGTGTTTGCCTTCTGGAGCAACCACTATGCGTGCTGAAGCCCTGCTTCCCAGGCTGGGTATCATTTGCTGATAGGAAGTAGAGAATAAAATGATTGCGTTTTTCCTCTTTGCTTATGTGTGCACAAACTTTTGCTTTTGCTTTAATAAACTGCCTCATTTCAACCTATGAGTGATTTTCCATCTCATTTTCCCTCACCTGTCCAGCTGAGAGGGAGGAATGATAGAGCGAGTTGCTTGGCATCTAACCAAGGTCAACCCACCAAAGTCCTTTTTGGTGCCCAGCATGGGATTTTCCTATAAAACTGTCTTCACCTGAAACCACAAGTTCTCTGGCTTTTACCTTTCTGATTCTCTCCCTGATCTTACAGGTGGGAGAGTGAGTGAGCGGTTGCATGGGGCTTGGTTGTTGGCTGGGGTTAAACCACAACACCATGTGAAAATCAATCTTGTTCCTGCCTGTCTTTCCCTACTTTCTGTGTCTTGTGAAAGTGGCAAGAGCAGGCAAGAGAGAGAGGAAATAAATTGTTCCATCATAGAAGCCTAGACAGCACTAGTGGATCAAGAAGTCATCTAAGGAGGTCACCTGTCCTAATCTAAAACAGATCAGCTATACCTGTCCAGACAGAGATCTGTAGAATGTAGTCATAAAAACTCAGTAACATCTTCTGCCTTGTTATTTTGTCAATATCTGAAATGGGTTTATTTCAATATTTGTTCAAAGTTTTTTTCTGACTTTGTTTAGTTTACTTCTTTCTATGTGGCCTTTAATTTTGTGCCTTTGCCTCTCTGACTTTATCCTCACGCACATATGCTATTACAAATTCATAGCAATTTGTCTATTTTTCTGCCCTTTGCAAAGTACCTTCCTTGAGATCACTGGATATTGAGAAAATGATCACTGAACATGATCTTTGAGATCATAGGTTAGCTTCCCTGAAGTTTCAGATCCACATTTATGCTTTAAATAGGATTTCCTTTAGGAACTATCCATTCTCCTGAAGGCTATTTCCCCTTAACATAGGATCTTATCTACTAATTGCCAGAGTTAATTGACTCTAATTTTCCAGATTGCTCATTATATTTTTTACTGTTCTTACGGTATAATTACTGCCCAGTATTGTTGTACTTCTTGCCTATGTGTAGGAAACTGAGGGGTTAAAACTTCCACAGACAATGACGGATTTGACCTTAACCCTTAGAGAGAATTCGGACTGATGTGATGACAGGACAGGGATTCTAAGCAAAAGAATTACAAACCTATGTTTTTGTAGCTATAAATAAGAAAGTGTGTTGAGTGATTTGGTGGAGGGTTTTAAGTATAGTAATGTGATTTTGTAGTTTAAGTTAAGAATTTAGATGTTATAATAGAAGTATATGGGTGTACGTGACTTAGCAGGTAATTGGTAGAAAATTGACTCAGTGCAGTAAAAGTGACCAAAGGTGACAGGTTATCAAGTCAAAACAAAGTTTCGTGTTAATGGCTTATTGGACCAGAAAGTTATAAATTGCTGTGTAACCCTGAAACTCGTGACTATCTGCCATTATGGTGATTTGTTACTAAGCTCCACAGACTCTGAGACTGATGCCTTGTTTGTTATTTTAAGTAATAAATCGTGTATAACCGTGATAGTCCCATCTCTTTAGTGGAAAGTCCGACCGAAAAGAAGCAGAAACAGAGAAGAAACCCCAGAGAGAACCCAACACCTATGTTTTTTGAAAACCTCATCAGATTAACAGGAGTCACATTAAGCTCTGCCTCTTCTTAGTTTCCCTTTCTGTAGTAAGATGTTCCCAGTATGTTTCTATAACACGCTGGGCAGTATTGACTCGGTTGCTGTACTTTCTCAAGAGCTCAAGTTCTCTGCTGCCACCGAATCCTATCTTTTGGATCATTTCACTATTTTTACTATCTCTGCAGCTTGATAGGTTCAAGAAACATCCTCTGTGCTGATGCTTCCATTTTTTCTTTTCAAATTCTTTCACTAGGATTCTAACCGGGACTTCAAGTATATCTTTGGAGAAGGAAACTCATTAATCTCTTTTTAAACATGCTAATACTTCCTGTAACCTCTATATCCATAGTCTGGTTGTGTGGGATATCCTGACAAGCCTCTGTTGTGTTATTTTGGCCATGTCAGAGGGCAGCCCTCCTACTTATTCTGCCTACTTTTCAGATAGTAAAAGAAGTGTTAAGAAGATCATCACCTTATTTTTTTTCTAGTCTTCCTATGAACCTGATATACCCATTAAAAATTAATTTAAATCTTTCCCTATTAGATTAGCAAATCTCTATTGTAACATGTAGTTTTTCCTCCATATGAACCTTATCCTGTTCAGTAGTTCTCTCTACGACTTTACATATTCAAAAATATTCTTGAAAAATAGTTTTTGTTTAAAAGGCTGTGTTGTCTTTTTAACTGATCAATCACAGAAGGAAAACAGGAATAAAGATAGAAATGAATAATAGATAAATCTCAACATTCTGATGACATACTAAAGTCTGGAATTTTGTTGTTTTGTTCTTGTTTAATACAGATTGTCAAACGGACATTTTTGAAGATCAAGAGTTTTCAGGAATCAATATCACAAGTTTTTTCACTCCTGATATTTCTGTCTGCCAAACTATTTGTACATATTTTCCAAAGTGCTTCTTCTTTACATTTTTTACCAGGAAATGGCAAATAGAATCTCAAAGGTGACTATGACAATTAAATGTAATTATCTGTGTAGATTTTTTTAAATTTATTTTTTAAAAACACAGTCTTTTTTTTAAACACTGATTTCTTATATGTATGTAAATTTATGTTGAAAAGCTATTTTCAGTAAAGCACAGTTTTTTATAGTTTTTATTCATAAATTTATAATTTCCCGTGGGCATCTCAACTGTTTTCCAATGTGATCAGGGCTTTTGTATTGTGGTTGCGTATCTGGTCTTAATCTGAAAAGAATTATACACGTCAAAAGTACAGTGAGCCTCCAGATTGTTTTAAAGACTTAAAGCTGAATTTTATAACATTATCAAAAGAGCCATCTGGTTTCCTGGCAGGGTGAACTTACTTACTTGAAAAGATTTTTCAATTAAGTTAATGGGTTTAAAAATATTTCTATTCGGCTTTCTTCTTTCACATGTAGTAGTGAGAATAGTTAAAAATCAACATTCCACACAAATGAGAAGAATAAAGTTTCAAAGGAATTTCAGAGAGAAGCAAAGCTGAGATGGCATGCATCATCTAAAGTCAGCTCTTCTATATATGTATGAACACTGTACAGCCTTTAGTAGTACAGTTGTATGGCATTTCACAGCACTACAAAAACTGCCTAAATTTTGTGTGAACTAGTGAACTTAGTGAACTCATTTTCATATGAAATATTTCTACATATTGAGACTTGGGAGAAAAGAGTGTATTTAGGAAAGAACACTCTTTTACCTGTACCTAAACAATTATTTTTATGAAGTGAGAAAAGGTTTAGTTATTGTAAAAAATATTTCATTTTAGAAATCTTTGCCTTCTGAAGACATCAACAAGTGGAATTCCAGAGGCACTCATATCACAAGAAAATGCTGTATCAGGCTTTGGCCTCCTAAATTGCAGAAGATCTTTTCCTGGTAAACAATAAATTACAATAAAAATAGTAATTTTGAGTTAATCTAATTAATAACTTTCTGATGCTTTGAATGCAATCATTCTTACAGCCTGCAATTCTCGCACTTACATGCATATGGATTTTTTGGGAGATGAACTTAATGTCACTTATACTAAAGGACACAGAGCCTGTCAGCAGGTTTGCACAGACATGATCCGCTGCCAATTTTTTTCCTATTCTCTCCTCCAAGGTTCATGCAATGAGGAAGGGTGAGATATATTTTTTAAAATGTTCAAAGATTGCTCAAATAATCATTCCAGAGATGTGGTGAGGGAGTAATGCATGTGTTCTTCAGTGAAAAAACCACAAACTAAATGTTTGCATTAATTCATTGGCAGAAAGTGTGAGTGTCACCTAAGAATGTCCTCAAATGGATCTCCAGTGAAAATAGTACATGGGCCAGGAAGTCTCTCTGGATACTCACTGAGATTATGCAAAAAAAAAGCCAGTACTGGTAAGCAAAACTTCTTTCATGAAAAATAGCCAGTGCTTCCCTGATTTCAGTGCAGGAGGCCAAACCATGTTTTTTTAAAGTGGTTGCATGGTCACAATGAGTGATCTTGTAAAGTTGGAGTGTTCTGGAAAAGTGAAGTCAGTCAGGTCTTCACATTGTAAACACCAGAATAGCACTGTGAATTTGGTTTTAATAGACTTTATGATCATAAATCATGAAAAATGTATCATGTATCACCTTTGCAATGGGTGGTGCCTATTCAGTGATCGCCGGTAGTCTCGTCTTCATTATTCATTGATGAGTGCAAGTTGTGTTTGAGCTCAGTTTTAGATTATTTCTGTAGTGTGTATGCAGCATTCTGCAAGAACTATTAGGATCGTTGGTGGGACAGACTCTTCCCCCGGTGAATGGCCGTGGCAGGTCAGCTTGCACGCCCAGTTGTCTCGACAGAGACACCTGTGCGGGGGCTCCATCATCAGCAACCGGTGGATCCTCACAGCTGCTCACTGTGTCACGAGGTGAGGCCTAAATGTAAATGTACAAATAAGCCCTAAAGTTTAACCCAGCACGCAAGATAGATTGAGATCTACCTTTCAGGATAATAACAATGAGAACTAGAATTAGATGAACTGCTTTAATGTAACCAAAAGGTGAAATTTTCAGGTAGACTATTCAGTTTTTTAACTTAACTGGAACTCCATACTTTGTCCCTTTGTAGAGTAGTATTGTACTGCTGATGCTAAATTATTTTAATAAATCTAGAAGGTGAAATTCTAAAGCAGCCAACAGATACCTACAGAACCCTAGACATTCTCATGAGATATGAGCTTTTTTTCTTACTCTAATACTGCATTAGGCTATTTAGTCACAGACTGACTGTTTGTCTTTTTCCCTCAGTCTAGAGAATCCCAACATTTGGCGTGTTTATGCTGGTATTTTAAGACAATCAGAAATAAATGAGGATACGCCCTTCTTCAGAGTGGAAGAGATTATTGTTCACTCTCAATATGAATATGCACAGACTGGATATGACATTGCTTTAATGAAACTTGCTAAGCCTATGAATTTTACTGGTATGTAGTGTATTGCAGAGGCATTCTGAAAACATGCAGGGTGACACAGGGCTGGCATTGCTATGGCAGTGCACGACACCTGGGCTGGCTTCCTTTAATATGTAGTTCTGGGGTTTGAGGAGAATCTATTCCGTTGGCTTTGAAAAGAAAATGGGTGGCTTTAATTTATGTGATGGGAATGATACACAGTGTAAGGGGCAAAGCTTAACATGGAGGCTGTCATCAGGGGTCATGTAGGTGCCCACAAAACCTTATTGTTGCAGTTGTCTCTGCTGGTCAAACTAATATTTTCTCTCATACTTTAGATCTCCAACTACCTATCTGCCTGCCATCAAAAGAAGACACTAACATATTTTATACTGACTGTTGGGTAATTGGATGGGGTTACAGAAAAGAAAAAGGTACAGAAAAATACTTTTAAACAATGAATTTTTGTATTTTTAAAAATTAATGTGTTTGACAAAAAAACCCTCCTCTTTAAAAAAAGAAAATTCTGCTCTGTTCTTAGCTATCATTATTCTTCCTAGACAATACTTTAATATAATTTTTATTAGAATTGATTTCTATTAAGACATCATAAAACATAAATGAAAGATGTATGAAATTATCATTAAATAGCTCCATGCTCTGACACAATAATTAATTTTATAAATTGGTTCAATAATTTGAAATACCTGAGAATTCAATTTAAATATATCTTGTACAACACTCAAATACTTTTCCTTAGATTCTAGCTTAATCTACTGGCAAACCCCAGTACATATCTGGGTATTGCACACTCTTTTTTATTTTATTGCCAAAAAAAAGGCAATAAACTTACCACTGAACTGTTTTGAATTACAGTCTGCACATAACCCATGTTTTTTTTTTCGTGTGATTGTATTCATACGACTTTAGAAATTGGAGATTGAAGTATGTTGCTTTTATTATTCTGAAAATTGATTATAGACCATGCCAATGACTTGTGTTTTGATAGTAGATGAGATTTGAACCCCTCTGATTTTATATGGAGGTAGGCCAAAAAACTCTTAATTATCAAGCTGTGGTTTCACATCTATTTATTTATTTATATTTTTATGTGCAATTTTTATATGTTTATATAGATGTATATGCACCTGTTTAAAGAGTACCTTTTCCTTTATACACTTGCCTATCTGAATGTTATAGTTCAATGTGAAATCTAACAAGTTTAGGCAGATACTGTGTAGACAAATGTCTTGTGTTAATTACTGGAGAAAAGCCTGCCCTCAAATACTCTTGTTTAGTCTATGTGCAAATTTCTCCATCTTAAAAACTACTAGGATAGAGAGCAGCACAGATTTGGCAACCTGGGAGATTCCAAACGTATTGCAACACTTTACTAGGAAATAAAAGTTACTAACACAAAGCAATGCTAACAGCAATGCTCCAAGGGCCGATGTCCTGAAAGCCTTCCACATTGCAAATCACAGTGGAGTTTTGAAGCTTTTGCAGTCATGAAAAAGAAGATGACATTATAAAAGCATTTAAATTAGAAGACAATTTACATTGTTTGCTAACACAAAGAAAGGACAATCGGTGTCGTAAACATCTATTAGCACTCTAGAAGCAGTGACCTCCCACTTTGTAATATCAGTGTATGGGGATTTCTAGAGTTGAATTTTAACCTTTATTTTGCTAGAATCAGACGTTTCTCTGCTCATATTGCCTTTTATGTAGGTCGGGTACAAGATATTCTTCAGAAGGCTCCTGTTCCCTTCATGTCAAAAGAGGAGTGCCAGGCAAGGTACCGGAAGCGCAGAATAGGTGACAAAGTGATCTGTGCTGGCTATGATGAAGGTGGAAGGGATGCTTGTAAGGTAATGACAAACAGTAATGTATAGTTATATATTCCAACCATACCTTCAGATATATAAATGAATACTAAAATGACTTTTAATTCCTATTAGAAAAGTGTGATTATCAGCAGAGCTCTTGATTAACTTGTCACTTGAGGTTGTCAAAAGCACTGAAGATCAGGTATATGGAAAATATTTCTTATATGACATTGAAATCTTTAGAGACAGATTCCATGGACAGGAAACTCTGAGTGTGGGTATATAGATATCTATTTGGGAAGTAAAACAGTGTTCCTTCAGACTCTCAGAAATCCGGAGAGCGCAAGTATAGTATCTTGAAGCATTTCTCCAAAAAGAGCACATTTCCTATTTTTTTTTTTTTTTATTTCTAGGCATGAAATGCAGTACATAAAATCTTATTTTAAAGCATCCTGTGTGCACAAACCAGAAGGGAGGGTGCTAGCAATGCTGTTAAAATGCATGGGGAATAGAAGGCTAAAAACAAACTGTGCTAACTGCTCTCTTCATAATTAGAATTGAAAATGTCACAATAGCCTGAGTTCCATGAGCCAAATTCTCTGCTCAAGAGTAAACTCACACACTTTCATCCGTTTAAATATTCTGAGTTAATTTCTGCCGGAAGAAAATATTCTTATTATTAATATGAAATTCTCTACCAAATACAGTTTTCACTGCAAACATATAACAGTTAATATTTGTATGTTGAAATATTGCTATTGCTATGATTGGTTAGGAATAAAAATACTTGGAGCTGGGAAGTAATTTTTCCTCTATGCAAATTAAGCATCTTTTATCTGATATAGTGTAAATGAATATGGAGATGCTTTTAAAAAATAACACACTTGCTATTGTCCTAACAACTCATAACAGCTTCTCTAAAGAATCTTATGTTCAGAAAGATTGCTTAGAAATAGGAAAAGAAAACACAAAGTTGTTTTATCCTGAGTGGGACAGAGTCACTCAAGATAAGGCATGTAAAGAACTGAGATACTAAAAATAAGATCAGAAGAAAAAATACTGCCAAACAGGCTGTTTTTCTTACTTGCACACACAGTTTTCATTTGGTTTTAAAGCACTGTATGTAGATAAGTTAACAGTAATTAAAAAAAGAAAATAAAAGAAACCAGTAGTTTTGAACCTTCATGGGAAGTGGAAATTGTTTGCAATGACTATTTAGAAATCAATTTACTAAACAATCAGAAAACCTGCTTCAGTCCGCTCTTAATTAGTCGTAAGTGAAAGTGATTGAAATCTAGGCCATTATGCTGGTGGTAACAGTGAATGATGCTGATTTTATTCAAGGTTTTCTTTGTGATAGAAATACTGATGAGGCCTCTTCCTTGAATGCTCTCTCTTTTTCTCCTGTGACACAGGGAGATTCAGGAGGGCCGCTGTCATGCAGGCACGAGGAGGTGTGGTATCTGGTGGGCATCACCAGCTGGGGTGAAGGGTGTGCTCGCCCCAGACAGCCAGGAGTCTACACCAAAGTTGCTGAGTATTCAGACTGGATTCTAGAAAAAACTACATAGTATGAGCGTTACTGACTCACTCAAAGTGATGCTGTGGAACAACAACCCTAAGAGCAATGTGATAAAGCATATTAGGGTTTTTTTAATGGTGTTTTTTTGTTAGCCTGGAGTGTAAAACACTTGTTTTAAAATGCAGAAAAGCAGGAATAAAAGAATTTTCCTATTACTAAATAAAAAACGATAATAACAATGAACTCTGTGATCACTGATTTGGCAGGAAAAAATACTGCTGAGCTGCCATGGACTTCTGTCCTTGCTAGCATAAAATGGGAGTGGATGAGGTTGCAGGACATGTATGGACCTGGGAGCTGGGAATTACTTCTTGTCTTAGGAGGTTGCAACGCAGCAAAAAGAAATTTCCTTCCCTTGTCTGAATGTAGTTAAAATGGGCGAACCACTTAAAAGCTTACTAAAGGGCTGGGGAAGGGGCAGCTGAGGCATGGAGATGCCTACACAGTTGCATAAACCTAGTTTCCTTAGGGAATTAACCAAAAAAGTGCCAGTACTAACCGAGAAAACAAGCCCAGAGGTCTTGGCAGAAGGACACACGCGGATGCAGACACCACCAAGCCCAGTTCATGATGAAGATCCCATCCTGCTGTTCCCAGCAGTCTGCCAAGGGTTTGCACATGTGTGCTTTACCATCGTGCTGCGATCTTTACTGGGCTTTGATCTTCTCAGGACCAAGGCAGGGAGCTCAAGCCTGTCCCTTAGGGTGCCTCCAAGTCACCAAACACTTATGTTATCTATACACAGATGTTCTCAAGGCACACAGGACGTAAACAGCAGAAGGCATAAAATATATATTTTTCTATGTTGCTACTGTCCAGACTTTTTGCATTCCCAGCTGCAAGGTCACTTGAATGTGTTTACAATCCCCAGCATTCTTCCACTTTTAACCCATTGCTCCCAATGAGCTGTCTTTCACTTACATTATTCTAATTTCTGTGGAAAATTTTGTGATAAGAACGATAATGAGGGTCTACTTCTCTTGAGGAAGAATACCCAGAAAATAAAAAAAAAGGATCCCCCCCCTTTAGAGACATCGTGTCATTGGTCTGTAACACAATATATTTTTGTTTTATTATACCTAAATCTCCTTGATTAAAGAAACAACTTTATCCTTTTCCCATTTTTTCTTATTTCCTTTTATCATTTCTTGTTTCTTTGTGTCAGGTAGCAAACATATTTCATGGCTAAAATTAATACTAGTGTGAGAAACAGGAGTCAAAAATTAATTACTTTCCCATAGTAAGAGGCAGTATTTCACACTGTATCAGAAAGGAGAGTAGAGTAGTAGCACTGTCTTTGCCAAACTTTATGAGCTTGTTTCCTAATCATCTGCATTACCATAATTGCTGGAAATATGTTCCAGAGTGCTACTCATAATTGCCCTACACCTCTCTGGGAGGTAAACAGCAGGAGCGGCTCTGCAAGTAAATGAGGTCATGAAACTTAGGAATTAAACATCAAATTTATGGGAGAAAAGAATCAAGCTGCTATAAACTACTTTTGTCTTTAATTTTTTTATGCTTTATTTGTAAATAATACTGAGGAAAAAAATGTAATTCCACTACAAGCTTATACTCCTTTCTGTGTCTGGAGTCAGGGTGTGCAGTGCTAAGCTGACTGCAGTCAACAAACCTGAAATCCCAAAGCTGTATTCAAAGGTTGGGGAGTTGATTTAGTTAGTTTGTTTATTTTTAAAGAATCAGAATTCAGAGAAGGGATGAAAACAGTCCAAACTTAACAGCAGGGTAGAGGTAATGCTGCTGTTGCAGGTATGTCTGGGGAAAGAGAGGTTCTGCCTTCTCTCTGCCTCACAGTGGACTCCTGGTGACGGGGGCTTGAGTCACTGGGAGCGTACAGTGCCAAAGGTCTCATGCATTGGGAGTCCTTAGTGCAGGACGTGGCTGTTCAGAGAGCCAACAGGAAAAGTCTGGTGTGTGTTGGGGGAATTGGGCCAAGGGTGAGAGGGAAGGCATATCACTGTGCTGGGATTTTTGCCAACACTGCAGAAGCAGAACAGGAGATAAAGGTGGGGGCCGATGTCCTTTTCACGCTCTGTTTAATCTGCAGCTGGTTTAAAATAACAGCAAACCTCAGACATGCTGTCAAAAACCTAGAGACTTAAATAAGGGAGTGAGAAAGAAAAAATAGAAAACAGGGATAAAAAGAGAAAGATTCTTGGCATTCAAGTGTGGTTCTGTCCTCATGGGAAAGGAATGAAGACAGCTGGAAAAGAGCTGCTGAAGGAAAAAAAGGAATTGCTTCAGTACGAAAACAGAGCCTGAAACTCTCTAAATAAGAATCATCAGGACACCATCCAAAATACTTGTCTGCCAGTACTCAAACTGTGTAGGCTAAAAAGTATAGGCAATGTCAATCTGACAACCTTTAATATTTTCTCATGATAATGTTGTCATCAGCTTTTTCAAATGCACAAAAAATCTGTTACTCTCTTTTTTGCTTTTCTTTTTTCCTTCCCTCCCTTTTGTTTGTTTGTTTTTTTGTGCTACGACTTTTCAGGTTGTAAGTATTGCAGTAACAAAGAGGAATGGCAGCTCAGCAGTGCTCTGTAGACCTCTGTAGTTCCATGTTTTGTTTCTCAGAGGTATACCAGGTGACAGCAATATGCCAAAGGGAACTCAGCTGTTCCTGTGGAAAGGATAAGTGATCTCAATGACTGCAGACATCCTTTATGAGTAGCTGTTGACCAGATAAAATACCTTATTCCAATATATTTTCACCTAGAGCAGATATTCTTCAGTGATGTTTTGCATTAGTTGTCGGTCCATCTGTAATAAATTCCTCATGGCTAAAAGTGAGTCCCAGGAAGAGATATGTGGAGAATGCAGGAGTTCGTGGTGGCTGTATGAAGTCCTTATGAGTTCGTTTAAGATGAACTACATGAGGGAATGTCTGACCTTTTTGTGGGTTTATACACCTGTGTGATATATAATTCAATGAGACCTTTGAACTCATAGATAGAAGTGTATTGGTATTATTAAGTGTTATGTTGCTTGGGCTTTCTAGTATCAATAGGTAACTTGCACTAAATGAGAGGCAGTTTATGACCTTTATATTTATTCTCCCTTCTTCTCTATCTCCCTGGGGAAAAGTAATTTTTAAAAAACCAACAACCAAAAAACGGATCTCAATCTCATTAAAGACTGGTCTTCTACTTTAAATCTTCCTCATTTATGTTGGAACAGAAGATAAACATCAGTGCTTTAGTTGTTATTTTGATTAATGGCAAGTGTCTCTGATTGTCCCGAAAGTCAGTAAACTTCATAATCTCACTTGCAATATATACGTAGAAATTTTGGTAAGGGCAAGTGCCATTATTGATGTATTGAATGGCAGCATTTGTCTGGCCTGTTTTTTTTTTGTACAAACAAGATTCCTGATCCCAGAAATTTTCAGGCTTGTTCAGGCACAGATGAAACACTTCATATGTGCTGTGACAGTCTGGAGAACAATTAATTCATCATAAAATAAAGGCATATTCTTTTGCTGCTCAAGTGGACTCTTTTAACTAGTAATAGCCTTTGCTGTGATAATTTTAATAAAATCATAAAAGAGAAAAACCCCCCAGTTTCCCATTAAACTAGCAAAGCAGTGTTTCCTACCACTATTGGTGCTTTGCCTAACATCTGAGGTTGAAGTATGACTTCTTGAAAGTGACCTGACCTGTGAACAAGAAGACATAAAGCCTCTCATTTCTTCTTGCTGGGAGAATTCAAAATCCTCTCAGTGGAGATCTAGAGAGACCACCTAGTATGTCCATTTCCTCTGCTTTCCCAGCAGAGGGGAGCGGAACAATTTGGTATAAGCTCTTAGTGTAAGTTTAATTTGTTCTGTGAAAAATTATTATTCTGCTGTAATGAAAAATGAATCTCCAAAGCTGAAAAATCGCAAACTGGATGGAATTAAAATAATTCACAGTGGCACTCCTCATAGCAGGAAAACTGTGAATTCTTATTCTCTGCCTAATTTGCAGTGTGTATGCAGGATTCTTTGAAAAATTATTGCTAGGTGCTTTTTTTTAAAGTAAAATATCTGCATAAAATACATGCAAAATGCATTTCTACTTCAAATAGGAGGCAACATTATTTTGCCTCTGAACATTAATAGCAGATATGCAATACTACATATTTATAGTGAAGCATTTCCTGGAGTAGTAAATTGATTGTTTTTCCAGTGGTCTTTGTGTTGTAAATCACATTACAGATATGTATAGATGTGTTAGAATTACTGTGGATTGTTGAATGCTACAAGAAATTTTTTCAAGTTGTATGCAGTGGAGTTTGGGGTTTCCTCGACATTGTCATTGGTTTTGTTTTTGTTTTGTTTTTGTTTGTTTGTTTGGTTTTCGTTGTTTTGCCTTTTTTTTTTTGTAATTTTCTGCAGTTACTCTGTATATTTTTGATACTCTTTTCCCATCACAACATGATGTTAGCAAATATTGAGTCAGTTCCCATATTTTTGTTAGCTGGTTTATTTATAAAGGTTAGAGAAGTGTGTGTGGGGGAACAAGGATACCAAAGAGGACTGTATCCACAGGGGATGCAAGAGATTAAGGGGAGTTGATAGGAACTAAAAAAGTGAGTTGGAACAAACAAAACAAGAATAGTTTCTTGAAGAACGACCAACCTAAACAGTAGATATGCATCTGGGCACCTGGAACTGAAAATATGATGGAACACCTAGACATCCTTTCTATGCCCACAAAACTGTACTCCAGGACCTGAAAATTAGATGACGTATGGTACAGGAAGTCTTTCTGTGGTAAGAAGTTGTAGAATCATCTGAAGTGCAGCATTGTCCTGACTTGACTGTGCTGTGCTCAGATCTGAGGTTATTATCACACAACTCTGCTATGATTTGCTGCTCTACATTGAAGTACCAGATTCAATTGTCAGCCTCATATCCCTACTTCCACTCCCGTTTCCACTGACTGTACCATCTGGTAGATCTTGGCTCCCAATAAGCTCTTTGCTTATTTTTGTCCCTGGAGTCAATTACAGTGATTCGGAGAATGGTATGGTTTAATTATCACAGGAGATCTAAAAAAATCTCTGTTGTGGGGTGTTATTGGGTGATGTAGCCTCTCTGAAGTTTACTGTGTTGCCTGTCCCTAGTTCAGCATCATTTTTTGAATGATTCCTGTTGGTTGAGTGCTGCTAATGGAAAGAAGCTTCTCAAGGAAACACCATCCATAACATGTCTGAAGCTTCTATGTTTCCGTGCTGTGATTCCTTTTTCCTGTGCACGGTTCACTATTTAAGAACTTCGGGCATGAGTACTTTGGTTTCGACCTTAAGCCCAATGTGCTGAGTAGGGAACAAGTCACACTCAGAATATCACTCAGTGTGGCTGGGGAAGGAGGGAGGAGCAGTGTCATCCCATGGGGGACAGGGTGAAAGCATACAAGGGGAAATACAAAGAAGCTGCTTCTCTCTTCTGGCTTTCCGGGGATTTGGCTGTTTTGACAGATGACTTGATGCCATAATATTGACTGATTCCAACTAATTTTCTGAACTCTATTGTTGGAAGAACTGGGCCAAACAGTTAATAAAACATTTATATGATTAATACTGAATGAATCCACACAATTCAAAACTTTGAACTTCAAAGAGTCTAAACTTTAGGATTGGCAGAATGGACTGGTGTAAGCAGTAGAAATACTATAAGCACGGAAAAGAAATTGAATAAAGAGGTTGTATACTTATTTCCATTAAATTAATTGTGCTTATTACCAGAAAGGTTTTTATGGCTCTCA
Organism: Rhagologus leucostigma; assembly: GCA_013397725.1. Lineage (NCBI taxonomy): Eukaryota > Metazoa > Chordata > Aves > Passeriformes > Rhagologus > Rhagologus leucostigma. The sequence goes on from VZTD01000483.1 coordinate 174,017, forward strand.
GTAAACCTCTTATTTCTTTAACTTTCACTAAAATTTCAGGGAAAAAGAGAAGCTTTTTCATGTTTTCTAAAATAACTTTCAATAGCGTGTCACTAGGTGGCGCTTTAGCTTTAATTTGTCTTCTGTTTAATGGCTATGGTGAGAAAATGAACATAAAGGATATTTTTATTTCTATAGCTGATAAGTAATAATAAATAATTAAATTGCCATCTTCATTTGTAGAAGTTGTAGAATTCAAAGGCAGCAGATATGTTTAGCTTCACATTTCTTCATGGCACAGGAACATTAAAAGACAGTAGGACATGAAGGCTGACAAAATCAAGTTAAACAAAAGCCATTTGCCCATAGTTCCCTGCCTATGGAACCCCACAGTATTTCACATGTTAATAAATAGGCATAAAACCACTGAAAGACACAGTCAGGGCCCTGAGCACATCTGCTCTCTCTGGGGGCTTGGCTTGAGGCCAGCTTGGGCACAGTGCAGTTGTCTGGCCCTGAATCAGGGAGCTTGGGAGACAGAGTCGAGGGAACGAGCTTGGGGAGCTATGTGTGAGCCTGGCCCTCACACACTACTGTGCCTTATAAACTTGAAACAAATTTATAATGTACTTTAATAATATATGAATTGCTCTTACCACCAAAACCATACCCATCTGTTAAAAATTCCTTTGTCAGATTTTCATATCTGGAAAAACCTGTAGTGAGTTTCTCTGAAATTGACAAATTGCTCAGTATTGGGAAGAGATGATAATCTGAATTATAAGTCTCCAGAATTACCTCTGACCACAACCAAAGGGAACCATGCAGAACAATGTCCCAGGTACTACAAGTTCTCGAGCAGAAGAATAAAAAATATCTTGCTCTTCTACTACAGCTCTACCATTTCTATGTGGCTGGTGATCTTAGTAAAACTTAGACCACTCAGGCAGGAGGAAAGAGATGTTCTTTCTGTGCATCAGTGAACAAAACAAAGATTTAGAGTTATTTGTGGATTAAAGAACATGTGACTTCAAGTTGTACCAAGAAGGATGCTGAGAAAAACTGTTTGGGGTAAAGAGTGTGAAGCAGTGGGTAGGGGGAAGTTGAGGATGTTGTGGAACTTCCATCACTGGAAGTATTTAGGGCTAGGTTACACCGTGGTGTAACTGGCCCTGCCTTGCACAGGTGGTGGACTGTACCTTCCAGCTGCCGCCTGTGATCATGAACAGCAATACAAAATCATGGGTTTTGGGTTTCTTTCTATAATACATATGTCTTTTTGAATATTTGTCTATTTGTTTTGGTTTCCCATTCTTGAACTGGTTCAGTCCTCTCATTATCCTGCAAACAACAGAAATTTTATTGTGGACTTAGTTTTCTTCCCTGCTTCAAGAGAAGTTGTTTTTGTTTAGAAGACTCAAGTCCATATAAAATCATAATAAAGTGGAAGGAATAAAGGCAAATGAGAAGATAAAATAGGCCTAAACATGACTAATATAAAGATATGAGTGAATTGTGGTGTTCTGTTCAATGTGATTTTTGCCACTAGCATGAGAGAGCACCAGACTTTGCACTGACCTGGTTGTGCAGGGACCCAACACTTGTCTGTGCCTCAGCGTGAGCTGGTTGGGGCTTGGTTTAACACTGTGAAGTGGTCAGTGACTGCTGCCTGACCTGTTTTTGGCTTGAGTGATGGGAAACTGTGTGTGGTAAAGGCAACAGAGAGCCACTGCGAAACAAACAACAGCATGCTGGGGTATCAGGGCTGGGGGCTCATTGTTCAAACTTGACTGGGAAGCGAGCAGAAACACACCATGATAAAACACATAAAAAGATAATTTCAAGAGGATCTTTGGGATACCCAGAATCAACATCATACTTCTCTCAGTGAAGGATTGAGGATGTGATAGTTGCCGTATGTACAACATCCCTCCATCCAGCAGAAACCCCACAGGGAAGCCAGAAACCATCAACCTCTGGATGCAAGGGAGCATAGGAAGGGCAAGTACATACCAGAGAAATGGGGGTATGTTTATTCTAAATTTTCTTTCTAAAGAAATTTTTCCTGTATTATTAATGTAGGTTTTTTGTGTTAATTGAACAATACGGATTATTAAGCTATTAAAATATTATCTGGACTGGCAATACCTGTTGAACCTGCATGTGTGGTGCATTCCCTTTTGCCCAAATGAAGATTTTTTCAGTGGAACATAAAGTAAACGGAGATTTAATTTAGGTTATGGAGGCATTCAAGGGAAAAGTAGAAAACCTTCTAAGGGTAGTAGCAGAACTTCAGTTTGGAGTATTGTCATCTGTTGACTGGAAAAAAAAGAAAACTACTCCTTTTGCAACTCTATCTGTTGCTTCTGAACTCTTATATTACTTTGCATAATCTTGGTTAGCCTCCAGGCACTAACTAATGAGAAAACACTGGTAAAATAAATAACTTACAGTGTCCTCATAAATACAGTTGATACTGACATATAAAGATCTTGTACTTGGTATTGATTATTTTTTAATTTCTACAGAATATTTTGTATTCCATATTCCTTTTAAAGCTGCAGCAGTGAGGTTCATAGGACTGTGGGAAGGTCACATTTATACATAGAAAGTACCTTTCTGTCTCTTGTGGTAGCAGAGAAAAAAGCTGAAAAACATAACCTATGGCCATTCTAGAGGCTTACAAGCTCCCATTAGTATTTGTAAGCAGTTTTTCTGAACAAAAATCCTCCTGATATTAAAGTTTTAAAAATTATTTTCAAAAATCTGACTCACAGCTGTCATGTGTGTGGCCTGGCAATTCTATGTAAACCTCCAGACAAGATGAAGGGTAAATCTCCTGAACTAAAAATGTACGCCAAATGTTCCACTAGAACTTAAATACAGCAAATCTGACCTGAACTTCTTGCATTCCCTTTTATCTATAGCACAGACTTTAAGAAGATATTTAGATCGCTGTCACTGCTTCCTCAAAGGTCAACATGCAGCTGCTGAAGCACTCCAAACCTGAGAGCAGCCTCGGCAGACAGGGGATATGCCACGACTTGGTGCTGCTTTTCCATTCCAGAAGTGAACCCTGTATCAACATTATCCAGACCTACAGATATAGATAAAACTACCCTGGGAGAAGCACACTTGGAAAGGAGATGGGTAGGGTAATCTTGTAGTTGAAACTGGGATTTGACAGAGCTGATTATTTGAAGCATGCCACTTACTATTTTGTCGCTTCAAGACTATCACTTATGGTCCCTCTCTGCACTTCTGTGGTCTGGCATGACTTGTGGAAGTTTCTGGAGTAAATATTACTGCTACTACTACTACTATTGTTTTATCATTAGGAAATTGTCCTCGTTTGGGTCAGGACAGAGTTAGTTTTCTGTCTGTAGCCATGAGGGGGTGGAGCCTGGAGCCATATTTGTTATTCTAGTATAGGTTTTTCTTCTATACTGCCAGCCACTGGTGGGTGTTGAAGTAAGGAATTCTGGTTTCTGAGGAGGAAGGAGGCTCAGGCGGAAGAAAAAGGGGACATGCAGACCCTCCACAGTGATTTTGTCCTTTTCTGGGGGAGCAGGTAGTGAGCAGAGCAGTGGGGTGGCACTGGTCCCAGCTGGATGGTTTGTCCATCATTGCTTTTCATTGTCTCAGGCTTGGGAAAAAAATGTGGTGGAGGGAGCAGTGGGGAGGCACCAGCTAAGGTCACATTGCATTGGACTTGGTGAGCATTTTCTGCATGGAAATCACCCTCTTTTTGGTATACTTTTGTAATTACTTTTGTAAGTATTTTTGATGCTACTGTCTTATCTCATTGCTTTTCCAGTAGCTTGTCTCAACCTGTAATCTCTGCCTTTTGTCTTTCTCACTGGATGGGACTGGAGGGGGGCTGCGTGGGGCTTAATTTCCAGCAGGGGTTAAACCATGACAGAAATTATAGCAATATTTTCAGCTGCTGTATCTGTGCTTGGATTGATGGGGAGACTCCCAGCTGCAGTGTTTGATGGGTGCACTTACAATGCTATGATGATCACATACAATACTTTAGGGCAGACAAGGTTATAGAGAGATAACCCATGTTTTCTAAATGCATTGTTTGAACACAAGGAATACCCAGAGCAGAATGACTCAGGGCTGCCTGAGAGTGAGACACTTAATTTTCAATGAATTGCTTTCAGTACCTTATTACTCACAGTTGTATGTGGCATCAAAGCAGCCTATTTTTGAGTGTAGGTTTTGATGCAGTGCAAGAGGTTAATTTGCAAAACATTTAACCCATAATGTTTTATTTATTCAAGCAAAATTCTAGATTATATCCTATGAATTTAATGGAAAGGATTGAATAAGTATGCTGTTAAGAACAAAAATTCTCTAGTAGCCCTAAGTGTTACAGGATAACCCGTCATTATAAATGGACTCAGCTTATCTGTTCAACTTGAGCTCATATTAGGGACATTCTCCCGCGTCTAAAACAATGTATGTCTGACTTGGGTTCTCCATGAGTTGAGCTTACTTCACTAATTCCTATAACTTTGAGTCTTGTTTTGTTCATCTCTAGTTACAGCATAGCAAAATATTTTAAGGCCAGCTGGATGGGGAGAAAGCCTTTTGATGAGATAAAATTACATTTCAGGTAGAGGTGCAATTACACTTCCTCAAGGAAGACTGCAGGAACAAACAATGAAAGTAAGTTTCTAGACTATGGTACATGGGCGATTCTATACTAAAATTAGTTATTTCTATGTAGATGAGATGGAAGTGACAGATGAATATAGAGGATAAATGAACAAGTTTTTTATGTGCACACACCTATTGGTTTCTTTTTCAGAGAATGAAATAACTAGTCCTTTTTTTGTTTTTTTAGGAAACAGGATAAAAATATATGATAAGCATGTGCAATAAACTGTCAATATTAAAACCAGTTGCTGGCACTTTACTGAAATATGTGTTTCAGATGCTATGATCAGTTTTGTAAGTAATAGATCTGCTGTTTTGTTCAGTGTTGCTTATGCATCTTCTTTCTAATGGTCTGTCAACAGACATTTTTGGTTGGTTTGGATAATTCCATTTTCCATTTCATTATGTTCAGTGCATGAAAAGTTCCCCATGAAGGTTTTTTTAAGTGTGGTAGCGACAGCAAAAGGGCTTATGGCAGTCTGCAGAAGGGACTCACATCTCAGACACTTTAATAGCTACAGATCAATTTTTTGTTGTGAGGGTACCTATTAAATTTATAAACACTTGTAGAGTTCAAAGAAAAAAAATCTCCAAGACCAAGCGTCCAGAGAGATTTTAGTCAAATTAGGGTACCTGGTATCTCTTCCAGACGTTGTACTGAAGAGCTTTTGCTTCTGTGTTCTGCAATTAGGCTAGCAAGGCAGAAAGCAAAAGAGCATAAAACAAAGTGGATTTTCAGATGTTCTTTATTTTCAGACTGAAAACATTTCTCATGAATATTATGATGTTTTCATTAGGTATGTCATGAAGTTGGTTTTCCTAATTTTTGAGCTCAGTTTTATTTTTTTCGGGCCACTGGGCAAATCAAACCATTGAAAAAACATTAGGATATTTTTGGAACAAATTAAATATTTTTGAAAATTTTATGGCATTTATTCATTTATCATAATTAAATGCAATTGTACTTGTACAAAGACTCTTAAGTTAAAAGAAAGGAACACGTGACTATTTTCTAGAGCACCTGATTGCATACTTTCTAGTGCAGGAAACACTTGACATTTTGAAAATGCCATCCAAATCTTGCTTCAAATCCACATTGGCAAGTTTCCACGATCACTTGAATGTTTATTTTTCTGTTTGCATCTGTAATCAGAAAACCACAGAATGGTTTGGGTTGGAAGGGACCTTAAAGACCACCTTGTTCAGTCCCCCTCCAATGTGCAGGGGCTCACATTGCTCAGAACCTGATCCAACCTGGCCTTGAATGCTTCCAAGGATGGGGCATTCACAACTTCTCTGGGCAACCGGTGCCAGTGCTTCACTACCCTCTTTGTAAACAATTTATTCCTAATGTCTAGTATACATCTCTCCTCTATAAGTTTAGGACTGTTCCTCCTTGTGCTCTCACTGTCTGCCCATGTAAAAAGTCACTCTCTCAGCAAGCTCAGGTGACCACATCTGGCACACACATGAGACTTCTAAGCAGTAACAAGAAATCCTAAATTTTCTATCACAACATGTCTGGTTTAAATGCCAAAAAATTCTGGAGGCCGTATCTTGAAGTAGCTAGCATTGATGGGGTTAGGCTTGCTGGTCATCTCACAGCCCGTGTGAGAACAGCTCTCACCCAAGGTGTAGATGGTGACACTATTGGCAGCTGACTTGTACAAAAAGGAAAAACTTTCACACCACACCTGGGGGATGTATGTGGAAAGTCAGGTTCTCAGTGTGTCCATCAGGTCTCAATTTTTTATTTGGTAAATAGGATTCTTAAGCCATTGTGGTCTCTGATGAATCATCTTCACTATATATTGCATGCAGCTGTAAGAATACAAGCCTAAATAACCACATTAAATAACCTTTCAATTTTGCCCACTTTTATTTATCGTTACTTCTTCTCCTGGCACCAGCACCCTCACCTCAAAGACCATTTTTTATGGTTTCAAAAATGTTCTTTTTACCAGAAGGGCTAAATTGCTTTTCCCCTGTGTAAGTTTACCACGAAAGCAAACATCATAGCAAAAATCTTTGTGTGAGATGATTAATTAAGTATCTGCCGGAATAATTGCTTGTTGAAGATAAAATGGGAGGTCAGCAGACTTCATTGACATCAGAGAAGGAGTTAGAAGAAACTGGAGTATGTGCTGGTGTTAAGCAGTACATTTACAAAGACTGCAACTTCCATGGCAATTTTAAATCATAAAAAAGACTAAAATTTATGACTCAAGGCAAGATTGATGAAAGACCTTATGCAAAAAAAAATACTGATGAGAAAGAACAGGGATGGACTGGGAGAGCTAAGTATACTTTGGCAATTGAAGCATGCAAATATATAACAAAGCAAACGAGAGGAGAAAATGAAGTATTCTTAGCTTTTGGACTTTATTCCATAAACACAACCCTGCAATACTTTAAAGAGACAAAATACAAAGGGCCATTCTGTCCATCAGCACTATAAGGTAATATACATGAATATATAATACAGAAAGAAAATGAAAGAGTAGCAGTACAAATTACAGTTTGCTGATGGATGTTCAAAGTCCAAGGAAGCACAGTAAGGATTACCAACATTTGTGGTTATTCTGGCACTTTTTTGAAAACTGCAGATGCCAGCTTGAACTATTCCAGCTATATTTCAGGGCAACATTTACATTTTCTTCATCTACCTTTTGCTTGCAGTTTCTTTTGAAGAATTATCCTTTTCTTTCCTGTCTCAAACCTAGCCTTGCTATGTTGCAAAAATGAAATGGATGTCATGGACTCTTGACCCTGAGGGTCAGAGCACTTCAGACATGACTGAGACGATCCATACACATTAAGCAAAAAATTCCAGCTGAAGTGAACTCAGAGGTAAAGTGTTATGATTATAAAAGTAGCTGATGCTTAGTAGAACAGCTCAGGACTCACACCAAGGAAAGAGAAATGCTGGCCCCATTCAAGTTGGAGAGTAGTTCACTTCTCCGTTTCGTGAGGCCAGAGCTTCCTTCTGCAGGGTATCATCCTATGTCTTCTCTATTTTGTACTCTCTGTTCCTGTAGGTGATCCCTGAGCCAGGGTCTGTGTGAGCTGGCATGTCCAGGTGGTGCCATGGGCTGCCCAGGGTGCTGCAAAAGCTCCAATGGAGTCCAGAAGCAATTTAATGTTCTTGCAGAGTAAATTAGCTCTGCTCATAGCTAGGCTAATTAACCTGGATTCAGCATAGTGATGCAATGGTGTTCTTGCTCTCTTTGTTTTGTTTTTGTGCTTATTTGGCACTGGGGTGCTTATTCATGGTGCTAAATTGCCTTGTACAGATGCCTACAAAGCAGAACATTCCCCACTACCTGCATAAGTAAGCAGGAGCTTCACTTGATAAATGTCCCTCTACATTCCTCAGTGGTGTTATGAGTTGTTTTTCTCAGCACAAGAGCTTTTATCACTAATGGTGACTATTGTCTGAAGATTTTTCTGGTAACTGACTGTTACTTTGGTTGCTTCACTGGGCTGAAACTCTGTTATTTATAAGGCTTAGTCACTGTGTAAAACAGATGTAACTTATTATCCTGGGAACCGTTCAGGATTCAAAGACACGTATGTTTCTCATGAAATGTGGAGGTTATGTCAGGTCTTCAGAACCGAGGGAAAAAATATTTGTTTTTTATTTTTGGAAAGTTAATCATACATTAGGGTGATAACAGTAAAGCTGTATGAATAATTGTTTTTATCCCTTGGCAGATGAACCAAATCTAAAAGATTATTCGGGTCAAACTTCAAAGCAAGTCTACTTGGTGAATCAAATATGTTTCATTTTCATGCTGTCCATTTTTCACCAAATAAGGGAGCCAAAAAGATAAGTTGCTGAAAGAAGCTGCTGACCTTTCACAGAACAGAGAGGAGCAGAGATCTGATCTTCTTGGAAGTGCTCCCATAGACAATCATCAGAGTACGGCTGCATCTGTCACCTCAAGCATATGCTACCTAAAAAAATCAGGGAAGAGTTGGAAAACTTGATTAAGGCTCTCGCTTGTGGCCTGACCTTCTATGCATTTTATCTTCTTATTGCTGATCTTGAATAGATAACAACACTGCACTCAGATATTTTGTTACGTCATTATCCCCCACTGGCCTTTGTGCAAATGTTCTATTCTAAAGAATTAAGCTTAGAGAGGTATTGAAAATAAACAGGGGAGGAATTTAGGGTAAGATTCTTTTCATCTTATGGTGTATATGGCTTACGGTGTTCCTACTTGCTTTCAAGTTCAATATTAATAAACTTATAAGCATTCCTACAGACATTTAAACACCTAAATCTGTAGAATTTATAAGTTCTTCTGATGAAACTGAGGGAATCTTGTTCTGACAGTCTCAAATAATTCTTTTTCAGTGTTTTCCTGAAGTGAAAGAAACATGGTGCTATTTTTTGCCAGCTTTATTAATACATTTACCTTAAACTGTGTCATCTTCTTCAGATCTCTTTTATGACCAGTTCCAATTCCCTGGGAATCATGCACTCAGTATAATAGCAAGTTTTGTAATTTGTGAAGTCTTTAGTTAATATTTGAAAAGAAAGAAAACATTTCATTTTTTAATAAGAATTTTCACTTGCTCTGTTGGAAAAAAAAATCTTGTGTTAATCCTGAAAATCCTGATTCTGTTCATAGTCTGCTGAAAAGGCTTCAGGTTTATTTCCTACCTCTCAGGCACACCAGAAGTGTTAAGAGCAGAGGAACTACCATCTTACTCATTTGGACTCTGTCTCAACTGCTACACCAGGGATGCAAAGCAGCTGCTACTTGGACTGCCTGTGTTGGGACTGAGTAAATAACACATTTCCTCAAGCAAATGCAGTAGTGTGGATAAGGAACTGCTCTATTTTTGAGAGGGGCTTAAAATACTAGTTTTAGAGTAAAGCTTTTTTGGAGAGGAAAGGTAAATGTTAAAACATATATTGTGTCTTTTATAGGATTTTAAATGGACTACTACATTCTGTCTCATTGCATATTTAATTTTTCTCATGGCATAGCAAAAGAGAGGAAAAAGGGAATCTCACAGCCTTTACTTTAGCAGTCTTGAGAAGCCATAACCTGGAGATTTTAGGAAAAACAAATTTTAAGACTCTTAGCCACTCAGCCTAGCAAATCTAAAATTGTCTGGACTACCCTCACACTTCTCAGTCCGGTTGCTTTCAGGACTGACCACACAGTTCAGTTTCAAAGTGAGCGCAGCTTAGACCTTTGGGAGCAGCACAGCTCAAAGCACAAAGGTCTCTGACCTTTTCCTTGTTGCATCAGACACTTGTTCTCACCTGGTCTCTAAGACTTTGGATTCAGGAGATTTCTGCTGTATTTTACTCCTTGCTACTACACTCTCAGCTTTGAAATAGAGGAGAGAGTCCTAACTTTTGAGAACACCTTTGTGCTACTATGCCCTGTGAGTAAAATTTATGTTAAATAATGCAAAATTGCATATTGAGTGCATCTGGATGGTTGGTCACTGACTGGAAATAATGTTACACAAAAGGTAATAAAGGAAATATGTTTGTACACAGTTTGAAGTACTAGGAAGGACTTGAAGACATTAGCATTTACAGGATTTCTTCTGTGACAAGGGAAAGATAATCATGCTAGAGATGTAATCCTACCTTCTACCAGAGCTGGGATTTTGACTCAGGACTTTACCTGGGGAAACAGAGCTCTCTTTGTTGACTTGTTCACTGTAACACCAGGTCAAATAGAGCTCTGACTTCCAGCTGGATAGAGAGAGGTGAGGATCAAAGGAAATGGAAGGATTTGCAACAAAATGTACGGGGTCTAGGAGACAAAGCTGACATAAAGCCAGGATCAAGAGAAACCTTAGGCTTGATGTTTTGAAATTCTTGTTTTATCAGACTATTTTTAAGCCTTGCATAGTCTAAAACCAGCTTTAGTTGACTTTCTGGAAAAAGAAGCTTCTTGATTTGATCCCTAGGTGGCCAGAGTGCTACTTGCTGGATACTAGAGAGGCAACCAAAGGTGATATTTTTCTGTGAAGATAAAAGCATTCTCAGTATATAATCCAACGCTGACAAAAACTGGCAGAATGCATTACTTTCTAGCCAGGACTTTTTCTGTCCCTACATCAGAGAGAAAAAGAATGGAAAGTGTTATGGTGCTGCCTCTTTTTCCTACATGAGAATTGACTGAAACCTCCCCCATGAAGAAGCATCATACTGTTTTATCAGTTACAGGCACAATGCATGAAAGCACAAAGGATTTAACAATGACACATTTAGCATTTTAGGTAATTTCTGCTATGAATACTCTGAAATTCGTAAAATACTGAGGAAGACTTTCTCTTAGTGCTAATTTGAACCATCAATAAATGAAATATTCAAAATATGTGTAACAATTAAGACTGTACGTGTTGACTTGAATGATTAAGAACCCTAAAGCAGCTATAATTAATGTGTATTAATTCATAAGTGGCAATATAAAATGGCAAGTTCTTTCATTCTGTAATTTTGCTGGTAGAGCGTGGTAAGTAATGAGGGTTCCCAAAAAGTTAAATACATGGAATCACAGGCAGTACTGATATATGCGCTTGGAATTCATCTCAAGTAGCTAAGAATACTTATGCAAGAGTAGGACAGTGAGGAATCAATTTAGGTAAAGTGCTGTGTTGAATAACTCTGTGCATAAGGTTAAGCAGATGTCTGAATGATTGCTGCATCCAGTCTAAAGGACATAAGGAGATATTTACTGCTGATTTTCAGTGTAAAATCTACTATTGCTGCAGGAAGAAAAAAAGGGGGATGGTTTTTGCAACACCTTTCACTTCTCCAGCAGCTGGATTTTATTCAGTGCAAGTCACTTTGCAATGCAGACTGTTCCCTGCAGAATTTTCAGAATTGTGATGCTCATGCTCTCTATCCTGATTAAAAGGTGGCAAGGCCACCCAAAGTTTAAATCAAAGCAAAATCTGATCAGTAAAATTTATCCCAAAAGAGTAGAAGGCAAAGGAAAACAGAAAGGACTGAGGAGAAGAAGAAGAGAGAAATATAAAAAGAGAGAAGGAAGATAGGGGTGGGTTTTGTAGGTGCTTATTTGGGAAATAGAAAGTCTTTTGTATTAGAAAAAAATTCAGTAGAAAATGACTGTCTCTTTAAACCTTTTTTTTCTTTTAAATGAATCTTCAATTTGCAGTCTGTGTTTCTATGGATATAATCAATGAGAATTTTTGTTTTAAAGGTGGATAACAGATATTAGTGTTACAGATGTTTATCTTCTTTTCTGGAAAATTAAAAATGAGCACAACTCTAAGAACTTAGATATTAAATATACATAATTGCGTGGTTCTGACCACAGAGAGGAAATTTTATTCTGTGTTCAAAGGAATACTTTTTATCCAGTAAGATACAGATGATGCAAAAAAAGAAAAAAAATTAATAAGCTTTAATTCTGGTGAATGAATAAGTGAGGGTATGTCTTACAAGGCAAAGAATGACAATAGACTACATCCACTGTACTTTCTGAGTGGATGGAGACACTTTGGTCCTTGGTAGCACTGTAATGTTCATTTTCCCTTTGTTCTAGTATTAAGTGCTAAAAAAGCAACTGAATACTATATAGCTTTGGAATGAAAAACAAAAAAAATGGACTAATTTCTTATGAGAGGAAATACATTTTAGTGTATTGCACTGGGTGAATGCTCAGTAAAACAGAGCTGGAATCACTGAATCAGACCTCTCTGTGAAAGTGCAATGAAGGTCAGCATCGTAATGATGGGAAATGCAGCTGAATATTCCCTTGTATTTCACTTCTGGAACTTAGGTCTCTGTATCCTAGAGAGGCTGGAGGAAAAAGTAATTTGCAGAATGACTCATTGAGGAGTCACTTAGATGTTTCAAGTAAATGTCACATTCCGATCTGTTCAGAGGCTTGCAAAGTGAAAAGAAACCCTAAGAAACAGGAGATTGATTGTAAAGCCTCTGCTGATGGAAATGGAGTATGTCAAATTCTTAAGACAACTCTCCCTGCCCCCATTTTGAGTTCTAAATATTGACTACAAAATGAATCTTTTCAACAGCTCAGTTTTCTCAGTGGAATATTATGGAGAGCAGCCTTTGTGTATGTGTGAGAGCTGTGTGTGTGAAGCAGTCAGTTTTCTCCCACGTGATTAGCATAGATCTTAATTACCTCATGTTTCCCAAATCTGGCAGATGAGGTGGTTTAGTTCACTGTGTATTCATCTGAAAAATTTTGTTAGGCAGTCAATTTTTTCATTTGAGTTCTGTTTTCTGTGTTATTTTACATATTTTTACAGTGTTTTGCCTTTCAGATGCTGTAGGAAGAGATATTGTATATTGTGGGTATCACTACAGTTGTAACTCAAAATTCTGATGAGTCCTAATAGAGATAGTTTAGAGTATGCACCATTTACTTACTTAATGTAATTTTTAATAATTATTAAAAAAATTAATTGACTTTCAATAAGCAAATTCTTACTGCTTTCTAAGTACCTATGTGTCGCTGTTGTACCCGGGCCGGAGATTAACGAGGCATCCAGAATTCAGGAGAACGGAATTATTTATTAATATACAGATGGGTTTTTATATGTTAGTTCACTTAATGTTTGCTTGAATGGCAGAAAATTATTGGACCTTTGACCAACCACCCATCAGGGTGATTGGTCAGTCCACACGACACCCATTTCAAAATATTTTTCTCAAAATATCATAACAATCCTTTGGTAAAAACAGCAGGTGTAACGATAGAGAAATAGTTTACAAAAACCCTTAACAGTATCTTTCATAGTTCCTGTGAGAAACAAAGTTCTCACAGAATGCAGCAGAAAGCTGAAAAATTCCTCTGCTAAAGCTTTTCAGTGTCCACACCTATGTATTCATACAATATATTCTGAAGCATGCCTACACCTGGATATACGTAAATAAACACATGTATTCATTTTTTTAAATGTATATGTTTATGTAACGTTTGTGCTATTTTATCCAGGAGATCTATGTATAATTGTCTACATAGAGTATTCAATTTCTTGTCTCAAGCAGATAAAAAGAGAATACACTTAGGTACAAGTGGCCCAGCAGGACCTACAGGGAGATCAGGTGTATTAACGCTTCCAGGCAGTATCATAGAGAATGGAATTAATGTGGTCAGCCAAACATAACTTTTCACTTGTTTCATTGATTTAATAGGTAAAAATTAACATAGCTGTGGTTTTCTAATTTAGATCTGGATTGTTACAAAAGTATGAATTGTATAAAGGAGATATGTCAGGTGACCTTAGTCTTATTCTAGTAAAAAGTGGAACATCAATTCAGTAGAGAAGTGAAAATTTAAAACATATAAATACACAAGTTAATTCCACTTCAGATTTTATTACCTCAATTATGCTAGAAAGAAGTTAATCTAAGGTAAACATATGAATTTTGACTACCCTATCCCACATTTGCCTAGGAGACTGGTATTTACATGTGATATCTCCATTTGATACACTCTTTTGAGCAAAAAGTAGGATCTAGATTTTAGCTGAAGGAAACAGAAATTTGATAGTGAACATTTATTCCTATTTAAAGTGACTTGGTTGGCTCATGCCCTGAAGAGTGATGTTTTGTATTAGATAACAATAATTGGTTTTAACAGGTCATTCTTTTTTATTTTTTTTATAATTTTCATGCCAGACAAAACCATTCACCGTATCAAAGTCTGACAGCAGACCTTAAACCAAAGGGTGACCAAAATAACTTTTGTGCTTTGAAAATCCATTTTATGGGCTGCAAGGAGTTTTTTTTTCTTAGATGAAAATGTGTAACAGACAGTAAATGCTCACATCTCTCGTCATAGAGAAATTGGCCCAACCATTAGAAATATAAGTCATAGACAGGTTGGGAGTTTCACTGTAGTATCATTCACCCTTTGCCATCGATTACAGCATTCAACTTTTATGTTCAGATGCCTTCACGAAACAGCAATATGTTTTGAGATATTGATACTATTGGATGTATTTAGAACTCGGTTTGCTAACAGAAATGCAGAAGAGTGAGAATGGCAGCTGGATAGGAGGTTGTTACATCTGAAATAACTTGCAAATTTCCTCAGGCTTTTGATCTGTAGAAAGGGCTCCTCTCTAGAGCAGAAGCAATTTCAAATGTATGAGAAACAGAAATTCAAAATGAGCAGTACCGAGATTCTAACCTGTGAATTCAAAGTACAAGTATATTTATTTGCAAGTTCTGGTCCTGAATGAAACAAATAAATAGAAATACCAAAATAATTGCAAGATTTTTTAACTTATAATACACATACTTTCATCAATATGTAAATGTAAAATGTATAGAAAGCAGAGTTTTGGAGAGAGCTTTCGGACCTAAGAAGCAAGGCTATTTATTTTTTGTTAAGAATCAAGAAACAGACCCCTTCCAATTCCCACAGCCTTTGCTCTAAGAAGCTCGAGAGTTTTCCAGAACAGCAAAATATGATTTTTGTTTTTAGTTTTCAACATGCATACAAGATATGTACCCATAATTAACAGCAGTAATATTCAATATGACTTACAGATGTGTGGCATTCATTTTTACTTCTATTGCTGCTACTGTTCCTCTCAAATGTTATGCTCAGGTCAGTATAGAATATCTTTTATGCTTTGGTGCTCCAGACATAGAGCTGAAATTGTAGCTGTTTTCTCCCCTTCCCATCCTATTCTCCATTGCTTCTTCTCCTCCTCATTCCCCTGAAAAGGAAAATGAGGGAGAAACCTGAGTTTGGGATATTTCAGTCAGAATGGTTACATTGTACCATCGTATATCTTGTTACCAGAATTAGATGCCAAACTTCCAGCAAACTACAGAATTTTCTCTTTTAACTTACTTATTGTTTGGAATAGGCTCTGTGATTGGTGTTTGTCCATCTCTGTTCACGTTCTAACTACCACTAGTCCTCACCCTCACTGTTTGCTGGTGCAGGTGTGCATTCGTACCCCAGTTAATTCTCCACAGTCTGAAAAGCTGTGAAGAGTAAGGGTCATTTACCATGTTACCATCACTACATTCTAGTAAACCCTACCCAGGTGCTTTAATGTTCTTAATGTTCTTACATCTTTCTGTAACAGAAATTAAAATATACCATCTGGTACGGCTGTGAAGAATGTTGGCAAGAACCCTTCAGCAGTTCGTCATTTGAAGACATTATTGTCTTTTAGTCATATGAAGGTTACGAATTTTCTCAGCACTTACAATTAGAAAACTATAGTTGGTCATAATCATTTCAGCTATGATTAATGTATAGTTCTAGAATTGTAATGTAAAATACATTTGAAGGCTTATTTAGACCATGACAAATAGCTTTTTAAATGGAAAACACATTAAAAGTAGTTTTACTTCAGAACTGTAGAACTAAAACAGTGGACTGATGATATACTTGATGCATATGAATGATGCAAAGTTGGCTTGCAAGTAAATCTAAGGAAGCTTGACCTAAAGTGTCGGTTATGGTCTTGTGCTGAAAAGTACTTTGGTATTTTTTTGGGGGACCTGAAACAAATTCTCACGTGTTTTTAAGAAAGAAAAAGCAAAATTATTTCTGAGATGCTGTTGAGCTTTCATTAAGTTTAAAATATTTGCACACTATGCAACTTCTGGGGTCCATATTTCTTTTTACCAAAAGAACAAGCACAACATGCAGGATGAAATATCAATTTATTTTGTTTGCCTCGTGCATATTTTTAGCAATGCAAGTCACTCTTGAGGAAAAAACTTAACTATAATTGCACATCATCCACAGACTCTGAATGAGCAGAGTATAATGAATGATTAATTGTGAGGGCTCACTACTGTGGAGGGAAGTTCCATAAACCAAAATATTAAAAATGATCCTCTCATTTTTGAAGATTTCTAAATAATAAATGAAAGTCATAAGTGAAATATTTCTCCAGCACAAAAAGGCCTCTGCAGTTCTTGGTAGACAGAAGAAAAACAGAAGTCATGATTTCAAATTTACTTGAAGTCTGCACACCTCTGGGCAGTGTGATAATCATGTTTGTATTCCCATCTATCCTGAAGCTGATCTAACTATCTGCAGAAAACCTGGGGTACATGAAAGGCTCTGCCACTGAAGGTCTTTGAAATCCAAACAGGCTTGGTGATGAGTGTGTTACTGGCGTAGCAAGGAAACACACACAGAAGAAACACTTGAGTGCACCTGCAGTTTCAAAAGAGAACACGGCTTATGTTGTTGCTTAAGAAAACTGTCGAGTGAAATCATTGCAAGGCGAAGCCTAAGAAAATTTTATGGGGAGATTCGACAAAACAGTTCATGTAACTTGTAGCTGAGGATACCTAGGACAGTGCTCCAAGAGTCACACCCTTCCCCTTCACTCTAAATTGCTAGCAATTAATCTACTTTATTTGGAATCAATTTTTTTCCTAAAATTTAATATATAATGACTTTCAATGCTATTAAGTGATTTTTCTGCATTAATTTAATTGCAGAAAGCGACTTAGGATAAAATTTCCACTGTCATCCAAATATATCCTCTTTACTATTCTACCAAGGATGGGCAAGCAACAAGAGCTCTATTACTTTTTGTTTTATCTGAATTGCAGTTGTTATGATTGGATATCTTCTATCCAGTGCCAGGTATTTTTGTGTTTACACTGTGATATTTTAGATTGTTTCTGAAGATAATGTTTGGCATTTTTTACATTGTGACATCTAGTTTGACTCTTCAGACCTCATCTATAAACAGCAAGATTGTCTCTACAGTCCCAGGAATATTTTATACTTGAAAGTACTCAGATATTTTTCTTTTGGCCATCTGTCTACAACTGCTTACTCAAATCAGTGCAGCCAAGGTCATCTTACATTCCTTGTCTAAGGCTGTCAAACTTATTTTCAGCCTTGTCAAGTTCAGCCTTTGCTTTTTATCTTTGTGCTAGGGGGACATTTAGTGTAAGTGTGGTTCTGTTGGCATTTCTTTTTCAGTCCCCTTTTTGACTTATTGCTTTTTGTGCCATTTATTGCTCTGTGACCATTCTTGGATTATTTTAAAATGTGAACTATTTTCTTTCTCTTCTTCATTGTTTCTTACAAACTCCAGTGCAACCTTAAACGCCTCTCAGCAAAGCAAATAGTTACAGTATTTGGTTTGCTGTTACTGTTTCTTATGAACTGGACTCAGAAATCTGATCAGAGTACCTTGAAAAGCAAATGACATAGTTCTGGCTCAGAAGGTGGGAGCAGTTCTCTAACATCTCTGAATGCTTGTTTTATCTCTGATTATTCTTGTATTTTGAACAACAGTAAAAAATCACTAAGAACAAAATACTGTACTCTTGAGCATCATAGTTAGGATATTTAAAAATGCTCTACGAAAAATACAACCAAACCAACGGTTTGTGCATCATGATGTAAAGATGCATAATTTTTCTAGTTCATCACTGTCATGCTTGTATTATGCTATTTGTACGGGTTACCTGGAGACAAACTAATATAAGCTTATCTATAGCACAGTGGAAGTGACTTACTGCGATTTTTCTCTGGATCTCTGGATCCAAAATAAGGTTGAGCCCAGGTGCCACACAGAACTACAATGACTAGCACACAGACCTGTGCAGTCCTTGGCTGCTTCTTGGGTAACTCTTAAGGAAATGTGGTGGTTGCAGCAGTTCAAGCCATGCAACAAATAACTAATCAGAAAGCATTTTTTTTCTCCTTGCTTTGGAGAATTTTTCAGGAACATCTTCCAGGATGCTATTTCACCCTGAAACTTTCAAATGGTGCATTCAACTGAAAAGTAGTTAGCATTTTGTAGAACTTATTAACCCCCTTGTTACAGATTTCAATAAAGAGTTTTGTCCTTGTTGACAAGAGTGAATTGTGCATATTGCTACATCTTTCTTTTTCACTTTTTTTTCATAATATAATATTCTGAAACTTCATCACGGACCTTGAAAATATGGTTTTGTACTGAAGTGGTTTTTCTTTCTTCTCCAGGGAGCTTTTGTCACTACCTCAACAGACCATTCAGGAGGTGAAAATGTGGAGCTGTTTCAGCTGCTCCCTCCCTTGTTTGCACTGCCAGCAAGGTCGGGTACTACTTATTGCTGATGCTGTTTCTATGCAAGACCATGAAATGGAGGAGGGACACCTAAGCAGCAGAGTTTTCGGCATTTGAACGCTCAACCTTGTTCCTCACTGCACCAAAGGGCTTTTTCCCTGTTTCACTGCCCTAGGTAGTCCAACAAAACATGTCTGTGCTCCAGGGCACCTGCCGTCCCATCCCACCCCACTCCTTCATGGGAATACTTTGATTTCCTACAACTCTGGGAGACTGCCCAAGTGAGGGATGAAAAGCAGACATGTATTGAGAGGGGTGCAAGGCAAGACAGTTACACTGTTCCCAAAGGCAAACAAAAGCCGTGCAATGGATTGATCACGTGAACAGCTTGCAGATCCCTGAAGAGCAGAAGGAAGGTAGCAAAGGGATGATTTTGAAACAAGTCTGGATTTTGCTCATGGAGCCACTTGGGAGCCGTCTCCTGGTGACAGGCAGCCCCATGAGGCAGATAAACAGCTGCACCACTTTGCTCAGTTGTGTCTCTCCTGTGCCTCTCTTCCCTACCCTCTTAGGCTGTCAGAGCAGGGAAGGAAAGGATGTGTGTGCAGCCTGGACTACTCTTGTGAGGGTCAGCTTTGTGCTCTTAGAAACCGGCACCAAGGTGGGCTGGTGTGTTGGTGCTCTTGGAGACAGGAGCCTCACGCCTAATTTCTCCTTTGCTTGAGAGAACTCATGTCTACTGTCTCACTTTCCTGAAGTGGTATTTTGAATGTTTGAGATCAAAGAACCAGAAGGAAGAAAGAACCCTTTGTGCCTGAGTCATCCGGACTGAGGAAGTCAGGGGACTTCCCAAGTGTCACTCGGGGGGTGTGAGTGACAGAAAATTGCATGGGACAGGGACTGCTTGAGTGTTTGGCATCTGTGAAGAGCTTGAATGTAAGTGATCAGCTGTCCAGGCAGCAAAGCCTCAAGTTTGGGATTGCTTTCTCCCAGCCAAATGCCCTAAAAACTAGAATTCTAGGTCTGATTCACATTTCTTTTCCAAATGGCCTTTTGGGATTCTTTTTGGTGTGGTACAATGGCCTTAAAGGAAAACCTCCTTTACTTGAATAATCTGAAAGGATTTGCTTATTTTCCTAAGAGGAGGTTTGAGGGGGATCAGAGATCCTGCCCAAGGCCAGGTGTCCCTTTGTACTCATTGTTCTTTTTACCTCCCAGGGCTGCAGGATCTCCTGGCTGCTGTTCCAGGACGCAAAGAGCACCCCAAGTTGACTTTCCAGTCATTAGGTGATAGGGATTTGGTTTTTGGTTTCATTTTTTTGAGTGAATTGGAGGCTGCTATAGGATGTTGTGAGTTTTGCAGTTCTTTTGCTTGTCTTGATTGTCTCCTGAGAGACAATCTCAGTCCCGTGGGACTTTTGCTGTAGGGAACACTGGATTTTTATATCTAGGCATGTATGTTTTTGTAACTAATTTTGTGGAGAGACTGTTCCTTAGCCCTGTGGGTAATTTGCACTATTTTTACTCTCTTCTTCAAAGCAGGATAGCCAAGTCCAAACTGGGTGTTGGTAAGAACCACCAGATCTGCTTTTCCTTGAACCATGCCCAAGCATTGTCATGGGCCAAAATGATGCCAAAGAGTATGCTAACAATTAAATAATGTGGATAATTGTGGCCAAATGTCTTGATGCTGTTTAATATACTAGTACAAAGATAGTGGTATCAGTGTGACTTTGTGACTGAGCTACTTAACTGGTATTTCATTGTTCCTGCTTAGGTCTTCTGTATTGTGAAGAACATCATGGCTTTTGGAAAAAAAAAAAACAACAGGACAGCTTCTAGGTAAATTGAAATAAAAATATTTTCAAATTTTATGTTTTGGTGTGGAGAATAGGCAAATATTACCTTAGAAGAGCTGGAAGCATATCTATTGTTTCAAGAGGAGTTTCTGAAACTGCAAGGGGAGTTTGAAACTTGGTGCACTTTTGTTAATGCAAAAATGGACTTATTATTCTACGTCTTTTCATTCAGTTACTTTAAAATTAATTAAATTGTGGAAGGTTTAAGATATTTACACCTGGTTCATCCCATAACAGTTGAATTTTTAACTTAATTACAGTCATGTGTGTGTTCACTCACTGATCAAAAGCTAATGATCTCTTTCATAAGGTAGAGTATTTTGGGGCTCACTACCTGTGGTTAAACACCGGTATCATTTTAGCACGGAAAGTTTGTCAAAGTCAGAAGGCCATGGAATAGCACATCAACCAAACTAAATGGAAATTGTAGCAATTGCTCCAGAAATTCAGTGGTGACTGTCAACCTGCATAAAGCTGTTAAAACTCTGTCCTCTTGGTAATTTCCTATTTTAACTAAAGAATGCGTGCAGGCACTGCTAATTTATTCTGAAATCGTTCTCTGCTTGCTGAGCTGAAATGGGATCCAAAGCCAAGAAATTGTATCTGAAACACATCCTTGTTTTTGTTATGAGTTCTATGGTGACTGCAGCACAGCTTGAAGATTGCCACCTGGTTAATTTAAAGTAACACTGAATTTATTTGAATTATAAACAAACTCTTTAAGATATTTGTCTTTTTCATGTCATATCCACTGGATATGTTGATTATAATAATCACTTCATCATTGTAAAGAGCTTCCTTTCCTTCTATTTATATATAGCATCCAAAAATTGATCTAGAAGGTAAAATTGCGTAGTCTAATGCTTGCTTGTTTCTGTGGAGACTTACTGATTTTTCACGTATGCATCGGAAAGCACTGAGCCCACCTGTGGCATTTAAATTACCTAATGAATATAGTGCTAATGAGCGAAACATTATTCACTTATGCTTCTGCCAGACAGAGTCTCAGATCTTCAAAATTTGGAGTAATTTCTGTCAGATAGAGCTGACAACAGCCTTTTTCTGTTGATCTGCTTTTGCCATCCTTTAGACATCTATATGTTTCTCAGGTACATGAAAACCAGTCTCAAAAATAAGAGGGCATAGATCATCCATGAGCAGAATTTGCAGCTGTCTCAAACGGTGTTCCTGGAGCAGATGGATCAAGTACCAAATCGTAGATGGTGATTTATTTAATACCTTTGTCAAAATGAATATTCTGGAGCTTGAGCAAATTTTTTTGTAGACAATCCTGAAATTTAGATACAAGTGAGATGAGTTTTCACACATCTTTCAGTATAATTAAGAATTGAATACATAGTTCATCATTCAGAGATATCCTGGGTGTTTATAGTTCTCCCTGGAACTGCTGTTTTTCCAAACAGCCATTTCTGCTACAATTCTGTCCTGCTAGTGTATTCTTTATTGTCAGTATGTAATGAAATGCGTAAATTACCCAAATCTGCAGTGACAAATAAAAGTCACTTCTCGGAGATACTTGTGATCAAGTCAGATACCTTTCCTCTTTTGAAAAATATGACTAAAGAGACTTGTAATAAATAAGCTTTCATTAAGGGAGTGGGAAGTGTGCCCCTTCTGCAAATGAATGAACATCTGGCTTGGAACATTTATAGATTTGATTTTTCCATAATTTCATCGAATTCTTTCTCCGTTCCCATTTCATTCTGCAGTTCTGAAAGATCTGCCAATAATTCCCTAGTCATTACCTTAAAACTTCTTGCAGTGAGAGCCTGCCAAATTGATGGGCCTTCACAAGCCTCTCCTCGTGTGTTTGCCTTGAGAAGGAAGGTGTTTTCACACTGTTCTCTCAGCCTTGATTGTCCCATATTTGCTGAATCTCCCTGGAGACTCAGGCAGTCATTTTGTAGTTGTACAAAGCTGACAGTTGACCTTTCTTTCTTAACCATGGAAAAGATATTCATTATTCCACAGGAGATAATAATGTGTGTACAGATCCACATGTTCACAGTGTTATGTCACTCCCATATTTCTACTTGTGCAAGGCTCAGAATTTTGCTATTATTTTGAGCTGTTTATTTCCAGGAATGCAAGCCAAAATTGTACAAGAGCTGGTTGTTGCTGTACATGACATGTTTTTATATACCTGGAAAAATGTGTTTAGTGAGGTTGGACTAGATGATCAGGATGACAAGATTACATCAAAAGGGAAAGGCAGTAATTTCCCTACCCCCTGTGCCACTGACAGAGAGAGGTAGAGGATTTGGGAGTGATGTTTGGCCTGGGAAGAAGGAAGAGGTAGGGGGAAGGGTTGTTAAGATTTGGGTTTGTTTATCACTGTTCTACTCTGATTTGATTGGTAATAGAGTCTATTTTGCCCATGACCATAATCAGTGGGTGATCCCTCCCTGCCCTTATACCGACCCGTGAACCTTTCGTTATATGTTCTCTCCCCTGTCCAGATAAGAAGGGAAGTGATAGAGCGGCTTTGGTGGGCACCTCGCATCCCTGTTGGAAATTTCTTTTTGCAGAGATTTGTTCAGGATGCTGTAATGGTTAAAAGACATAATAGTGCAACTAATAGCTCTCAGCACTTGCTTTCTCTTCTCCAAAAAGTGGATTACAGGGATTAAGAATCCTTCAAGGGACGCCATAAATAAATGTTTGATACATAAACTGCTCCTAGCTCAGCACTTCCATGAATACTTTGCACTGTGAACTGATGTCTTGGTTTTCTAGTACTGAGAGCAGCACTTACTGAAACATATCTAGTCATAGCCCAAAAATGACACTGACAATTTGCAAAGGCAAAGTTGTAGAGTTAAATAATTCATTGTCAAGGGATTACCAAAACACCTGAACATAAAATATTTGAAACTTGAAAAACTGAATAATAGTCTAAAACTAGAATTTTTCCAGGTAAGTGGATGGTTTATGTATTAATGCTGTGCTCAGAGTGTTGACATTATTAGCATGTTACACATACGCACAGTGCTATTGCCTGTTGCCTTGGTAACCATATGTATTACGCTGGTAGCATAGCAACATAAGTGAACATGCATGGCTTTGAAGAATGTAAAACAAATATGTAAGTAAGTGGAGGGAGTCAGGTGTGAAGGAAAGACATTTTTTGTGCATCAGCAAGAACTGGATATTGTACTTTAAGGAACTATTTCAGGAAGAATAGGGTTTTTTTTTTCTCAAAGTTAATGCCCTCTATATTGATTTCCTAGTTGGAATTGCAAATTTGAAATGCAATTATTTCTGTCATTCATTGCCTGCCCCTCTTCTTTCTAGGATGAAAGTGCATCATCAAAAGGTAAAATTTCCTGAATGCTTTCTAAAGGAGCAGCATGGAAAAATAATTGAAACATGATAGCCAAGCCATGTTTTGGGCAGTTTTAGCTATGGTTTCTTGTTTCTAGTAGTCAAACTGCAAGATCAGGATGTTGAAAGAGACCTATGTGAGAGGGGATAGTCTGTAGAAGGCTGACTTTACAAAGCCCTAGGTAACTTCAGTCAGTTTTAGGTAGTGGTGATAAAGTAGCAAGAAAAAATAAATTGCTCCCTACAGAGTATGAACTTATGTTTCTACAATACTGTGCACTTGAGCTTTGTGGTGTGAGCAGTGGTGACTTAGTCATGGACAGACCTCTGTGAGCTGTTTGTTATTTTAGAGACTCGGAACTAGAGCTGGGAAATCATCTCTGTTTAGGACCACGCAAATTATATTTTGCAAACTCAGTATTATTCAAGTATATGCTTAAAGCTAAATGCATTCTTAAATGCTGATCAGAATGAATCAGTTATGAATTTAAGAATACAGGCATGTCACTTCATGAACCAAGGACAAAGACAAGCAAGTCCTTTGCTCTGCAGTGCACTTGTTCTCATTGGCGCATCTCCTGTCCATGTGAGGCTGTTTAAATGAGAAAGATTAGAAGACTGCAAATAGTATGCAAAAGACTAGGGAATGGTAAAATATTTATACTATCCACTTCTTATGCAAATTTTTATTGCTCAGTATTTTAGTGATTTAATTTCTGTACATGGAAATCACACTGTGTTTCTTTTGTTCCTCATGAGATCACTGCTATGGAGCTGTTCTTTATTAAACTTCAGCAAATTTCCATCTGTGTAAAATTACACATTCAAGTAGGTGTGAATTCCAAAGGAAATTACTTACTTTTACTGCAGTCCCCTTTTGACACAATGTTCTCATTTAATTCTCTTTCTATTTTAATTCTTGATGCGGAGTGTGGTTATATGTGTGGTAGAGACAATATGTGAAACTTGTTATCTGGGTAGGTGTGAAAAGTATCTGTGTAGCTACATCCAATTTTTATTTTACTAGAAAAAGACTATATATGACTTTAAAGCCCTGGCCACATCCAGAATCCCCACGTGATGTGATGATGTGTACCCATCTGAAAAAACTTTTCATACAAATTTTAACTCAGTGTTAGTATTCTCAATTATATGCATTTTTTTGTTGAATCTTTGTTTCATACATATACATGAGACACCACAGAAAGTTGTCAGCTTCTCTCCCTATATTAGGTTTGTGGTTGCTGTGATTTCTTGTGACTGTGGCTATAGTAGCCAGAGAAATAAAAGACAACCAGTTGGTGATACACAGACACTTTCTCACTGTATGCCCTATATTTATACATTAATGCCGACAATCAAACTTTAGAGTCTTTGCTCATCTGTCTCCCCTGACCTTAGCTGGTGTGTCATGTGTTCTTGATGTGTAGAGTTCACTACAGCTTTGCTGGGTGGGGGAATTTTCACCTTAGTGGGGGCAGACTCAGGAGTCAGGAACATGCCAATGCTACAATAAGTTTAAGTACATCCACTCCTGAGAAGAGCGGGAAATCAGTTTCTGAGCTTTGCAGAACACTTCAAAAGCTCATATTGCTCAGTGACTTTTGCTTAAAAGTTCTCTTGTTTCAGGAATCGCCATTGCTATTGCCAGAAATGTGAGCAAAGGCTATTTGATAATAAGGAATGCCAGCCCATATTGTTTGGAAGACCTTCCAACCCATCCTGGCTTATAAAAGCTAATGACGACTTATCCTGTGGAACAGGACCCCATTACCTGTGGAGACTTCACAGGATGAGGTGAAGTCAGCTGTCTCTTAGAGATGTGTTAAAGTTTAAACTACTCAGAAACCTTTCTCTCACACCAAAGAGCATCACTCAGGATGCTGGTACTGAATATCTCATTTTTAGAAAAGCAAGCAAGTGATACAATATAGCTGCATAACACCAGGGGCAGCATCCATTACAAGGTTACTCTCATGTCTTTCTGTATTGTAAAGTGATTGACAAGGAACACAGATAACAAGCTAGAGCAATGCAAATTTTGAGTGGTTTCCTGTCCTCAATATCCTTCAAGCTGTGTCTTCTGTCACTTTTTGAAATGAGCCTGATTCCCCCATATAGATCAGAGACTTCCAATATAACCCTTACGTAAAACTAAGGTTATTTTAGTTACATGAGGAGACAACAGTCCCCCTTAAATCATGTAGATCCAACCTGTCAAAGCATCACAGAATGGCTTGGGTTGGAAAGGACCTTGAAGCTCATCTCATTCCAACCCCACTTCCGTGGTCAGGGACACCTTCTACTATACCAGGTTGCTGAGAGCCCTATCCAGCCTGGCCTTGAACACTTCTGGACATGGGATATCCACAACTTCCCTGGGCAACCAGTTGCAGTGCCCCATCACCCTCACAGTAAATAATTTCTTCCTGAAAACTAATCTAAACTTACTCTCAGTTTGAAGATACTCCTGCTTGTCCTGTTACTACGTGCCTGGATGAGTTTTACTGCCAGAGTGGTATTCAAATAAAGGAAAGAAACAAAGAGGGAAATTTTCAAAATGTGATAACTACCACCTCTAAGCAGCAGTTGTAGTATCAGGGAAAGATGGATAGTGGTGTCATGATTAGTAAGGTCATCAAATGGTATATGGTTATATAGAGCTGAAAGAGGCGGGTTCAGTTCATCCTTTCTATGTGACCTTGGACGAGCTGTTCATGCTGTTGCATAGCAGAGAAAGTGAAACGTACCTGCATATCACTTTCAACTTAATTACAGAGAGCTGTTTTCCAAAAAAGTTATCTAGTAAGGGCAGGTAGAGCTTTACGTGGAGTGATTTCTTTCTTTCAGCCGGTCTGGCTGTTTTCAGGCTTATCTCTTCATGCGCATATCCTGCAGTGCTGCATCCTGTAATCTCAATGCTCTGAATGGCTTACCCTCATTTCGCCTGATATCTTTGGAGAAAAAACAGTTGCATCTGAATTGTAGTCAGATTTTCTTTCAGTAAAACAAGGGCATTCCAGGGCCTTCTCTGGGCCTATGAAGGCCATGGACATGGAGCTTCTTTCTCCTGGCTATATGGTCTGCCTGGAGTTATTTTTATACATTTTCTTAACACATTTTGCTTCTTTCTTTTTGCTTTCCAGCTGATGTTTGAAAGTTGCCCTCAGCCTCTCCCAATTGTGTTACCCCAGGTGACTGTTTTTCGTTGCACACTGGTTCCCTAGGGCTCTCAGGTCTTAAACACATATAGTTTCCTGTCGCTCAAACTAAAACGGGTTGGGCAGTGGCGGCTGACCTCTGTACAGCTGTTAAAACAAGACTCAGCCAGCTCAGGCTGAGTCACAGTGTGCTGGGTGCTTTCTCCTGCTAATGTCAAAGATCAAGTTTGCAGTCTATATGGTTCTGATGGAGACCTGGAACTGCTCCTGAGTTTCAGCTCTGATCAGAAACTGGGAAATGTTCTCGGCTGTTGTAGGTTGCCCATAGCCCCTCTGCTAGCCTTTCCCCTGCTGCATAGCTCTGTTACAGTGACAACAGCAGGCACATATGAAAACTAAATGGATGTGTCTTGAGTTACTTACAGTAAGTTAAAAGGCAAATGTTCAAAGACCTACATTTTTTAAATTGCATTTAGCTGATCATTGCTAACAATTCATAAGAGCATATCTACCAAAGTCTGCTGTAACTAGCCATAATTTATCTGCTAGATACATTGGATCATTTCTGATACACTGAATATTAAAATACTGACTTTTCTTGCCAAATAGTGTCCTACTGAGGAACATATGACAATTTAAGATGTTTTGGGTCCAGTGGATACCACTATAATAATGTGTGTCAATATCCATACCTAAATAGATGACCCTGAATTAGTAAAATTGCTAGGGATTGGATTCTATTATTTTATTATGAAGTGTATGATTTCTATAAATTTGTTTGACTTTGTAAGGATCCTTGTGGATGTCAAGGTCTTTAAAATAGCAAAATTTATCTAAAATTTGATTACAAGATGACTTGCTCTCTTTTTTCAGTCTGAAACTCCGTTAACAAAAGGGAACAGTCCTTATCATTATTAAATTGACTCTTTTTTTCGAGTTATATTACATCTCAAATTTTCATTTATTTCTGAAGAGCAGCCAAGAGAAATCTGTTTAATATTGCAGTGTTGTATGGCAGAGCTCCTAGCTGGTGCCCAGGCAATCCACTGACTCATGCTCATGACAGCTGAAGCAGGTCAGAGCAGAGGCTGCAATATATTTGAATCAGAATTTAGGGATACTCTGATCTGTGTGAGTATCTCTTTCAGTGCTGGGATCTTAACCTGTGTGGTCGCTACTCTTAACCTTAGACAGTCGAAATGTCTAGGCACCATTTGAACTAATTTCCACAGATGAATTTCATTTTCCCATTGGTCCCAGTATATGTGTGGCTCTTAGTCACACCCCAAAGCCCTAAACCTGACACACAGCTATGCTTCACTCAGAAGTAAAAATGTATGATTTCATACTTAGAAGGTACAAATGATGTAATAAGCTTCAAGATAAAGAAAAACTTCCCGGTATGCTTTATATTATTATTATAAATGGAAAATGAAATTGAACCTAAAATAAACAGCTCCTCAGACACCTCGTGGTAATCTACCACTGAAATACATAGTGTTAATAACATTTCATTATGAGAACAGTATTGGGCTTGACATGCTACTAACAGTGTTAGAGGGAGCTCCCTGCAAGGTGCCTAAAGGAAACAGGATAGTGCCAATCTCTTTTAACTCCATTTAATAAAAGAAAATTGTCTAGTGTTTCAGGTGCCAGAGATGCATCAATACAGATGCCACTACAGAATGAGCTGTCACTGATTATCACTGCTTTTAATCTATTTTGTTAATGAAATCATTAGTTATTTTCATGTCAGCTAAGACAGAACTATGGCAACCTTTATTATTTGACATTGATCAAGTGAGTTTTCATGTCCCAGAAATCGATGAATAATGAGGTATCTTTTAAAAATCCTGGGTAGCACTAAGAGAAATGAGGTATATCAAATTATTAATAGGCACTTGTAATGACTGGACAAGAAAGAAAATGAAGTAAAATGCACAGAGAAGTTTGGAAAAAGTTGTCATTTCCCACTATACTTTATGTTCTTCACTATAAATGTTCATATATTCAAATATTACGCTAGGAACTCCTAAGCCCAAATGCACCACGACACATGAATCCCTCAAGCTGAACAGCTATGCAGTCCCTATGGGAGCAAGTTAGTAAAAGAGCTGGTGCCTGAAGAGTTGGAGCAGCAAACTGGTTACATGTCTTTACTACTAGCTGTTCTTATGTAAAATAGAATAAATGGTCTCCAAATTAACATCACTTA
Organism: Rhagologus leucostigma; assembly: GCA_013397725.1. Classification (NCBI taxonomy): domain Eukaryota; kingdom Metazoa; phylum Chordata; class Aves; order Passeriformes; genus Rhagologus; species Rhagologus leucostigma. Next base: position 203,272 of record VZTD01000483.1, read on the forward strand.
CAAAGGTTATGGTTTCTTAGCACATGTCAATGGTGTATGATGACCTCTACACATGTACTGCTCTCTCACTAGGTAGAATTTTTGTGTGCCATTGATATATAATCCATTTCATGGCATGCTCTGCATTTCCATTTTCTAGGAGAAAAAAGCCTTTTCTTCACTCTGCTTAACCTGATTTGGCAAAAAACCAGCCAACCAGGCAAACAAAAACCCTATGGTCTCTGCACTACAAGAGTCAAACTAGTGTCTCAGTCTCAGAATTATATGATTAGTTATGTGGGCTGAGGTATAAACTAACCCACACAAATATTGAAGTGTATTCATGTTATTTATAGGTTATTCTTTCAAGTACCAAGTGAAAAAACTTTAGTTTTCAAAACATTTCAAATTACTTGGGTAATTTTATTTTCATTCTAAGCAAGCATCAGAACATTAACAAATTAGTAGACTTTTTCATTTATTTTCAGATCAAACCATCAATTTCTTTAATTTTCACAATTCATTGACTGGTACATCTGGGCAGTAAAATGATGATTTTATGATTATGATTAATCATAATTATGATTATGACAAAAATTATAACCAAAATTATGATTATCTGTTTATGGGATAATGTTAGCAAAGCTGTTCTCTTTCATGGGCCTCTAACTATTAGCTCAATTAAGGCAAAGCAGAAAAATATCACCTTATTTGACAGTTTACTCTCTCTTGTCTGTGAATTCATTCACAAGACCATAGAATCATAGCATCATTTAGGTTGGAAAAGCCCATTAACATCATTGATTCAAGGCAAGTCCACCACTAAACCACGTACTTAACATTCCATACCTACATGTGCTGGAAAAAGTCCTGTGAACTTTGGAAGAGCAAATATAACTTATATTTACGTATTCTAAATGTGAGTTATGCCTCTTTATTTAATGAAGGTTCCTAGCAGAGGATTAGGGATCTCTTACTGCAGACTTAAATGCAACTTCAAATTTTCTTATGACATATACCCAAGACTACTGCAGACTGGTACACAGATAAAGTCATACATGTACTGAGGAGACAGAGAAAGCTGGAGATGTTTCCAGTGTTTTAATTTCCCACTTTGTCCTTAACTAGTGAAATTTGTATTTCTGCACATTAGGGGCCCACACAGACCTTTGGCATTACATAACGTAAGTGACAAGTGATAGCTTTGAGTTCCACCCAGCAATTTATCACATGCATAATGGTGTACCCGAGACTAATCCCTCAGTTCTCCCTTGCTCAGCAGAGGAGTTTCTCTGATGCCACCAGCAGTAACCAGTGATTGAATGTGTTGACTCATCTGTGCCCTGCCCAGTTCATAAGCAGTGAAGAAGGCAAGTGCACAGGTAATGCCTGCGCCCTGCCTTGCTTCTTCGCTCAAGCTGGAAATGTTGTGTAGGAATCAAGAGCTCTCTTGGGCCTGTTATTTCCCTGCAAAGGAAAGTGTCTGGTCTTGCCTGGAAGCAGGTAGAATAAAACACTTTAAATGCATGTCACAGACAAGGCTTAGAAAAAGGGTAGAAGAGTCAATGCTGCTATAATTATTTTAGTAACAGTCTCAGCGGTGGAGGCAGACACAGACGTTGAAAGTGCAATTATGGCAGCGACTGTGGTGATAACAAAAGCAGTGCAACAGCAGGCACCCACTTGTCTTTTTCCTTCCTTTAAACTGAGGCATCAAAAGAAAGAAATGGCAATATTTCTGAGGTGAAGAAAAGTATTTTGATTTTAATCACACATCCCCTTGCCTCTTTCCCCTTTCTTAAAATGCAGCACTAGGCAAAAAATGGTCAGAAAACTGGAGATGCTCTGTGCTCATAGGTAATGCTGTGATATAGAAAATTCCAGAGAAATCAGTAGTGTGGAGAAGTACAGAAAACTTTATTTGGCTAACTCAATTGTATCTCTTGCTTTTAAGGCATTACCATGCTCAGTCATTTCAGTATCTAGATGAGAGTGAGACAGACACGTGGAGTGAGGCAGTCTTCAGTCACTAATTCATTGGGTTTGTGTTTGTGGCTAACTCACTTTGGGATTTTTCTTCTAAGTCCTTTCTCTAGCTGGCTACTGTTTTGGATTGAACTGTGGGATCCTGAATCAGTTATTCCTTGGAGGGGAAACCTTAGGAATAGGAATGCCTAAAGTCCAAAAGCTCAAAGGAAAAATAGGAAAATAGATAAATTTCCTATGTTCATCTTATGGAATTACTCAGAATGAGAAGCAGTGTCAAAACACGTTATAATCAGCCTCAGTAGTATACCACAGGCCTGCTCCTGTTTTAAATTTCACATTAAGAGCAAGAACACGTTTCAGTGTGCACTGTATATTTTGTAGAAACTCTTTATTAAGGGGTTGGTGCTGTGAAGCAGCTACTTTTATACTTTGGAAGGAGGTTAAATTATAATTAGAATTTGATTTTTCTAGGAAATGTGTTTTAAGAGCTGGCAGATTGTTTTCCTCATTTCTTTTTATTTTTTTAGCTGAAGAACTGCTTTCTATGTACATGAAGGAGGTAACAGTCTGATTGTCTGATTGATTTTCATTAACTATCGAAGAACTTGCAGCTTCCTTAAGGAGAAAAGAGAGAAGTTGTAGCTATAAATAGAAGCTGAAATGCGAGGCCGTGGCAAGTTGTGCAGAAGAAAGGGAAGTGTAGCAACCTGTCTGGGGCAGCACGTGGCTGTTGTAAATGCAGCTGGTAGAGAAATCTAAGTGAGATTGATTATTTTGAAGTAATTTGACACGCAAGTTTAATGAGTGACGTTTGTGACTGCTCAATAGAATGCCTTAGCACCTCGATGGAAAGAGTTCAGCGTGACTTGGTTTGGAGGATTAAGATTGTAGCTGTGTTAATGATGGGCCTCCAGATATTGATCTCCATGGGTTTTGCAAAGTCCGACCTGTTCAGCAGATCTCTAACATAATTTTTTGGTTTGTGCTTAAAATGTAGAGTCTTAAGAATCCCGCAACCCTGCGGTTTGTCCTTTTTGGGATGTCTGCAAGTCTTCACGAGCATGACCAACTCTTTAAAAGTGGATGGTTCTAACAGAAATTTGGTTGCAAATGTATTCCAAATTTCTTTTAGGATTTTTTTTCTCCATCAAAGGAAACTTACAGGTACATAGCAATTCAGAATACTAAATGATGTGTTTTTCAGCAGTTAAGACTATTAATCACATGAATATTTTCTCCATTTTGGAACATAAATCTTGATTAACTTTTAAGATTTCCATGCAAGTCGATTAATTTCTATGATCCCGTTGTTTAACACTGAATTCAATAAGAACGTCAATGTCATATATTTTAAGAGGAATCTGAGAAATAATGTGCAGTATAAGTAAGAGTAGAATAAACTGATTTTAATTCTTGGTATTTTTTAAGCTAATAAAATAGTTTAAATCTTTCATTTTTCTCCAAGAGATTTTTGTCTAGGTTGCCTGTGATTTTTTAAATATGACAGGGAAATCAAATATAAAAAATCACTTGGTTAGAAGAAGAGGATGAACATATATAATTCTCATTCTTTTAAAAATTCTCTATTTTTAATAGCACAAAAGATAAACTGGCAAAATTAGGAGAAAACTTAATTACAAGCAACAAATTTTAAAGAAAAATAATGCAAATAAGGTTAAAAATTTTAAATCTATTGTAAAACTCCCTCCGTGAGAGTCATATGTGACTGAAACACAAACCTGTTCCAGTAACAGAGACAAAGCAAATGAGGATTATCCTTACTGGTATCATTTGGTCACTGGGTAGATCAATATAATTGCGATTAATTCACTTAAGACCCTATAAGTAGTAAATGTTTAAGTGCTACAATTCATTGGCATTAAACATATGTTAATTTGAAATTGATTGCGAAAGCAGCAGCTTCAAAAAATTGTCATTTTTTGTAACAAATTGTAACATTTAACCCAAGATTGAAGTACTTCAACTAGTGTCACACTCTTTAAATGTATAAAAAAATGCCTAGAAAATTTTGTTTTAAAATCAGTGGTTTTTTCACAGCACTGATTCTACTGAAGGCACTGTGCTGCACCTCTTCTCAAGAACATTACCACTAGCTCTGGGCTACAATATATCTAAGGTAGCACAGGCACTTCAAAGCTGGACTTCGGACACCAGAGATACCTGGTATTTGGTCTGTTCAGTCTCACGTCTACCAGTACTTAGAACCTTGATATGCAGTGCCAATGCACAACTTCATTCTTATCTTCATATATCTTAACATGAAATCTGTAGTATGAAATTCCAGGGATCAACATCTGGATCCGAAGTGCCATACTTCCAAAAAAAAAGTGCCACAATTCTGTGCCAGAATTCTGTGCCAAAAAGTGCCAGAAACTCCTGAGTTCAGTGGGCTAAGGTGCCATAAGCACAGTTAGTACTCCAAAATTACCTGTGAAGATGGCGCTGAGGTATGGGATAAGGAGAAAGCCGGTGTATGGTGCCCAAAGCTGGAGCGTGGCTGTGAGGATTTAGGGACTAGGCAATCATCCCATCACCCTGGAGGAGGTAAGCAGTGGCCTGGCCTTTGGAAGAACTAGCTGGAGAAGTCTGTGTAGGCAGAAACTAGTCTCACAAGAATAGTCCAGCCAGTCATGCAGAAGCACCAGCTTAATGTGGAATTAAATGGTTGTTTTTGTTGCGTAAATGAGCAGTAAGTAACTAAGAATTTTGTTGAGAATGTTGATTAAAAAGAACTTTTATATGATGAAAAAAAAAAGCACGTACCTTGAGACAAATATCTGGTTGTTCTAAAGAAAAATGAAAAGCAATTGCTGTAATTAAGAGAGGTTAGATGCTTGTTGATGTCTTTTTTCTGTATTGTGGGCAGGTTGGATCCCTCAACAGAACCCCTCTGAATGGACACTCTCAAAGAGGTTCTTGCTGCAAAGAGACGTGGTTCTGGTATTTGTTGTCTGTCTGCCCATTCAATCACATTTTGAGGTGTTACAGAGGACATTGAATGGTTAAAGAAAAATATTCACTCTCTTTCCCTGAGCTGGTAGTACACTGGTTAAGTAAGGGTGGTAAGGATTTATGCAGTATCTGGAGCAGGCCAGGAATTCACCTTGGTACTAAAACTTGCAGAACCATCTGATTGCAGTAGCTTTCTACAAATAACTTTGTTTTACATGAAAGACAGAGTGACTGTCACTTGTTTGTCACACCTTTTGCTTTCTTAAATGAGTGAAATTTATGGAGAGAGGCATTTATCTGAGTTCTTGCAGGTAAAGTAGAGAATAAGGTGTGTTCTTAACTCTTGTGAGTTAAAAAAAACCTTAATCCAGTAACAAACCGTATCTTCTTGTGAAGGGATCAGTCAAGATCTTCAGGCACAGATTTTACCTAAGAGCCAGGTCTTAAAATAGATTTATGTGACTGTACATGGGCACCAGAGGCAATAATTTCCAAATGAACTTTTTAGCTGGATTTAATTACTCACTTCTCCTGATTGCAGAGATGCTGCTTTGAAGGCAGATTGTGAATGTCATAGCAAACAAAGGAGAAGGGTAGAAGCCTGTAGATTTTGCTCTGTTCATGTGAGTCTGCCTTGTGTAGTCAGGGGTACTATACACCAAATAAACAGCATGCTTCTAAAAGTGAGGGATAACAACAAGGAGCTTTATCAGCCAGATATATCTGAGTCACAGGGCTTCACATGGTTTTCTAAGGGTGACAGAGCAAAGCATAAGACCACAGGGATAAATATAGAACACAGTTATTAGCCTTGGGCCTTTTCTTACATGATGTGTGCTATGCAAGCTCTGGGGCATATTCTTTTGGGGGATGTCTTTTCCCTTTGATATCTCCAGCACAGGGAGCTACTCTAACCCCTCAGATGCTGTAGCAGTAGTGAAATGGGTCTGTTGCCAATCCATGCTGTGCAAATGAAGAAAATTTTCTCTCTCAAAGACTGCCTGCATGCCCACTCAGGCAGAATGTTTAAAGAGTGATTTTGGCTTATGGATACAAACAAAGTAAGAGCTGATTATATATTTCTTTCCCCATATCCCTTTCCTTTTCTGTCCTTTTCCTCCTCTTATGCCTCTTCCTCCTCTTCCTGCTCTTCCTTCTTTTTCTCTTTTTCTTTTTCTTTTTTCTTTTTCTTTTCCTTTTTCTTTTTCTTTTTCTTTTTCTTTTTCTTTTTCTTTTTCTTTTTCTTTTTCTTTTTTTTTCTTTTTCTTTTTCTTTTTCTTTTTCTTTTTCTTTTTCTTTTTCTTTTTCTTTTTCTTTTTCTTTTTCTTTTTCTTTTTCTTTTTCTTTTTCTTTTTCTTTTTCTTTTTCTTTTTCTTTTTCTTCTTTTTCTTTTTCTTTTTTTTTCTTTTTCTTTTTTTTTGTTTATTTTTCCTTTTTTTTCTTTTTCTTTTCCCTTTTCTTTTTCCCTTTTCCTTTTCCTTTTTCCCCCAAGGAAGCACTTCCCTCAAACACTTCTCTGTGCCCTAATGGTCTTTCTGTAGCTCTGCTAAAGAGATGAGCGGATGCTAAAGAAATTTTTCAATATTTCTAGATGGCAGAAGTGATTAAAAAAGAAAAGTGTGAATAAATTATAACTTATGCAGAAATCTCTAAATATTATCTACAGAGAATTAAATTAAAACTTCCATTGAAATAAAATTTTACTGTACAAGCATTAGTAGATAGATTTCTGAGCATGTCAGGTTTGAGCTGTGGATCAAAAATCTTCTAGTGTTATTGGTTATACATAGAAAAAAACCCCACTTTGGGAGAAATATGCATAAAAGCCTACTACGTTAAAGGCTTTGTATCTTGAGTAGTACTTGTGCTTATGTTTTGCTGTGAGTAAACGTTGTATTTTAGATGCTGCTCTGAATATTGAATATTCATTGTCCATGTCCCCAACAAGAGAGGGATATTCTTTTTCAGCAAGGCTTATTGCTGACCCCGATGACATTTGTGACAATCATCTACAGTCTGTCTAAACCAAGAAGTTCCCTGTAACATTTTAGGTTCTGAAATGAGTGCCTGTTTTTAGAATACTGTATTGACTCCAAAGAAGCAATTCTTTTTCTTCTTTTAAATAGAACTCGTGTTATTAATTCAATCCATCTACTCTTTTTTTTCTCACTCTCCTACATCTCCTTTTTGCTGACTGCAGAACCGCAGAATACTGAATTCTTCCAGTGCCTTCTTGGCACAGTGTCACTCATTTCCATAGAAAGGGATCTGGTCCCACCATTACTGAAAAAGGGAGCCTAGATGATATTCTCTAGCATTCTGTTCAGTCATGTCTTGAAAACCTCCAGCAATGGGGACTCCACTTTATCCCTGGGGAGGTTATTCCAGTGATCAATTGTTCTTACTGGGAAAAAATTTTTTCTCATATCAAGATAAATCTGCTTCTGATGCAACTTGCACTCTTTGCGCCTTGACCTCTTTGTGTGGCTCTGTCCTTTTTGTAGCCATTAAGTACTGGAATATTAGTACTGATGAGATCCTCCTTGGGTCTTCCCTTCTGCAAGAAGACAAGACCTAACTCCTTTAGTCTTTCCTCACTGGGCAAATTCTCCAGACTTTTGGTTATTTTCGTGACCCTTCTGTAGACTCTCTCTATTCTCTTTGTGTCTTTTCTGAATTGTAGGGACCAGAACAGGAAACAGTGCTCCAGGTGCAGCCTGACAAGCTCTGAGGAGAGTGGAATGATCATGCCTCTACCACTGCTAGTAATCCCCCTGTGGCTGCAGTCCGGGATCTGATTTGCCTTCATTGCTGCGTCATGTTCCATCAGGATCCCTGATGGAACAAGCAAGGCTTCTTGCTTTCAGCAAGGCTGCTCCTCAGCCCGCGGATCTTAGCCTATACTGGGCTCTTTGATTATTTCACCCCAGGTGCAGAACCTTGCATGTTTTGTTTTTAAACTTCATGCTGTTCTTGACATCCCACCCTTCCAGCCTGTCCAGGTCTCTGTAGGAGATGCACATCCTACAAGCCTTGCACAATTGCACTAACATATCTTTCAGCATGCTGGAGACAATCTGTTCTGTTTTTTAATGAAGTACATAAACTTCCTTCACCACTTGAAAATTAATGGGAACAGAGTTTTGGGATTTATAAGTTTTATTCACAAGTGGCAAACAATTAATTATTGTTGTAGAGTTAATTTACATACCTCTTCTGGTCACTAGATGGAGGTAGGCAACCACAGTGAGGACAGCTTTCCCTAAGTTTTGTATTATAAAAGGAAAGCGATATATTCTGTGCTGATTTGTACAGCAGGGAGTGTATTTTATCATTAGAAATACTATTCTTGTACAAGGTTCCTTGAGGATAGGATGACATTTGGACTTGCCAATCTGTAGCTTTCCATCAAAGCAAACTTTTTCACTGGAATCTATTTTAAATGAAAACTTGTCTGGGTATAATTTAATCTGATGTACATTTTATTATCAGTAATCTACTTCTGAGTTTAGATAAGCATGAACATTATTTAGATCATGCATAGATGTGTTTGTGTGCAGAAATTACTCTACTGCATGATGTAAAACAAAAAGAGGAACTTCGTAACCTTAATTTAATGTCTACTATACCCTGGAACTAAATAGATAATATATTATGTATGTTCTTGTATTAGCAATTATGAAATGCAAAGCTGTAAGTTTTACACTGTATTTGTGTATTTCCAGCATGCAAGAAATAAAAATATAAACAGCCTTTTCAGTAACACCTTTCAGATATTGCTCACTTACAGTCACTTACAGTTTTGGGATCTTCTCAGTAAGATCCCGCTTCACCTTTACAGCTTAAGTTGCTGCTTCTTGTTGCTTAGTTTCTAAAAAATGATTAATTTATAGGCACAGTTTGTAAACAGTGAGAGAAGGAACACTTCTGTTCCTTCAGCTACTGAAGACAGCCACAAACCTGTCTTTTAGCCTCAGAGTGCTCTGTGCAGACGTGTACAGCTGTGACAATGAAGTAAAGCCTGGTGTCAGAGCTGATCTTATGTTACCTGTCAGACATAGGAGAGCTACACTGCTGCATACTGAGCTTCTTGGGAATTACTAGATTTTACTTTTCTAATTTTGTAGATGAAACTAGCTTATATGTCTCTCTCCTCCATTTCATGCTGAAATGATGAGTTAATAAACATCCTGACCTTGCAGAAATAGTGGCAAATTAACTCAGGTAGTGCAGGTATATATGATTACCATCTCCTTTCTACAGCGTTAAGCAGGACTGTGCATTTGCTGCAAGAGTATTTAGAATGGGGTTTGATGAATTGATCATCAGTGCTTTCAAATACAACACTGGCATCTTCATGTTGTACCATTCCGATCACTGCTCCCACCTGGGGAAGATTCCCTTCACAAAGAGTTAAACCTGGCTGGTACAGCTANACTACATGAAAACTCTGATCAACTTAGCCAGGTAGCTTTTCTCTGCTCTGCATGTGGATGTGTGTGTGTAACAACAGGTCCTCTGGACAAGACTGCACCAGTTCATCTCTTGAATGTGGTCCATCCTCTGACCATCTGTGAGGGTCATGATTGTGAGGCTGTATCCACAAGTGTGTTTTGGTCTTAGTGGATTTCTCCTCCTTTAATTTAAGCATTGGGTTTGGGGTAGATTTGTTGAGCCTTTTTTAAAATTCTTTTAGCCTTCACAGCATTCTGTGGCAATGAGGTCCATGGTTTATTTATTGCTGTACAGAGAAATACTGCTTTCATCTGATTATTCTCCCATTCTCACATTGTAAGAAATATTAATTTTTTTCCCATTCATCTCCTCCATCCTGTTCATTATTTCATGTACCTCAATCGTATTGCTCTTATGGCATGTGCAAGGTTATGGAGACTGAGGACTAGAGATGATTGGAATATAGGAAATGCAGAAAGGTAGAGAAAGCATCATCAGTGGAGTTCCCTTATAAATTTTGGAAAAGGAATTTAATTGAAATTGCTCTGCTTGGCCACTTGAGGTTTGTTGGCTGTTGTAGAAGCTTGCACTCTGTATTCTCAAGGACATTAAGTTGCTTTCTGACTTCTCATGGGTATAGAATACTCTGCAGTTAGGCAGTTTCTGTAGATATTAGTGATATAATGCTGTTCAAATCGTCGAGAAATGTTTTTCTCTTCCAAGATAGAGTCCTATATTTAGTGGCCTGTGGGGTGCTGCTGCAGAGTAGAACCGTCTGCACAGATTTTTTTCTGAACTATTAGAGAGAAGGCTTGCCTGCTCCTCCTCCTACACATGCTGCTCTGTTCAAAGCCTAACATGGTTTCACAAAGCTACAGATGTTAACAAATTTTCCACCTGCAATGCCAGCAACATGAACTCGTGGCAGTGAATGAGACTTACCGCCTCCTTCTGCTTCCTTGTTGCCAGGACATCTGAAGAATTTATCTCAGCAGCCAGCACTATCTGCTTAAGGTCTTTTGAGGTGCACTGGAGGTTGTATATTTTTCTTCTCTTTGGGTTTCTTCTTTAATTTTTTTCTTTGTTCTTTTTTTGTTTTGTTTGGTCTAGACCTGTGCATTCATTCTGATGTAATAATGTTGTAATGTTGTAATAAGGAGCTTGCTTCTTTCTTTTCTTCACCAGCTTTTATTTGACTTCTCTCTGATTCCTGTTTTTCCATTTTTATTCTGTATGCACCCCTTCCTTTGCCTTCCTTTGTGTAAGTGAGGTGGTTACTTCCACCCGCACAGCCAAGCACGTGCACATAGGGGTCATGTGTCTTCAGCAGAAGCTCCTGTTTGATAAGAGCAACACTGGGACACAGCAAAATTCTGTTCATTCTGCTAGGAAGGCCATTGCACTGTAGGAGCTGTGAGGGAAGTGAGTGAGGATACTTGATGCAAAAGATGGTTCCAGGGAATTTGACTTTCAGATGTTTTACTAATTACAATATATGTACACTACTTCATTCACAACACTGAAACAACACAAATGTTACTGGAACAATACATATTTGTCTAGTTTTTGGGAACTGGAGTCTAACCAGGTATAACTTGAAAACATAGACTTATTTTTTTTTAAGATTGAAAAAAAGAGAAAGTTTTTCTTGCAAGTAAGTGGAAGGATAAGACATTTTCAATAGGACTTTGTTTCCTGTGAAGAGAGTAATACTACAAATTGTCAACAGCTACAGTCATGATAACTCTATTGAAATGGAAATGAGCTCATCATTAATCTCTGTGATCTTTGGATTTAAGTTTTAATGACAAAAATAGCCATTATGAGAGTATAAGTAGAATGCACTCCATAATTGCTTTAATTAACCCAGTCCCCCTCTGCAGAGCTAGCTGATGGCCTGACTGGCTCAGGGAAAAGTCCTGCAAAAAGCGGTTAGAACCTGCAAAGTGCATCTAGTGAATTATGTATGCTTGAAGACTCTCTGCCAGAAAGTGTTTTTGTTGCTACCTATGCCTTCTAGACTAATGCAAGAAAGGACTTCAAAGAGGAGAGTCTTTGGAGCCTTTACCTGAGGGGGCTTAAATATCAGCAGAAGTCAGCTGTGTGTGTCCTTGTTGATTTCAGTGACCTTGTGCAGACTTTGTAGCAAGGCTGGCCTTTCTGGTTCCAAAACAGCACTGGATTAGAGAAGCAGTGTGCTGTTATGACCTCTTTTAAATTCTGCGCTTGTAATCCTTGCGTGGTCTATTTGTATGGTTGCAGACCCTCTTGCACTTTTCAGTTTCAGTATTGAAATGGTAGAGGTATTTTGCTTAAGTAAGATAGAAGTCGTGCAGTGTTGGTGGTACTTCCCTGAGTCCCCGAGTCTGCTGTTTGCTCTGCTGTGAGTCTGTGCGTATGTGTGTGAGTCAAGAACTGGTATGTGACAGAGTGCAACACAGGATGTGACTATGTATAGTTTCCAACTTAAACTCGTCCTCTTAAATACCACACTTTCATTCTGTATTATTAAATAAAGTAACAACTTGACTGGGTCAAAGACCCCTCTGACCTGCTTTTCGTGAAAGGACAGCTTTTACTCCTGCTCTGTGGGCAATATCCGGAGTTTTTCAGTGTTCAGCATTTTCATGCTGAGGCCAGTGTGTGTGGCAGCCAGGGCTTCAGATTTGAGCTAGTGCCTACAAGGGGCGGGTGGGAGCAGTTACCCTCCTATGCTGAAGTTGCAGTTCTCATCATCTTCTGAAACCTATTAACAGCAGCTTCTACAGCCACTTTTCATTTAGGATGCCTTGGTTGTTTCGTTGTTCAGGACTTTTTCAGTGTTAGAAAAGTCAGAAAACTTCTCTTTTAAATATGCTGTAACAATGTTTTGAAACAGAATTGGCTTGGTCTGGCTAAAATACTGCAATCTTTAGCATCTTCTACAACGGTTGTTGGGGTTTGATTTGCTGCTGTCATACATCCATCCTTATTGTCTTGAAATCTGTGACAAAATATTTGCAAGCCTTCTGCTGTTCCATCATTCAAACCTCTATAAAAGTATTGAGCAGAGTCAAACCAGGATAGAACTTAGGACGCCTTTGGAAAAACTTAATCCACTCTGACAGTAAATTATGTTTAACTGGTCCTCCAAAATTTTTTTTTGTTCAGCTGCAAATTTACCCTATGATGTTTTTTGTTCACTGTATTTTTTAAGTTAATTAAGATGCTATAATCTGGAATTATGTAAAAACATAGCTAATATCAGCATGTATCCTGTGCACTCCTCCTACTTACCCAGCAGGCTACTCTGTTTGCCTGAAGAGTCAGTTTTTTAACCAAAGTTTTAGGTTAAGAACTGAAAAATTAATGCAGTTTAATGAACAATTTTCACACATTGTAATTTGTTTTTATGAACGTTGATTTTTCTCTGTTTTATTACGAATTAGGCATATCTTTAACAGGTTAGAATATGCCACATTTTTTTTTAATTTCCCTTTATTTTGTCAGTAATTCTGACTTTTTTCTTCTTTCCTCTTTTCTTTTCCTGTCCCCTAGTTTGTTACCCAAAGGGTTTGTCTTGGATGAAGGGAGACCATGGAAAGTGTTGAGGAGAGAGAAATTTTTAAAAATGGGAAAAAACCATCTTGCTTTCTATTGAAACAGTATGTGAGGAGAAAAAAAATCAGTGAAAAGCTTCCACTTGCAAATGTTTAAAATTAAATTCTATTTAAATTAAATTCTAAATAGTGTTTTTGCCTTACTGAGCCATTGCTGCTTTACTGGAGCATTTCTTTCTTGCCAAGACCCAGCACTCTCCATCCAAATTACCTCAGTTCCAACCTCTTCCCCTGCTGCTTTTCTTTGTATCTCAGTAGTTATTCCTAGTCATCTCTGGCTGGCAGTTTGCCTACATATTAGGATTTCAGTTGCACCTGTGCTTGGAGTATCAAAGGGCTCTTTACCCTGTTCAGACCACTTTGCAACTTTTGTGTATAGCACTCTGTGTATTTTTTATGTCAGGCTTAGAATATTTGAGAATATTTTGTTATGGGGTTTGCTATTTCTTAAATGTTATAGACATTCTCTTAGATAGGGAGGTTAAAACATTTTTGAGGTGATGCATTAAGTGCCAGCACCTGCAATTTTATTTTTTTTCCTTATTGTCTGATGCTTTTACCAACCAACCAAAATCGGTCCTCACACAAGCAGCTGTGCTGGTGATCTTATTTATATCTGTTTGGATATATTTTAGTTTTGCTTTTTGTATTTTCTGTAAAACTTGGCTTACTGTTTATCTTTTGATATTTATGTGTGGGTATTTCTTCTCCTTTGAGGGCACATATGCTTCCTTTAGGGCCCAATTAACATTTTTTGTTGAACTATAGGTTAGCCTATGAATGTTGCCATATCTATTTTTTTAATACAATTTCACTTTACTCTTTTTATTAACATATCTGAAAGCATTAGAGACCTGTTTGATCCCTAAAACAGAAGTCTTATATTTTAAATTCAAAATGAACTTTAATGGTAGCACACTGTATGTACCTAGAGCAGGGTCTCTCTTGTGTCTGCATTAGAGCTCAGAGCTCTTGAACTCCAGATTCTTTATTTTCTGCTGAAAAAACAGATCAGCTAAGGCAGATACTTTTTTTTTTCTCTGCCTCAGTTCCTCTATGTGCAAAATTTGGGCAAAGGAGCTACTGTTTCCATTTGTATGCAATACCCAATATCTTCAGAAAATATTCTAAACTAAATATTCTAAACTAGTACTATTTTCTTAGCCATAGAAAACCAAATTTTTTCATGTGTTTTGTGAGTTCTTATCTCCCACAAAAAATATTTACTCTCTGGAATGCTTGGATTCTAGTGACCCTTGCACCGATTTTTATTTCTTTTTATTGCTGTTTGGGGTTTGAAACACCTTGTATATATTAGGACCTTGAGCATGATCAGACTTCAAAACCAGGAAATGTTTCTCACTTTAATTCCATTTTATTGCTCTTGTGCATCTAATGTACCTTCAAAAATGCTATCAATCAAAAATACCGCTGCATAATTTTTTTAATTTGTATGATTTTTCCTTGTAATGTAAGCTATGTCCAACATGGAAGAAGGAGAAATTACAAAAAAAAAAGCTAAAAAAATTAAATTTTTGTTCACCAAATTGAAGTTCTTTTCTATCTGAAGTTTAATTCAGAATTATAATATATCATGGGTTGTATATTCCAAGAGGACCTAGGAAATTCTGGCATTATTAGATGTATTTTTTTGTCAGTAAAACATGAACCACAGAACATATAGCTTGTTGAGCCTTTAAGGACACTTCACAGACAGTTAAGGGGAGAACCAGGCTTCAAGGAAAAAATAGATAAAATTAGAAAGACAATGCAATTTAAGATAATAATAAGCAATAAAGGAGGAGAGGTAAACAAAGAGTATGCAATAGATAAGCCAGAGTGTTTACAGCCTTAGCATCTGTGACCTACCTCAGATCTGCACCATTTTCATCCTTGGCAGCCAACTGCCAATCCACTGCTTCCACTGAGAAATGCCTGGTCTCATGTTTATTGGCATGCAGAGGAGAGATCTCCACACTCATTTGTAAATGTTGTTTCATCTTCTTGTTTATTTATAGATCTTTGAAGTGCATGCAGTATGAAAAATACTTTTCTAAACAGGAAGGAAAATGGGATGTTTATACAGGATGGTACCTTCATTTGAAGAATCTGAAGCATCTATACATTATATCTTAGACTTCATAAATAAATGGAAAGATCATATTATCAGTGAATATTGAGAAGAGTAAGGAGTTCTTGAGAAAGTAGTTACTTTGTCATATCCTATGGAGTGTTATCCAATTTACCAGCATTAATAATGCTCCTTATGAGTCATTTTATACTTATGACCTCTCAGCTACTCATATAATACAAAACCCCTGCATAAAAAGTCAAAAGATAAAACATTACTTTGCTGCTTCAATAAAACAAATGGCAGTTGGAGAGCTTTTGTCTCAACACCATAATCAATATTATAACTGATATTAGCTCATTTCTTTATTTGATCTTTAAAAATATGGTTTCTAAAGGAGTGATAAAATCTCAGAGTGAATAATGTCATTGTCTGTCACATTATTCATAATTTTTCAAAGGCAAAAAGTGTTCCAATTAATTTCAGGTTTTAGTTTTGAGAATGATGCTTCATCTTCTCTGCTTGAGTCTTTGTGCATGTACACAAGCCTGTGTAGTCACGGAAGTGATGGGAAGCGCTTCTTTTTCCTCCAGGGATTAAGCTTCTCTCCAGAGTCTTGCAGTTGTCAGTGTTTGAGAGGGGAGAAAAGACACAACAGAGGGAATTTCAGATAGAGTGTCCATTGTCTTCTGCAGTTCTTGCACTTTGCAGAACTGGACATTGAGATTTAGCATCAAACATAAATTTCTGAAGCTTCTTCCTTACCACAAATGATTCACACAGGGACTTAGTGGAATACAAATGCAAATTTCCCTTTGAATAAATACTAAAATCTGGCTTGGAACAATGATTTTTACCTTCATTTTCAGACACAGAAGTTGATGCCCTTTATTGATTTATACATGGAGAAACTACATGTGCTTTTTAGGTAGAGTATTTTAAGAATTTTTCCATAACACATAAATTTATAAGCATGGATTTCAAAAGCATTTTGAGACAGTTTTGTCAGCCAGACTTTTATCAGTCCTTTTATGGGCTAGACACACAATAAATCTGTTATTTAGTGTTATGCCAGTGAGGAAGTGCACAAGAAACTGTGAGGGAACATGGCCAGGACAGCTGACCTGAACTGTCCAAAAGGATATTCCATACCATGGAATGTCATGCTCAGGACATAAACTGGGGGGAATTGGCTGGGAGATGCCAATGGTAGCTCAGACTTGGTCAGTGGGTGGGGAGCAATCGTATTGTGCATTACTTGTCTTTCTTGTTTTATTCCTCTCTTTTTGTTGTCTCTCATGTACTTTCATTATTCTTATTCTTCTTATTATAAATTATTATTATTTTAATTATAATTTATATTTAATTTCAATTATTAAACCATTCTTACCTTAATCCAGAGATAAGGTTTTTCCTCTTTTTTTTTCAATTCTTCTCCCCATCCTACCAGAATGAGGGTGGGATCAGTGAGCAGCTGTGGGACTTAGTTGCCAGCTAGAGTTAAACCACAAAAAGCAGTAGAAAAACACTAGACTTCTTTTTATAGTTCTAGTCACCCATGTACACGGCCTTTATTTAGAACAATGTGGGGAAAAGCTAGTTTTTAGACCATAAAGAACATAGCAAGTCCACCCCATAAAAACAGAGCAAAAAAGTCTTCACTTTTTTTTTGCACAGAACAAATTGGGAAAGGGCAATAATTATTGTATCTGTCTTGCTTACAGAGGGTACAAACACAGTGCATGTATTTTTAAAAACTTCACGGCTGGATTTCAATAGGGGTAGAAAACTAAATACACTGAGAGTGTTTGACTACGACCTAATTCCACGGTAGAAAATCAATTTCTTGGTTAACTAATGTTTGCTAGCATGACAAATAAAACTCATTAAAGTAAAAAGATTGAATTTTATTATCTTAGCAATACTGTACTAAGATAAGAAAAATCAACACTTATTTCAATTAAAATATGCTTGATTATTTTAAAAATATATTTTATTTTCTAACAGTGAAAAATATTTAATATTTCCAGCATGCATTTTTCCATATTTACTAACAATTCAACAAACCAAAATGAAATATGACTTATTTTATGCTCTTAATCGACATCCAATGGAAGCTCTGGTGATGTATCAAGAATAAAAATATATTGTTCTCTCACGCTGGAGTTTGAGCCAAATTTTGCATTCTTCTGTAACTTTTAAAGTAGCTTTGTATTTCTATGTTTCACTGAAAGAGCTAACAGGATGCTTAAGGATATGCCAGAAATATTGGAGGACCCAGGACCTGAGTGCATGCCTTGGTTATATCCTAATCCTGTGCTGGGATGAAGATCACTGTGACACACCAGTCATCTTCCATGCCCAGTTCTACATGGGAAGGAAAACTGGGTCAAAGTGTACTCTGAGAAAGGCTCCAGTAAGGATTTCATCGCTCACTGTTGGCATGCTCCAAGGCAATGTCCTGCCATGCAGCTGTGACTACAAGAATTTCATGTGCAGCTGCCTCTGACCTGGGCTAGATGAAAAGTTAAAGAGAGAGATTCAGTCTACAGGAAGAGCTTTCAGAAAAAAAGTTGTCTAGAAAGCTGGGGTGCTGTATGTTCATATTTGTGTTTAAACTGTGGAAGGACTGTGTCTTGGACTGATTTATGGGAGGTGGTACAGGCAGACATGCCAGATAATTGGAATCTGAGGGCTGGTGGTCTATTATTAGTGAGGTTTGAATTCTGCCTAATCTTCTACTTAGTTTTCACAGCCAAGCTGAAATTGGTTGGATGACTGATTTCAGATTATATTCATATGTTTGGATGTTGGCTGTGGCAGTTCAAAAGCAGACACCTTGCTCTTTCTGCTGTGTCTGCTTTGGGAGTGGAAACCTTCAGAAACAGGCTGAACCTGAAATTGAAGGCAGCATCAATTTTAGCTGTTCTGTCTAAATGTGTCTTCATCCTCGAGTCAGCAGTGATAGACAAGTTTCCTGGACAGCCTGATGTTGAAGACATGGAGGAAGCTGAGGTCTTTCCTTGTGAATGTGCGAATTCTATCTCTTTCTTTCCCCCGCTTTCTTTCTCTTCACAAAGTTTTTAGCTAAAAACTACTAAAATACTGGACAAAAAATACTTTAGCATATTTTAGGTTTTTAAAAGTGGTTTTAACTGGACTTGTATGTAGTTTTGTCTTTAATCCTTGTTCCACATCCTGGCAACTATATTAATGAATTTCCGTGATATACGTATCTAGTCACATAAGATAAGAAGATGAATCCAAGATCTGAATTTTAGTTTGCTTGATCTTCTAACTTAAGATTATCTGCACTGTATGTTTTTCCTCCTGGTGAACAAATTTATGCAAGTGTCATGCTCTAAACTTTTCTGAGTGGCCCTAATATGCTTGCATTGAAAAAACGGTTTTGGAATCTCTCTCTGCTGGCATCATAACCTTAAAACTTCCTGGGACTTTTCTACCTTGCGTAAGGCTGCAGAAGGTCATGGGCACCATCCAAAAGTGGTGGATTTCCAAAAAGATAAGAGAGGTGAGAGTTCTTCAGATAGAAGGACACCTGTTCTCTTTTTTCATAGCTGAGCCACTCAGGACCCGAGGCAATTCAAACAGAGATCTTTTGGACTCAAGGGGTGATACCAAACTAGGTTTTAGAGTCTTCCCTCTGAAAAGTCTTTTCTCCTCTGCAGACTTCCTCCAAGTTTCTTTTACATTTTCACATATTCTTCTGCCACCAAATTATCTTTCTCTTGCTTTCATTTTTTCCTTGACTTCATCCCCTTTCCCTCAACAGACCTTGTCTTATTAGCTAATAAATTCCTGACACAGATCCATACATTTAGATACCATTCTTTTGCCAGAACAGCTAGGTTCTCCCTGGAACTAATTTGAAGCTTAGCAGACATTATTCTTTTCACTATGTTCCTGTGTTACATCCTTGTACCTCAGAGTTTCCCAGGTTACTGAGCTCTTGTATCAGCATCAGAGGCTGTAATACTTTCTGTGCCTCTGCGCTTCAGAAAAGTGAATAATTGAACCAAGCAGTTTCTGCATTCCCCTGGGCACAGGAGTCAGTGGTAGTTCTCAATAATTGTATGAATGGCGGAAGCCGATTTTGAACTTCATTCATTCCTCATAACAGCTGGGCACAAATGTAAGTCTTAATTTCTTCTCCCTGATGTACTGTAGTTAATTAGAATGTGTGCCCTTGATTTGAGCTATGATTTTTATATTTTAATGCAAATTCACTCAGCCATATTCATCAGCGTGTCCAGGTGACAAAACTGAAATTTCAGTGTAACTCTTAACTTCCTTGTATGGACTTTTTTTTAACTTCCTTTTCTCCTTTCATTTTAATTCAAATGCATCATATTGAATACGGATCACTTTTTTAAAATAGTGTGGCACAATTCCATAACGTATTTTCTTACACGGGTAGCTCTCTCTCTATCTTCTTCCAGGATTTTAATCTTTGACTTTGCAACCTTAAAATTTTTAATATTTATGTGTAATGCAACTACAGTTTTTATGTGGTGATTGTATTAACATGATGCAAAGATTGCACTGATAAGCAATAAGATCAAGAAAACCAAGACCTGACTTGGCATATGAACTGCATTTCAATCTGATTATACTCTGCATTAAGATTCAATGTTTTACTGCACAGAGTAATATTGTTAAGGGGGCAAAATATGAGCAATGCAGCCGAGTATCTTTTGGAACACTGTTCAATTTAATAACAAATTATTTCTGATATAAATGCAGCAGGTCAAGAAAAATTTTTTTGTTGAAAACAAACTTTTCATTTGTGCTTTCAGCAAAAGTCTAGGTATAAATTAGAAATGAACTAAACTATAAGATAATATCCAGGATCCTATACTGGATTTTGAAATTATCTGTGTGCTGCTGATTTTCTTGTATTGAGCCCACCTATATTTATGACACAAGTTGTGCTACCCACTGCAAGCATGAATTAGTTCTGCTTTCTTTCAAATCCTCTATGAAGCATATGTCTTAAATTGAAAAGGCAAGATCTTTTATGCTTTGACCATTTTATAAAAAAAATAAATCTATATTTAGATGCTACTTATTTTGGTTTTTGATTATAGTCAAATAACATAGTATTTTTTTTTAGTGGAACAATAAATGGGGGAAGATATTAAGACTAGAGATCTATCAAAACTGGTCATTGAAGATGGAACTTAAGTTTCTGTTCTTTTAGTGATATCCTATTTGTACAAAGACTACATCTATCACCTCCTGGATCCTGTTCTGAATATCTGTGATGGAAGATTGCAGGTGGAGTTTATCTGATTGGTGCTTTTAGTGATGCTTATGTCATTCTTCTAAAACATTATCTGTTTTCTTGGCAAATGCTTCATTTAAAAAAAGCTTTGAGATCCTTGTGTCTACTGATATTTTCTAGAATGTATGGAGCTCACAGTTGGCAATGGCACAGCTGAGGGCCTCTGGATAAGAATCAAGGGGCAAACAAATAATGAGAGTGTCACCGTGGGAGACTACTATAGCCCTCCTAGCCAGTACAGTGACACCAACAAATTATTCTTTGAGGAACTAAGGGACAACTGCTCTTGTCTTTATGGGGGACTTCAGCTTGCCAGAAATTAACTGGGAGCATCCCTGCTACAGCCTGGGCCAGCAAATTCCTAAAAAACCTGGATGATGACTTTATGAAGCAGGTCCTATGGGAGCCAACATGGAAAGATGCCCTCCTTGATCTACTGCTTGTCAACAGAGAGGATCTCATGAGTGAAGTGGAGACTGGAGGCCGTCTTGGCCACAGCAACCACGAAGCGATCAACTTTAAAATCTCTGTTGACAGGAGGAAAAGTGCCAGCAAAACCTCAGCTCTGGACATGAGGAGAACGTACATCATCAGCCCGCTAAGGGAATTAATAAGTAATGTTTTTACAGGTGGTGGGGTCCANAATGTGTTTACAGGTGGTGGGGTCCACCAGTGCTGGTCACATTTTAAACATCACCTCCTAAGGGCACAGGAGCAACAATTCCCAAATGTCAGAAGTCAAGCAGATGAGGGAGAAGGCTGTCTAGGCCAAACAGAGATCTTCTCTCAGAAATAAGGCGAAAAAGGGAACGTGTATGCCGAGTGGAAGCAAGGTCAGGTGACGTGGGAAGAATACAGAAATGCTTCTTGCCACTGTAGGGAGAAAATTTGTACAGCCAAAGCTCAATCGGAGACAAAGGTGACCAGAAATGTGGGGAACAACAAAAAGAGTTTTTTCAAATATATTAATGGCAATAGGCAGTGTAAAAATAACATTGGCTAGTTACAGGTTGAGGATGGTCGCCTCACAAGCAGGGACAGGGAGAGGGAGAGAGACAAGGACGAGGCAGAGGCGTTTAATGCATTCTTTGCCTCTGTCTTCAACACGGATGATGGACTAAGGGGGTTTCAGTGCCCTGAGCTGGAGGACCATGGCTGTGAGAATGTTCAACTCTCAGTTGACCCTGAAATTTTGTGGGATCTGCTGCTTCAGCTGGATCCCTATAAATCTATGGGTCCTTGTGGGATTCATCCAAGAATCTTCAAAGAGCTCACTGATGTCATTGCAAACTCTCTCGATTTTTGAGTGGTCTTGGGAATCCAGCAAGATCCAAGCTGACTGGGAGCTGGGAAATCTTGTCCCAATTTTCAAGAAGGACAAGAAAGAGAACCCTGGAAACTAAGGCCTGTCAGTCTCACTTCAGTGCCTAGTAAAGTTATGGAGAAGATTATTCTGGGAGGTATTGAAAAACACCTGAAAGACAATGCAGTCATCGGTCACAGCCAGCAAGGCTTCATGAGAGGAAAATCCTGCTTATCAAACCTGGTTTCCTTCTATGACAGGGTCACCCAACAGTTGATCAAGGGAAGCCAGTTGATGTCATCCTCCTGGATTTCAGTAAAGCTTTCAATACTGTTTCTCACAGAATTCTTCTGGTCAAAATGTCCAGCACACAGTTGGATAAACACAACATGCGATGGGTGAGGAACTGGCTCACGGGTCAGGCACAAAGGGTTACAGTGAATGGGGTGACTTCAGACTGGTGACCTGTCACTACTGGGGTTCCTCAGGGATCCATCTTAGGCCCAGTTCTCTTCTGCATCTTCATAAATGACTTGGACGCAGGACTGGAAGGGATACTAAGCAAATTCACAGATGATACAAAACTGGGAGGAGCTGTCGACTCCCTTGAAGGCAGGGAGGCCCTGCAGAGAGACTTTGATAAATTAGAGGATTGGGTAATCCAATGGGACCAACCAAATGAAGTTTAACAACGGAAAGTGCCGGATGGATTCTGCACCTGGGATGAGGCAACATTGGATGTATGGACAGACTGGGGAATGAGATAAGGGAGATCAGCACTGTGAAAAGGGATCTGGAGGTCCTGGTCAGTGGCAAGTTGAACATGAGTCAGCAGTGCCCCGGCAGCCAGGAGGGCCAACCCTGTCCTGGGGTGCATCAGGCACAGCATCGCCAGCCGGGCAAGGGAGAGGATTGTCCTGCTCTTCCCTGCACTGGGGCGGCCTCACACTGAGTCCAGTGTGCAGTTTTGGTCCCCACAATACAAAAAAGACATTTATCTATTAGAGAGTGTCTAAAGGAGGGCTATGAGGATAATGAAGGGCCTTGAGGGGAAGCTGTATGAGGAGCGACTGAGGTCACTTGGTCTGCTCAGCTGGAGAAGAAGAGACTGACAGGAGACCTCGTTGCGGCCTCAACTGCCTCATGAGGGAAAGAGGAAGGGCAGGCACTGATCCGTGTGGTGGCCAGTGACAGGAACCAAGGGAATGGCCTGAAGTTGTGTCAGGGGAGGGTTAGGTTGGATATTAGAAAAACGTTTTTCACCCAGAGGGTAGTTGGGCACTGGAACAGACTCCTCAGGGAGGTGGTCACAACACCAAGCCTGACAGAGCTCAAGAAGATTTGAACAACACTCTTGGGCACAGGGAATAGTGCTGTGCAAGTCCAGGAGTTGGACTAGATGATTCTTGTGGATCCCTTTCAGATCAAAATATGTTTTCAGTATTCTGTGTTTCAGTATTTCTGTGATTCTATGTGGACTATTCAAAAAGATGAACACTGTGTCATGGAAGAGAAGAACAAATGACTTGCATTAGTTTTCATTAAACCCTTCAGTATTCAGATATGGCTGTGCTGTGATTTACATGCTTCTAATCAAATCACATTTGATTTTAGAGGAAGTCTTTATCTTTTTCTTTCTTAACTGCAATTCACTAGTGGGATTCAGTCTGGCAAAGTCCCTGGTGTTTATTTTATTATTTCCTTGAGGGCTCATATCTTAATATAGATTTTGTAGGAAAACAATGCCATCTTGCAGCAGTTATATTTAACTTTATCAAAGAATTGCAAAATTATTGCATCAACAATTTTGTCTGTCTTTTTTAGAAAGCCAAGGTTGTGGATAATTCCTGTACAATGGAAAATTCATATTTCTTTCTTAATTAATCCAAAGGGAGTGTATTGGTATGGTATTGAAATACATTAATGGCGTGTTGGATGACTTGATATTCTCTATGTTGCAAAATTAATACTGTAAAAAAGGAAAATGTAAATTCAAGGCTGGTCTAAGAAAATAAGGTCAAAAAAATAGATAGAAAGTTTAGCTGATTTACTGGGTCAGATAAAGGATACTTTTCAATTTTCAAAGGGAATATAACCAGGGCAAAGGTGGAATAAGCAACAGAAAATATCTGTTGTATAAATAGGAATTAGATTTCATAGAAATTACTTACAGCAGGTCTTTAAAGTACCTACTTTTTCTGTTGTTTTATTTGAAAACTATGATGATTATACCATGCTCTTTTCTACCAAAACTACTGAAAGCCATGTTTGTGTCATTCCTGCTAAATCTTTTAGCCCAGTTTTATTTAATGGATAAATATGTCTGATGCTTGGAGCCTGTCTCTTGGCACAGGCATGCATGTGTAATGTAGGTTAGGTGAATACAATCTTCAGGCAATAACTAAGCAAATCTATTTCAATCCCATCTTCACTGCTGCATATGTTATTCAGTGAGAATGAAGAACATTTGCAATATCTGATATTTTATCTTCCTCTTAGAAGAACAAAACCCAAAACTTATTATTATCTACCAGAACGATTGGCACAGTAGAGGAGCCACCTGGACTAAGCTGGTGGGGAATTTGATGGTAAAAGTTGTTAAGAAAATTCACATGGTTGGCTCATGTATGCAGGGTTTGGTGTCTGGCAGAGTATAACCAGATCTCTTCCTTCACAGAAAATTAATGTGTTTCAGACCATGTGCAAAGAAGCAGCATGCATGCATGTTTTTCTTTAAAGGCACACTCCTCCTAAATGTGTGAGGTCTCTGCTCTGCTTTCTCCACCTGAAGAGACTTAAACCACTGTCCTTCTCTGCAGAACATCTGATGCTATTTGAAACTGGAGCAACTGGAATAACTTACTGCCTTCCCTGCTGAAGCAGACACACTACAAAGACTTCTCTGGGCTCAGAGGAGAGTCAGAGTAAGCCTAGTTGAAAGCAGTAGGGAAACCTGAAACCTCATGGCTGCTTCACACGCTTATTGAATTTTATACAATGATATTTCCTTGTAAGTTCACAGTTAGTAGACACTGAAGTTAAAGCTCTGGATACCACAGACAGGGCTGACACTGCTCCTTTCCTTTTCCCCTTTCTCCCCTATCTTACCTTGTAAATAAGAACATCTGAAATTTCCCATTTTATGGCCCTATTTAACAAGCTTTTAATTCTGTCAGACTTCAAGTACACGGATTGAATTTCTTCACACAGTCAGACTTTTGTGTCGGGGAAAGGCATTTACCTCTTCCTGTGCAAGCATTTAAAAAGTTGGCTTTCAAATTGCCATGGCATGTATACAATCCGCAGTGGGCTTAGTAGCTGGTATCTCTGAAGAGCCATTCCTCAGTCTCTGTGCTGGTTCATCACTATCCTGGATGCATCTTGAACATCAGACATAGGCCAGCTTTGAAGAGAGACTAAATACGCTTCAATCCAAGGGCCGTGCTGCAGTGGAACCTCACAATAGGACAGAAAACAGGCACAGAGAAGGCTGCCTGACTGTAGGTCAGAGAAGACCAAAGCTACACTGGTGTGAAGTTCTTTGGAACAGAAATGAGCAGGAAATTTGTCAGTAAAAAACATGTGAAAAAAAGGAGAAATCACTCCCATGGTCTAGGGCTGCCTGTGTAGGAAAGAGGGATGTGCAATGGCCGTGTACATGGGAGTGTAGGGAGGTACTAACCCAAAAAATTCCTGACTAGAATTAGGAACAGCTATAAAGGGAAGGCTGGGACAGGCTGGAAAGAAATGTGTCACAGGTGGGGACTGCAAAAGATTTTACTTCAGTTTGAAGCAGAAAATCAACTCATGGTCCTAGGGCAGCTGAGACTAGATGAAAGGAAATCTGGCTTCATTCAAGAAAATGCTTGAAGGAGGAGGCAGCCATCCAAATGGACAGGGAATGAGAAAGAAATGCCAGAAATACCTGAAAGAATTGGACTTGGGAAATTACATCTTGCGTTTCCCTCCATGTCCTTCAGGAAGGGGTGAGGCAAGTCAGGTGAGATTGGGAACAGATATTTTCGCTCTCCTTTGGTGCCAGGGCTAGAAGAAGCCAAGGGTTTACTTCTACCTTCTCTTCTCTCTCCTCTTCTCTTTTCCAGCAGACTAAGTCATGGATCAGTCTCCTTTTAGGTTTTCTAGACTCAGTGATGCTTGTAAAGAGTTATTTCCTGCTTGAACAGGGCCTTACATTTTTTGTAAGCCCAGTACTATCACAGATGGAAAGTCTGATTCCCAGGATGCCAGGATTATGCCAGTATTTCACAAAATATGATGCTTTCAAATAAAATACCTTATCAGGGTGAAATATAGCTTCTTTTCGTATTTATATCAGGTACCTGTTCCCTCATGAATGACTTCTTCCTCATCTTAAGCCTAATTATTTGAATTTTGCCAACACAGGAAAGGTCTCATCAAAACAGTCTGTGTCACCTTCAGTTTTACAAACTGATCATGGAAAAGACTATGGAGAGGAAGAAATGGATTATATCTAGCAGAAAACTGTCAGGAGGCTCATGACAAAACTGACAAACATGGAGTTTTCAAAGAGCAGTGAGACATAGGCTAGGCAGCCTTTCTGGGGATCACAGATGTCAAATCTTTCTCGTTCAGCTTATTTTTTTACAGTGTGTAGACTTGTTAAACCTACATAGGAAAAGAGAACCTAGATATGTCTTTCTGTTGCAAAGAACATCCCACATTACAGCTTTTGAGCTTACCTGTATTTCATACACTGATAACATTTTGTAAAACTCAACAAGCCAATAAATTTTTAAATTAATTTCTTCAACTATAGCATGAAATTTGGAGAACAACGTGGAAGACTCCACGTGAATGTGTTTCGGTGTGGCAATAGATGTATTCTTGTTGCTTTACATATATAATTGTCAGTTGCAGTCCACAGTATGAAATAGTGATTATTTTTGCCCTTACACACAGAAGATCCAAACCGTACTTTTAATTGGTTTCAATGAATCATAGAATTATACTATCATAGAATCCCCAGGTTGAAGAGACCTCATTTATCATCTGGTCCAACCTTTGTTGGCAAAAACACAGTATAGACAAGATGGCCTAGCACCATGTCCAGCTGAATCTTAAAAGTGGCCAACTTTGGAATAGTCTTTCCATTGTGTGGGAAGTGGATTCCCCAGTGACTGATTGTTCTCACTGTGAAAATTTTCCTTATGTTCAATCAAAATCTCCTCAGGAAGAACTTGTGCCCAATACCTGTTGCCTTTTCCTTATGACTTCTTGAAAAAAACAAGTCTCTATCTTCTTTGCAGACACCTTTTACACACTGGAAACACGGTGAAGTGTCTTCTAAGCTTCTTTTCTCCAAGCTGGACAAACTCACTTCTCTCATTCTTTCCTCACGTGACAGGCTACCCAGTCCTTTGGTCATCTTTGTTGCCCTTTACTGCACCGTCTCCACGTCTTTCTTGTATAGCAGGGAACAAAACTGAACTCAGCATTCCAGATATGGCTTGAACAGCTCTGCATAGAGTCCAATAGCGACTTCTTTATCTCTGTAGGTGGCACCCTTGTTGATGCAACCCAGCATTTGTGTTGGCTTTCTTTGCTGCAGCAACAAACTGTTCACTCACACTGAGCTGCTTGTCTGCCAGGACCCCTTTCCATAGAGCTGCTCCCTACCAGGTAGATCCTCAGCCTGTGCTGCTCTCCTGGATTATATTCTTCCATGTGCAAGACCTTACACTTGTCCTTATTGAACTTCATAAGGTTCTTGTCAGCCTAATTTTTCAGCCAGTCCAGATCTTCGTGCAGGGTGTCTCTCCCTTCCAAAGTGTTCTCTGCCCCACTCATTTTGGTATCACTGACAAACTTCATCCGAGCACACTTGATCCCATTATCCAAACCATTGATGAAGATACTAAACAGCGTTGGGCCCAGTATCTTTCCCTGGGGGACTCTACTTGTGGCAGTTGCCACTGTGAAAGGGAGCAATTTACCACCACCCTCCAGGTGTGGCTGGTCAGCCAATTCCCCACCCACCACATGGATCACACATCCACACCATCACATACACATTTCTGTAGGAGGAGGCTGTGGGAAACCACATCAAAAGCCTTGGAGATATCTAGGTAGATAACATTCACCACTTGCCCCACATCAACCAAGCAGGTTCCTTCGTCATAAGAGGCAGTCAGGTTTGTCAAGCACAATTTGTCCTTGGTCAGTCAGTCCTGGCTTTTCCTAATCATGGGCTTCATTTGACTGATGTGCCTATAATTTCCTTGATTTCCTTGTGGGTAGGGGTGATATTAGCCTTCTTCCAGTCTTCTGGAATGGATTTTCATGACCTTTCAAAGACAAAATACCATATTAGTTTAAATGACCACTCACAGTGAATTATTCTCAAATCTGACTACTTTGCATATGAACATTTTGTTGTTGTTTTCACAACCCCCTACAATTTTCTTTAAAGTAAATGTTTTGGGAAAATAGTCTTGTCATTCAATCAGTTTTAAATTGCTGTGATTAATATCACGGCAAGCAAATTTAAAAAATGTGAACAACCATTCTTGAAAATACTCGAAGTGATTAATGGGGTGAATGACGTGACCAGACAAATTTCAAAGGAAAAAGTAACATCACTGCTGTAAATAAAGTGCCCTGGACATTGTGTTTCAATTTCCAATTGCAACATGTCTATGTCTCATCATAGCTTTGATATAGTAATGGAACACCAACAAACGCCCAGTAAGTCAACTCATTATCTTTGTAATATATTACCACTTGCACTAGTTTGAAAACAAACCAGTGGGAGATCACAAGTCAGAATTATAATTTAATAGGAAAATTAAAATAAATGCAATAGTACAAGAACACTGACAGAGTCAGGATACAACCTGACACCCTGTTAGTCAGGGTGGTGGTAGCAGTCCAGATGAAGTTGCGCTGTCATAGCGGTGATCCTGTAGAAATGGTCTGGTCTTCACCTGAACGTCCAGGGGTAACTCTTGTCCTCTGGGAACCCAGTAGGTAAGGGCTGCTTGTGCTGATCCAAACCCCAGATTATATCCAGGTGGGAATGCTTGGTTCCTTCCCCTGGGCAGAGAATCTCACAATGGGATGATGTAATTCTATGAGTCATGCAGTGGGTCCTTGATTGCCCATTAAACAGAGATAGTACTTGGAGGGAGTTATCAGGGGTGAGTCATGGTAGGAGATAATGAGCACTGCCCCACCTGCTTTAACACGTTCTGAAGATGATAATGGAATACATACTACTGGTTACATCTTACATTGTAACCTAGGACACCACTCAGTAGTCAAAATACTTTATATAGTGCACTTTTATATGCCTTTATATTTTTCAAATGTCTTTGCATCAGACCTTCTTTAATTAAGTAACTAGTGTTTGAAGTTGCTCCTAGCCTCTGGGGCTTGAGTCAACAACTTGCCTCAAGTTAAGGAGGACAAAAAAAAAAGGTAAATTATTCTAGTTCTAATTTCTCTTTCTGAACCCTAGAGATAAACTTTTTCCTTGCTGAAATGCCTAACAAATCCCGTGTTACCACAACAAAGAGATGGAAACTTACTTCTTTTTCTCTGTAAATATGACATAGACACTTTTTTTACTTAGCCTCACACCCTATCACAATTCAGACAAGAATAATCCCAGTGCTTTACATCCCTGCTTTGAAGTGCAACATAGGACTTTGTGAAGCAGAGTTCAAGACATACTGGCAATTCTTGAAATATGTGCCTGAATGACTACTTAGTGTTCTGGCTTTGTAGCATTTATTTTGCATTAATTCTCTATCTGTTCAGGCGCATATAACAAGAAATTGAATTATGCAAGCAAGGATTTATTACTTTTTAATCAATATTTCAAAATTTTCTACTGCTACCTCATAAGAAGGCATTCATCTTAAGTCACTTTAAAATTGAACAGCTGTGTTCACAACCTAACAGACTTTGTAGCAACTGGACAGATGAGGTGACTATTACTTGGGAGATGCCTGCCTTCTCTTATGGAAGCAGAGGGAATCCTAGCAACTAGATTAGCTTTATGCAAACCAAAACTTTTTGATAGCTGAAGTTTGGTGAACAAACCCACGTTTCTTCCCTTACACATAATTCGCTTACTGCTTTCATAATTATAATAAAAATAGACCTTTATGCTGAGCCAATCCAGTTAATCTGAGCCCTGTTGAGTTAATGCAAATGTCCCTTAAATTCTGAATTTTGGGCCATTCATGGCTTGTGTTGTGTCTTCTACTTTCTTTCCCTTTATTTTGTTTAGTTTTTCTCTTTGTAAAATAAATTTGGGTATCTCTTTTGCTAAACCTGATGCTAATATTAATTACACATGAAACTATATCCAAATGGAAAGATTTTAACATTTCTTATTGGAAGATCACACACACAAAACCCCTAAATCATTGCTTCCAAGGCAGAGTTTGGTATTTCTGTGCTTTTCAGCTCTACAACTTAGCTGGCAGTTAAACTCATTATAAGTCCTACATTGTCTCTTTGTACTTCTTTTCTATGTTATATTTCAATAGGTTTTTATATGATTTTGTGGGTGGACACATTTATCGGCTGAGTTTTTTTAGTGACAAATTATATTTTCATTCAACTTCATTGCTAAGAGATACTTCTACGATGTATATGTAATAATTTGAGGAGTTTGCAGCTGTTGAGGCAATCTATATATTTCTGTGTTGTGATGTAATTTTACTTTTATTATATGAAGCTTCTGTTACATGATGATTATTGGAAGTAAATTTATATGAAACATAAAATTATTTTAGAATTAAAGACTTTAGTAATCAATGTCTTCCTGTATGATATATATAACTATGCATTTTCTGCTTGCAAAGTCTGGATTTTAACTGAGGCAGAAATCAAGATGCACCCAGATTTGCTTGGCAAAATATTGTGTCTCAGAAAAGTTTTACCTTGGAAGAATTCTAAAATAAAAATATTAAAATTTGTTGCTTTAGAACAGCAGTCTTCTCTCAGGTTCACAGAGCCATCTTACACTGAATTTGGTATTTACTTAAGATTCCAATAACCACTTAAAATTATTAAAAGGATTTCTCGTTAACCTTGTTGGTTTTGTATTGTTTAAATCTTTAATTAAATTAAATTCATTAATGTATTCCCTGTTATTCGTATTTATCTTTGCTAACTTTGGAAATGCTATCCTTAGATCAAAACAGGAGTGAAGACTTAGGAATCTTACATAGAAAAGCAATTAAAATGTGATGATCAGAATTCCTCTACTTCATAAAAATAAATCAAGGCAGTTCAGTACGTCCTCTGAAAAAAAGACAATATTTGGATACAAAAAATCATATTGAGTAACTGATAGAGTACCTAGTTATTACAGCTGGATTTTAATTAATTAATCCTGGATGTATTTGAGTGAAAAACACTGAATTACTCTGATGACTCTGAAAATGTGGAAATGTCATGAAAAGAGAAGGTTTCCTAAGATATTTTAGTACTGCTCCTTATATAAGATCATTCATTAGATCGTTTATTAGATTACCACATTTTTTTTAAAGGAACAGAGATTTTTCTAGAAGGCTGGAAACATCATCTGAGCTCTAAGTACGTGACTTTTTGAGCCTTGCACTTAACAATACTGGTATCTTTATTATCAAGTCCATTCTCTACTCCTTCATTTCCTTTGAATAAAAGCTGACTTGTAGGCAAATTAGTTAAGTGAACACTACACACTCTGCTTTGATGACAGAAAATTGTGTTGAATGGGATTAATTGAAATATAAAAATAACAGATCTCATGTTTGGTATGCTGAGTTGCGTTTTAAGAATAAAAATTTGTCAGAGACATAGCTGTTACCCAACAAGAAAAGTTTGAAGTATTTCAGTACTTTTCAGCTTAATTTTAGACAAACTTGGAAGCCTATGTTCTGTAGAATCATTCTCTGTAGGACCATTCTTCTAAGAAAATGATTTTAATATTTCATAGACACCACTCTGCCTCATGCTTGTTTAAAGTTCTACACATTTCATGAACCTGCTGCATTATACGTATGTTGGCCCAAGGGTCTGTATCATGGGCTTTTTATTATGATCTAGGAGGAAAAAACATGACCAGGGCAGGGTTTTTTCGTATGTGACTATTTTTTTGGTCTTGCAATAGGGTCTTATCTACTTATCATTATGCCAATTTAAAGGATATTATTGGTGCGTAAGAATGACTTCTCTGCTCTACTGACAGAGTAGAGATGTCCTTATCCTTTTGCATCCAATCTGCTCTCTTCAGCAGATGCACATAAAAGAGCATGAAATTAAGGAATTGTTTCTGTCTTCATAAATGTTTAAGTTGGGAACTGACCTTGCTGATTCTCTGATTCTAACCTTCTTTAGAGCAAGAGTCATAAAATTTCATCCAGTAACACCTTGCTTAGAGCCATCCAGAGTCTTGATAGCAACAGTTAGCAGATGTCTGGATGTTCAGGCAAATAACAAAGCTCCCTGGGCTGCCATTAAAATTGCATCATTTACTTTTCATCTAGCTATATAAGAAATAGTGCACCATTTCAGCAGCTCCTGTACAGTACGCAGTCAAGATATATTTATATAATTTTTAGAACTGACATATTAAGCAAAATTCTAGCTGGTTCAAAGTCAAGAATAAAAAGGTGCCATTATTTCTTTTGAGAAAAAAAATCCCTGAAGATCGTGTTATAATTGCAAGAAACTGAGGTGAACATATAAGGCAGATCACTGAACTATGGATAGTTTAACTTAAGCAATGCTGCAAAATGTTTCCCTAAAACTAAGCTAAACCTCACCGAAAGACCTAAGCATCAGATTTGTTAGCTGATGTAATTGTAGCAAAACTGCCAAAATCATTGGTTTAGGTGCAGCTGATAGAGGAATGTTTTATTTTATTTAAGTAGTTTGATTTTGATGTGTGATATATCCAAGTTTGAAAAATGTATTTTGGTTAATTTTATTGTCTTCAGGATCACACAAACTTTGGTTGTGCCACCTTCCTGTCATGTCGTGTTCTCTCCTCTCTGATTGCTGCAGTGTGAACACAAGAATGTACTGCAGAAAAAGAAAGACTCCAAAACAACTCTAAATGTTGTTTTCCATACAAATCCTGAAATTGGAACATGAGTTACCTGATAGCAACTCCCCAAAAGCCATGCATATGTAGGTTACTTAACAAGTATTTAGTACTTAACAAGTGCTTACTTGTTAAGCAGGGTTCATGGGAAATGAGAAATACAGATATAAATGGTGATTTATTTTTTTACCAATTCTTGCTCTTTACTTTTTATTCCCTCAGATATTTCCTGAGTGCTTAGGCACAGAAAGGAATATTTAATTTAATCAAGACTAACTTGTAATAGTTAACTCAATGAATGTGACAGAGACAAATTTTCTAAACCCTCTATTTTTTTCTTGATAATTTTCTTAATGTAGCTGACAAGAGAAGTACTTTTGTACTTGTATTTCTGTTGATATAAGTTGCATCTTCTATTCTGTTTTGTGTCTCAAACAGCCCAGAAAATCAATACTACAAATGCACAGTATGATAAATTTTATGGGTTAGACAGTAGAAACCAAGAGTTCTGAAAACATCTTCTAGATAATGCACTGCAAAATACATAATTATTTGAACTGGGTAGGAGAAAGAGGGTTAACAGTTCTTAAGTAAACTCAAGGAGAACATTTTCTTGTGGGAATTGAAATTTTATTTATAACTTCTGAAGTCCTTCCTTCTATGTAATTTATTGTGTTAGTCAAGTTTGTGAATTCATTAGGTCAGATAATATTGACCTGCTCACAAATCATTTCCCTAAATGAGGTAATTTGAAAAGGAGAGAAATAAATCTCTTGTTTCTGTAAAGCTATGATGTTTCAAACAACTTGAAAAAAACCTTCTGATATAGCACAATTTTGTGAAAGACATATAATCACTTGATAAACTTTCAAAGTTTAAAAATACTCCGGTAATTTTTACATCCTCTTTTTATGTGTGATTCATAGTATCAAATATTTAATAATTATTCATGAGAATACAAATGCAGAAGAATAAGCTGATTAATCTTTACTGCTTTGTAAAAAGAGAAATCCTAAATTAATATGCAATCTGCTCAGGTTTTCTTTTCCCTTGCTTCTGCTTTAATGATCCGAAGACAGTATCATTTTGTCATCTGAGGAACGAACTGGTAGTGGAACCAGCATTCTATCTGAATGATTTCAGGATGTGTCTGGAGCAGAATATTTGTAACAGATATCACTGTATTTTATAAAAGCGTGCTAGTTGTTGTGAGAGATCCCAAGATGTTTTGGGCCATGAGCCTAAAGGCTTCTGTCAGAGCCTGAGGATTTTGTGTACTTGTCATGGGCACAAGCACTGCTCAGCAACAGCCAAATGCCTGTGTGTTGTCAACACTCTTTCAGTTACAAACCCAAACCACAGAACCACAAAAGATACTCTTAAGAAAATCATCTCCGTCTGAGCCAGACCCAGTACAGTATATTTTTGTATAATGTCACTGTGAGGTGAGAGCCTTGGTTTATTTTCAATCTTGAACACTATGAAAGAAAAAGGCTTCTGGAAGTAAGAAGCCATGGTTTTTGGAACTGAGCTTCTTCAACATTCAGATTGTGTTTTTTTCTTACTTTGTGTCAGTCTTATATGAATGGCCAAAAGAAATTAAATAACCTCTTTATATGTGAAAGTAGGATATTGAACTTCAGTTCTCAATTCCATGCTGGAAAAAGAGTGAAACTTTGGACAGATTATTAGTAGAGAAAGGGCTGAAAATACTGGAAGAAGAGTCCTGCATGACTAAACTGCACAGTGTATGTGCAGGTTCTCACCTGTTTCCATGCAGCATCAACCAACCAGCTTGATTAGTTTTCTGTTGTCTGACTATTCTCACCCTGAAGAGAGCCACAGGCATGTGTCTGATGTGTTCCACTGTTTCTTGTCAACTCAGGAACTTCCAATGAGGAGATTATTACATAGAAACAATTGTCAAGGATACTGGAGTCAGAAGTTGTTTATTTTTCTACACCTACTACTATTTCATATTCATTTATGTAAAGGTTTTGGCTCATCTAATGTGATAATAACCATTGTAAATAAATACCATATTTTTGCTATAGTAATCTGGATGGTAGATATAAAGTGCATAAAGATGGAAGTTATAATTGATCTGCGTCTGTAGTTACCGCGTTAATTCCATCAGACTGATTTACTTTCTGTTTGGTAATATAAAGTAAAAATTTCAGTAATTGCTTTAAGAACATTCAGATATTTTCTTTATTTTTTCACCAAAACGTACAATGTAAACAAGTACGGCATTAAAAGTCATACAAGTAGTTTACATTGACATCAGAGCATAGAGTAAATGTAATGTTAACCAGAAAATTTCTAAAAGCTGTTCATGAGTGTGCCGGTTTGGCCAAAATCTAGTAATATAGCCCCTGAGAGAAAACCAGGTTGCAACCACCCTTCCCCCCCACAGGGTTCGGGAAAAAAAAGAAATTTTTCCTCGAAGGAAAGTGAAAGAGATAAAAACTATTTATTTTAACAAACACACAGGAAAAGGATAATAATGCTGAATAATGAATTAAAACCCCCGCTATAGAGAGAAACCTGGGAAGATTTCAGAGTCCTTCTGTAGGTGTGGTCTCTCTCCTCCTCGGAGCTGGTCGGTGAGGACGTGGGCCCACCCCGGGGCCTCGGGGAGAAAATTCTCCTGATGTGTTCTGATGTTGTTGAAACAGTTCAGAAGAGAAGAAGGGTAAAAAACCAAAGTCCCAGGAAACAAAATTCAGCTCTCCGTCTCACACCAAGAGGGAAAAAAACCCAGCTGGCTGAAGAAAAAGCAAGCAGGGTGCTCCCTTCGTGCCTTCCACAGTCAGAAAAAAAAAACCACTGAGGAGTATATCTCTGTGTCCTTGAGAAGCTGCTTTGGAAAGTTCATCTGGGTTTTTTTTTTTCTTCAAGCTCAATTTAAAGGCACAGAAAAGGCACACTACTACTTTTTGGGCATAGAGCATGATAGGGGATACACATGATAGTGTCACCCCAAGACAATGAGATTAAAATAACTGAAAGTTTAATATAAAAAACCCCAACATATGTTGTTCAGACTATGATTATATTTTCTTTAATTTTTGAATTGCACAAAAGACTAGTATAATGCTTAGTAGTACAAATTAAGTTGAGAGAGACGGAGTCTTCAGGAAATAAGTTTTTCTTTTTCTTACCAGAGAAGCCTTAAATAGTTCACTTGCTTTCCCCAGACAACAAGTCTCTCAGGAATGACCCAAATCTTTTCCTTCAGAATCTAATAAAAACTGTTCTTTTTCAGATGGAAAGGTCCCCGTTAAGGTACTGTTTCTCCAGCAGTGGAACCCCAGAGAGATTATGGAAACCCGTGTGCTTCCTGGCAAAGAATTTCTCAGGCATTTTGTAGAGCCAAGAGATATTATTCCCAGCAAACACTGTCAAGAATGGATTTTTTTTGCTGCTTTGGGGATAACTGAATAGAGAGCTCCTTGCAGATTTTGGGAGTTTTTCTCAATGTATTATTTCTGTTGTTGATTCAAATGACACTATTCTACATTTCCATTCCTAATCAAAGTATAGTTTTGTGTATTTTTATCAGCAGCAGAATCCAAACTTTATAAGACAGATTGCTGTGATACTTCCTAGTTATTGTTTCTTTTAGCTGAATATCTATTGGAATTTCTGTCAAATAAACCAATTTGTTGTAAATTAGATCATATCCCAAAGCATTGAATTTATCAGCGTGAGTTTGATCTGCCATTTACCATGGTTGTAAAACAGCTGAAATTCAGATAAGTTGTATAAAGTTAAACTTCTATGGTATGAAACGAGGTTTCAATAATTGAACTGGCATGTCTGCTCAAACTGTTCCCCTGTATTCTCATGGCTTCCTATGCCTTCTTTGTTTAACTAAAATTATAATGCATACAGTAGAAGTTAGCAATTGAAATTCAAATTCAAATTTCAAGTCTTTCATTCTTCAATTACTTTCTCTTACCCCTACATAATTTCTTAACACAAAACATCTAATATATTTTTCACATTGTTCCTGTTTTAACACTGACTATTGTCTCCTTCCCTGAGGAAAAATCCTGTCATTTTTTTGTGATCCTTGAAGTTCTTGAACGTCATATATCTGTCATTTATTTATTTTGTGAACAGGAATGCAGATAGCCGGGAAAAAAAAAAGAAGTAAATGTGTGCAGAACAGAGCTCTATGGTGTCTATCTGAAAAATCAGCATGCAAACTGTGACTTTAGTGAGAGGTGGTGGTGAGTTTGTGACTACTCTCTTTGAGTGAAGCCATAGAGGATTAATAGTCAGAAAAATAGGGAGGTGTTTAGAAGAGGAATGTGTGTGTTTTGGGAAATGTAGGTGGCTAGTTAATGGAAACAAAATTTGCATATCTCCTCAAAGGCACAGCCTGTGAAGGTACCTCCCTGAGGAAGTAGTTTTCAAGAGCCAGCAGTGGGACAGCAAGAGATGCTCACACTACAAGATATTCAAGATCATGGCAACAGCCTTAAATTACTTATTTTTGTTACTCAACTGAATTTGGCAAAGAGTTGCAAGTTTTACCCATTGTTATAACCTTGGACAGATAACTAGATAGGTACTGGCCATTTGCTGGATTTCTCTTGACCCCTTCTCAAAAAGTGATCTGCAGTGTTCAAACACAAGAAATAGAAAGGTTCATACACTTCTGTTCTTTTAGATTTCATTTTACATAGATGCAGTTTTACAGTGTCAAGCTAATCTATGTGCAGGAAATCCAAACCAGTGTTTCTGGGATGTCAACGGTGACATCTACTAAGAATGCTCTTGCAAACTTCACAGCCCTTCTCTCCGATAGCATTGAACTGGGGCCGGTAGTTGATACAACCATGGGCAATGCTATCATCCAGAAGGACCTAGACAAGCTGTAAGAACAGCCCAATATTAATCTAATGAAATTTTACAGGGGCAGAGGCAAAAGTCTGATTTCTGGTAAGGAAAAGCCCCTTGCAGTGGTACAGTTTGAGAACTGCCATGCTGGGGAGCTGCTGTGTGCAAGAAGGCACTATTGTCCTGGTGTGCAGGGAGCTGAATGAGAGCCTGCACCTGCTCTGGCTGCAGAGAAAGCCAGCAACCTCCCAGGCTGCATCCAAAGAGGCATGGACAGCATCCTAAGGGAAGGGATTATCCCCTTGTGCATGGTGCTCCTTAGAACATACTGCGTCCAGTTTGTTCAGTTAGGGGCTCTACAGTACAAGAGATGTAAAAGGGAGGAGTTCAGCAAGGGGACACTGGAACAGGGGGGGATAAGAGCATTTGCCCAATGAAGAAAGGCTGAGAGATGGGGAACCTCTGCTCAGAGAGGAGATGCATGTGGGGCTACCTAACAGCAGCCCCAGAGTACCCATGGAGATGTTGTCAACAAGATGGAGTTAGGATCTTCTCTTAGTGAATCAGGTGCCCAGAGAATTTGTGCAGTCTCCATTCTTGGAGAATTTCAAGACCAGACTGGATAAGGCCCTGAGCATCCTAACTCAAGCCCATAGGTTTCTCTGCCTTGAGCAAATTGTTGAGCTACAGATCTCTTGTGGTTCCTTCCAGCCCATATATCCCATGATATCCCATGAATATTTGGTTTTCCTTTAAGTCAGAACAGAAAAAATGAAGAGCAGAGCAACAGTGAAGGGCAAGAAATGTTTTAGTCATCATTTTTAATTGTAAATACAAATTTGTACAAGTCCTGAATATTAAAACAGAGATGGATGCACTTATCTCTGTAGTAGAGATGATGATGTAGGACATATTTATGAAGTAAAAAATCAGTTAAGGTTTAAATTTTTACACAAAACTATTGGTAAAAAGTCATTATAGGCCAAAGCACTATGTTTACTATCCTAAATTAAATAATTTTTTTCTGAGGCTGTTGGTATCTAAAGCTCATTCTACCTGTCTTTCATGAAAAAAAAATGCTCATCAAACTTCTTTTAACATTTTTACATTTTTGTTATGTTTTTGTGGTAGAAATTTTGAAATACCTAGTCAAGCACTAATTACCAACATCCTCTCCTTAGGAGGAAAATAACTTTTACAATGAGGTAGGTCATGCCCTGATTCTAGCTGCTTTGCTAGTGCAAATTCGCATCTTAAGTATGTTTCTGTCTGTGATATCAGACCTCAGCAGCTTTTAAGCTGCTCTCTGATCCTCAGTTGTATATGCAGTTTCAACTTACTGCTGTTTTGAAAGCTGGGACCAATGCATTGATGAGTAGATGGTAGATTAGCTCGGATCCTACAATACTACCTCAGATTCTGCCTGGCACAATCCTGGCATGTTGGGCAAAATTCTCAGCAGATGCTGTGTTAATTTAGCTTTTATTAGTGAATGTTGGTGCGCATCTGGCTGAATATCTTGTACAAATACTTACCATATGCTGCTGTGAAATAGAATGCAGTTGTTACCAGGATGAATATTCAGTCATTTGACTGGAAGAGTACTGATTCTTTGTTAATTTTGAAAAGCCTCAAGGAATCCTGTTGTATAAAAGATAATGTTATCCAATGGTTTTGCTTATTCCTGGAATGTTACAAGGCCTTTGTTTGATTGTTTTTTAGTGTGCTTTTTTCTTCTTTTCTGTTTTATTCCTGATAGAAAAAGATAGTAGAAAAAACACAAACAAGCAATATCTATACCCTCTGATAGACTTGGTAAACTTCAAATAAGCAAAGAATATGGACCAGTACTTTATAGACTGGTAAGGATGTTTATGAATGTGGACAGATTTACACATAGCTAAATGCACCTTTGTGAATCCTTCATGTTGAGGACTGTATGATTTTGTGAATATGATGGGGATTGAATTAGTAGTTATACTTTATCTGATGTCATAATATCACTGCCATAATCACCTGAGGTTCTTAGATTATTGACTACTTTAGGTATTAAAGCTAAGGTTTTGTGTTAATTAAAGCTTTTTACATTTTTTTTTAAATGTAACACCAAAGAGACTTTTGAGAACAGGAAGAAATACTTGTTTGCCCAACTGATTTTCTGTGGTGAACTGGATGGTCTGGAAATATTTGTAGCTTACAGAATCCTGTGAAAAGGTGGTAGCTGCCATACACAAACGTCATAAGTTGAATGTGGATAAACCCACATTTCAAGTGGATCTTCAGGTGTCCAAAAATGTCCAGACAGTTTGGTTATTCGTGAAATAATTATATAATATGTAATCTTTTCTAAATAGTGGAATGGCAAGGTAAAGTTTTCATCTGTGAGGACACCCCAATGTCACTTTAAAAATTGTGTGACATAACTTCTGGGTAGCAACTAGAACAGGTATCAATTCTTAGGGTGAAAACTTCAAAGCTGATTTCTTAAAAAAGGATCACTTTTATGAATGTAGAAACAAAATAGTTGGTGCAGTATTCTTTGTCTTTCATCCTCTCACATTTTTTCTTTTGTTTTTCAATGGGAGGAGAAAAGGAGAAAAGGTTCTTTCATGTGCATTTAAGAATAGAAGAATGAGGGAAAATATAGGGTGTTTTGGGGAAAAAATGTAAGGATTTTTAGCCATACAGCAAGCAGAAGTGATGTAAAACTTATTTATTTAATTTTTTTTTTTTTTTTGGTAACAGAAGTACAAGGTCTGTAATTTTTAAATAGCTGAACATCCTTTCATTTTCAAACAACCATACCTACCTTGCTCTTTCAGTACTTCAACCTTAGACATGAAAGGCTGTTAGGGCACACAGAGTCAAGAGTACAAGAAGTCCTGGTTTATGTAAGCTAGATGTGGTGCACCTCTGCAGAGCAGTCCAGAGAAAGCTTATTTCATGCTGTGCAGCTACACTAAAAAGGGAAAATATTCCTCCTGGAGGTGAGCAGAAATATCAACATATGCTGCGTGCCTATAGAATGACTTGAAAAATCCCTTTGCTTCAAATGCAGCACCTTGGCTAAACTCAGTGGAATTTCACTGATATGTGAGTGAAGAACTTGCACATGACATTCCTTGACCCATACACGGTATTCATCATTCTGCAGAGATCAGAGACTGTTTTGACATAAACAATGGCTGATTTTCTGTGAAACTGTAAAGGAAAAATTTGGAAATCTTTTTGCCTTCTC
The DNA here is from genome assembly GCA_013397725.1 of Rhagologus leucostigma. Taxonomy (NCBI): domain Eukaryota; kingdom Metazoa; phylum Chordata; class Aves; order Passeriformes; genus Rhagologus; species Rhagologus leucostigma. Next base: position 244,118 of record VZTD01000483.1, read on the forward strand.
TCTGCCCTTCCCCTCAATGATGAAAGAGTTCCTGAGGAACAGAATTTGAAGGGCTGGTTGACAAGAGGGAGTCTAATTTGTACCAGACTGAACTTCTTCTGACTCGGGCATTCTGGACTGTGTCATGGAGATGAAATCACTGAGGACAATTTGGCTGACATCCTTAGATATGATCTTGTTTGTGCTCTAGAACCTTTAGCTTAAAATATTGTTATTCATGTTTCCCTTTGATTCTGAAAAATAACTAATTTGATAAATAAGCCATATTACTTGATTTCCAAACTGTAATTAATTGTGTTCACCATTCAGTTTGGGGACCCCTGTAAAAAAAATTTTAAAAGTAGATTTTTACATGAAAATACCTTTTAAAGGAAAATTTTTAATAGAGGAATACAGTGAATGTGGTTTGAATTGTACCTCCTGACAGGCTGTTTTCTGTCTTTGTCTCTAGGCTTGCAACTGTATCTGTTCCTATTAGAGGATGTGTTGTCTCCTGAGGTGAAATGTTTTGATTCTTTATCAGGTGAGAATAGTAAGGAGTGTACCTGTGAGCTACCCCGACCAAGGCTCTTACCAAGAAGCAAGTAACCTTTCTTTTAGAGAAAAGCTGCTCTCATTGCCATCCTGGTTTTGATAGTCAAGCAGAAATTCCTTACTGAAACCAGGGTACTTAATGAAAGGTTAATGAATGTTAGAATTTTCTTATGAAAAGTTCTGGTCCTGGGAAACGGGCAGTTTTCTAAGAGAAGGTCATGATATTGAAATGTCTCAGTAAATGCTCTTCATTGATACTTCCCATGCTTATTTTCTAGCTGGTCCATGATAGTTTGCTTTTTAATGCATCTGAAATTTTGATACCTTCTTATTACATTTAATTTTAACAATGAATGCTTCTGGTCTACATTGATGGCATAGAATGTCACATGTTTTGAGACTACAGGCATTTGTTCTGCTGTTTAGATGGTGGAGGAGCAAGAAGCAAGATTGTATTGTTTTCCAAAACTCAGAGATAAAAAGGAAGAAATAAAATTTCCCCATCCTTAATTACAATCCGTTTAAAAAATATGATTCTTTTTCAGGTCTGTCCAAAGTTTTTTTCTCTATTTTCAGGATGAGGAGCAATGGCCATAAACTAAAACAAAAGGAGTTTCACTTCAACATGAGGGAGATCTTTATGTTAAGGATGGCAGAGCACTGGAACAGGTTGCCAAGGGACATTGTGGAGTCTCCCTCTCTGGAGAAATTTAAAACCCACCTAGATGCTTGTGCATGTGTCACCTGCTTTAAAGGACCCTGCTGTAGCAGGGGGGTTGGACCAGATGATCTTCAGAGGTCCCTTCCAACCCAAATGATTATGTGAATTGTCAAGAACACAATATTATCTAATGTTTTTTTTTCCTCAGAATAACTATTTTTTCTTACACTCTTTAAAAATAGCTGAATTTAGAATTTATGTCTGTAGAAATAATAACTGAGCCTAAAGTAAATATCTGCAGAAAAAACTCTGGGCTTAGTGCTCTGCATTGTGAGGCAAAAGTCAATCCTTCTTCTGGAATTCTCTCCCATACTCCCCATACACCTCACCATCAGAACATCAGGTCCGGTTATGTGAGTATATTTAACTCAAAACAAGAATATTTGTTGCTTGCAGAATCCTTCTATCACCAAGTTCAGGCACATCATATGCTCCTGAGCTTGTGCAGATGCTTCATTTCTAGTATACAGCTTGATAACCTTCCTGTGAAAGCTCTGGTCTCTGGTGAAAGCTCTCCAGAAGTGATAATTAAAAGGAAAATATTCCTGCTCATGCTGATAAAATCTAAAGTAACTGATTTTATTTTTAGCCCTTTGGTTATTTTATAAAATATTCAGGCTTTAATTCCTCTGGTCTTGGATTAGTGAGCAATAACAGCAACCTCTTTCATGTTTAAAAAAGATGGACAAATTTAAGTTTGATTTATCACAATGAGCAATTTGATGTTTGTGGTCACTCTTTATTTTTCTTTTCCATCTAGAAACACGTATGGAATTTTGAAAAGAACTAACTCTAAGAGGCTGTGGGCTAGAGCCACTGAAGTCAGTGTGATACAAAGCTCCTGCAGACATCCATTCAGATGGATATGGTAGATTCAAGTGTCCATGTCCTAAATGACTAAGGTCCCTGCTGCCTATTCAACCACTTAAATTAAAAATTTATGTCACATACGTGCTTATTAGAAATACAAACCTGGAAACTAAAGACAACTGTGTTAATGGTGCCTTGAACATGTAGCAAAATTCTTAATAATTCCTTATAGTGAAAAAAGTATTCTATTCAAAACAGACATCCCTACACCAATCTGAGTTATTGGATGCATATGTCAGTCAGTCAGTTATGGAAGCCCAGTGGGTCAGACTCAGGGTGGTTTGAATTTACTAACTGTTTCAGCTGCCAGCATATCACTTCTAGCGTTTGCTTTAGCAGTGGCATTCATCGCACAAGAGAGTAAAACGGTCTGAACATGTGCAGATGTCACAGACCCTTTGTGATCTGGGCTTCTGCAAATCATTCAAAGCAAAAGATTATGTGTACTAAATAAAAGCAATTGTTTACTGGACAAATCAGTTGAGTGATCTGGTCTGATTAAGTGTCATTTTTTTCCTGGATGACTCCAAAGGCGACCAAACAGAGTCGCGTATTTGTAAAGATGAAGAACATCTTCAGAATGGTCAATGTATTACTCATTTGTAAATGACTAAGTTTTAGATGGAAGGTGAATATTATTTTCTCTTGGTTTCTTTTAGATCTCTGGTGGAGTAAATGAATATTAATTTGAAACAAATTAAAACCAAAATCATTCCTGACTGATGCAGACAATGTATTTTTTCAGCATAATAAAGAGTTCAAGTGCAGTGGTATGCAGCACTTGATCTAGAGGAACTACTAATACACCCAGGAGCTTTTCTTTATGCAGAGGCAGTGCTGTTTTGTAGCTCCACACTTTGACACAGTGGAAATAGATAGAATATTCAATTACACATATAAAGGAAAAGAATGCAGAGCTGAGGCTCTGCTTTCTGTTATCCATGTGAACAGAGGTTGAATTTGTCCTTTATGAATGACAAAGAATCTTATTCTCCTATTTGCTTCTTGCAGCTTAGGTCATTGCCCGTGTACTTTTTGGAAAGCAACTACATGCATTCTTAGTTATGTGAATCTATTCACGGAAGGACGGTCAGTGGCTTTTTACTAGAGTCATTTTTAATTTCTTTTTTTTTTCAGTTCTTTTTAATCTGGTGTCTGAGGTTCCTCCATGAGAGTGTTGGAGTCTTTCTGTCATTTTAAAATGATACACTTATATGGTTCAGTTGGCAAAATAATGGTCAGTTCAAATTGTCACTGCCTCTTTGGCATGACAGCTGCTGTTCTGGGAGTTGAGTTAAACATCTGCATCTAGGCATTTGCATGTTGAAAAAAATTTGCATAGCTCAATTTATATCCCACAAACACCAACAATGGTATGCCAAAAATGGGGAGGAATAAGAAAACAACTCACAAAAGAAAGTGACATGAGTCTCTTCTTTGTGCTGGTATAGTGTGTAAACAAGGGTTTCAACTCACTTGGTCAACTTTTATTCATGTGAATGAGAACCAAGTCTCTACTTACAACTGTTTTTACTTTAAGCCTGTAGTGCTTCTGACATGCGTGACAGAACATATTTTAATTAAGCTATCCACAGATTTTCAGTTAAAAAGTGTTTTTGAGCAGGCAATAACTGCCCAAAAAGAAAAAAAAAGAACAGTTTTGGGAAAACTACAAAAAAAATGCAGAGAGAGAAAAATTTAAGTCAGTTGTAATTCTGAAGCTTAAGTAGATGTAAACTGGAATACGCCCTTATGAATTCTGAAGGAGAAGCGGCCTATCATGAAAATACCATAATGCAACTAGCAGCTGTAGTGACAAACCCATGAGGTTAGACAAACAAGGCAAACAGATGGTGCTGACAGTTCTGCATATTCAATCAACATTTTTTATATTGTATCATAAACTTTATTCTCTGGTGTGAAGGGCCATATACTCTAGTCTTGACAAGCCTATGTGTTAGTATGCATTGTCAGGAGCTACGGTTATATCTCATGTGCACTCTTATTAAACAAAATGCCAGTATCCCTCACCTACTAAATGCAAAGTGCAAGTGATGAACCGCCGCTAACAAAAAGGAAAGAATGGAATGAGTTAATAGTTCTTTCTTTCTTTCAATTTTTGTTAACTGTGGAAAATCAATAAACACTGTTGAACAGTGGCCTAAAATCTCTGCTGTAGTTGACTGTGATATGGTCTGTGAATAGGAAGGGTCCATTGGTGCAGATATTCAAAGGGTTTCTTTCTTTCATTAGCTCAGGATCTGAGGAAATTTTAACTTTAAAGCATCCAGTGTTTACTATCCTCTCTTGCTCTTTATTATGCATATTCCATCCTTATATCAGTGTTCCTTCTGTAATAATGATACTTTGAAATGCTTCACCATGTCACCAGCTGTGCTATTTTCAGTCTGGATAACATTTTTTGTTTGTTTTCCACAATTTAATTCAAATAGATATATTGAGAAATTATCGTCTGTATATAGAAAATATCAAAATGTTTCATTTTAAAATTCTCTGTCATTACTTTTTTTTTTGCAGACATTGTATATCAGTCATGTTTCTTGATCTAAAAGGCAGCATACTGGTGGGCAGCCACTGCTTCTTTTCCAAAACATAAAAAAAAAGACACATGTTAATATATTGGCATTCATATGTAAATGCTGAGTTCAAAATGTCCATAATGAAGTGAAACTCATATTGCTATTGATTCAGCTTTAAAGATGACATCTGGGTACAAGTATCAGAGACATGTACATGTAAGACTGAAATATCCATTGTCTGCAGTGCTTCCTTTGGATCAAAAGAAAGTACAAGTATACTTTCAGAGTGTATAGATATGACTGACTGCAAAAACTGCTTGTACAGGCCTCCGGGAACTCTTTTTGTCATATGTAAGGGGTAGTTAACAATCCTAACCTGAGCTATTGAAAGAAGAAATGCAATGGAGTCACTAGGCATATAAGCATGTGATTGAGGGTGATCCATTTGGTAAGTCCTTCCAAAGAACTTTGGCAAAGATTATAAAAACAACTTTTAAAGAAATTAAAACTTTCGAGAAATAACAGTTTGATTTCTCTCTGGCTACAAGAAGTAAAGACAAGGATTGAATGTCCAGTTTTCACAATGGAGGGATTTTACCTGTGGAATGGCACACAGATCTAAGGTGAGGTCTGCATCATGCAGTAATCTTGATATCAATAAATTGCATAATTTCAGGTAAGATTACATGATTTCTGGAAAACAGAAAATTATTCAGGGTACAAGCGGTTGCAAAACAATCTCAAAAATGCTCAATAGAATGAACGAGAAATTTCAGCTGAAATTTAAAAATGGCAAATGCCCAGGAGGTTGGGTTGAACAAGACCTTGGAGTCACCGTGGGTAGCTATCTGAGGATATCAGCTTGGCGTGTAGCAGCCATCCAAAGAGCACATGGGAATTATCTGGAAAGAACAGAATACAAAACAGGGTATCAGTATGATGCTGTGAATTCATAATGCTTTTGCAGCTTAAATGTGGAATGAATTGTAGTACATCATTTCTCAAAAAAGATGCAGAAGTACTGTGAGGTACAGAGGTTTTTAAGGATGGTCAGAAACAGAGAAAAATTTCCCCATCAAGAAAGCTGGACTAAGACACACAGCTTTCAAAGGTGATGCATGCAGAAGGAGCACAATACATGTTTACATAATTTTGTACCATGTGAAGAAAATCTGTGGGGAATTTATCTACTTGTAGCACAGGGTCTTGGATTGGGCAAAAAGTAGGTGGTTTAAAAGGTAAAGCAGCACTTTTTCATACAATGCAGAAACGAAAGCCTTCTGTTAAGTAGTTTCCCAGTTTGTATGGGTCAAAATTATAAAGATGAGAATAAATAGAAGTGTCAGCAGGGAGGATGGCTCAAAAAGTACCTGAAGTGTGATTGCCATAATGAAGGGAAGATGGAAAATATAGAAGAATCTCAGTGCATCTCCTGTTTCTAATACTATTTTAGGAGATCTTCTACTTCTTTCAGAGGTAGAACACAAGGTTAGGTTTTAATCTAGGGGCTCAGACTGATGCTTTTTGCATAGATGGGTCATTAAGTTTCTCAAAATCAAATCTCTTTGCCTGAAGTTCCTCAGTAACTTCAACTCCAAGCAGTAAAAAATGTGTAAATACCTCGGGGGTTTAAACACACACTTTTTTTCTTAGGAGTAAACATATTGTAACATCAGGCCTATGAGAGGGATTCTGTTACACCTTGCATTGCATTGCTCAAGGAGCAAGGTTTTATTGAGAAGTATGATTTTAACACAGTTCCTCTGTCTTTCTGTCTACCCTTATTCAGAAAGAACACCCCCATCAATTGGTTCAGTCTTGCTGAACCTACAGAAATACTAAATTTTCCAAGAGAATGGTATTTAGCACACATAATGGTAGAAAATCCATTTTTTTTTTTAATCCTTATGTATTTATGTAGTGGTCAAGAATTAAACTAGATTGCCAGTTAAACAGCTTTCTTCAGGCTTATCCAAAATTTTAGGGTGAGTTTTGTGATTGAAATAATTTGCATGTACAGCTACATATTCCCATTAAGTTATGTATGCTCTGGGCACAGGTTCCTGAAGCAGTGTACCCACAAATATTTACGTCATCTTTAGGAAGTGAATTTGTAAAACTGTCCCCCAAGGGTCTGCAACATTTGTCCCCATGTTCTTCCATCTCCAGAATGACTGAAGAGGAATGGAATTTCAAAGGAGATTCATATTTTCTGGTGTGCTCTCAGATTAGTTTGAGACTACAGAAGCTCATGCTGAATTGTTTTTATACTGGTAGGTTAATTACCGGAGTTGTATTTCTGAAATTTGATAGACTGTTATCAATAATACAGAGAATAGACATCTCAATTAAAAAACTGAAAATATTCTTCTGTCTTGAGATTCCAGCCTGTCTCTTCCAAACCCACAGAAACTTTAAGGAGTATTGGGCTTTTATTTACAGAGAGATACTGATTAAAAAAAAAATTCGGAGTGGTTGGTCTCACATGAATGTATTATTATCAAAATCTGAGGTTTTCTGACTTATCCAGTATAGTTATTGCTATTATTGTCTCAATTTCAGAAGAGAAATAAAAAAAGACAAGTCAGTAAGATAAACTCTCACAACAGCCTTGGGCTGCATGTCCATCCACGATCATGATGAATCCTTGGAGGACAAACTTATCTCGTCACTTGTATAAGCTGATAGCAGAGGCTATTTACTAGATTACTGTTACTTGCAGGCAAACAGGGCAGGTGTAAAGTCAGTATAAGGTGGTGCTGCAGGAGTCCTACGCTTTGCCTTCTTCCGAAATCAGTGTATTGGACTGCATCAGTGTATATACACTGCAATCAGTGAGATATCAAAGTCTGAATCTGGACTCTGAGACTTACAGAGAGGCAGACACTACAGAGAGGCAGACACTACAGAGAGGCAGATCTAACACCCATAATTAAGTCAGCATTTACTAGTTTTCTTGTTTGCTTTTTCTAGCCCTTTTATAATTTCTGTTCAGTTTCCAAAGAGTTGAACCTGAATTTTCCTTTGGATTCATCTGAATTTATTCTTGGCATTCAGTTCACTTACTATTCCTAATTTCTTTAGTAGTTACTTGTTAACGCCAAGTTCTTCTTTCTGCTGTTTATAACAAAAACTAGTTATTACTTAAATTTATACAATGTTGCTGTTATTTCAACATCCCTTGGGAAATGCTATCTCATTGGAGTTACCAAGTGCAACCAAATATTCCTGATACTGCCATCAGGGCCTTCACTGACAATCAACTGGTTTTGACTACTGCTTTTATTATAAAATAGAAACATGGGAGAAAGTGCAGTATCAAATTTTGAATCTGACTGTTACAGATTTAGAATAAACCATACAGACAGGAAGACACCTGCCTGAGCTGATTTTAGATTTCTTTTAGAACTAAGAATCTGTATACTGTAATTGTTTTCCAATCCTTTGTTTAAAAGCAGAACAAGTTTGTTTAAGTAAGTCTTACAAGAATTCTCATAGTAAGCACTTCTAACATTTTTGAAGGAGTAATGATTTTATAAAATATAGACTGAGGTCAACCAAATAGAAGGACTTGCATAAAAATAGTAGAGAAGAGAATCAGTGCTCCTACATACAATGTTCCAAAATTGATTCTGTCTTTAAAGGTGGCATAAATTTGTATTTTCTCTTTCAAAATGACATTTCTGCTTTTAATTTATTCACATTGTGCCCAAATGCATAGCCAAGAAGGTAGAATTTCTAGAATGGTTTGTGCTCTCCTTGTTCTGATCTTGCAGTTCCTTTGAGGAAAAGACCTACTTAGAAATTTTGCAATGTCCATGGAAAAAAAGGAGTATTTTTAACAGCTTAGAAATAGATCAAATGCTGCACTCCATGCAACTGACTGTTCTCACTTTCCAAGTCATTGAAAGTCCACCCACACCTCTCTTGGAAAGAAAGTGACATTGTTAATTCACAAAGAATTCATGTTTTGAGCTCTAGGCTGTACCGACAATTTGACAGTGCCCACAACACCAGACCTTATTTTTACACCTAAAGCCACTTGAAAGTTTCAAAATGGAGTGCTATTGTTGAGGTATGTACTTCTACACTTCTGTTTTGTATTTTCCATTCTTGCGACTACTTTTATGAAATAATCTCTCACTTATTGATGAGCAGGCTCTTATCTCTCTATTTCATACTACTGTCAACAAATGAGTGTACCAAACAAAATTCTTGGTCTTCTTTCTATTGCTGGGCTATAAAGAGAATCGCTAACTCTGAATTAATAAATAACAAGCAGTCCCCAGTTTGCAGCTTTTCCATGGCTGTCTAATTGCACTGAGAATGTAGAACTAAATTGCACCTAAGACTTAACAGATTATATTTAGGACATGAATTGCAGGCTTAATGAATAGGATAACGGGTGCTAATCAGGTTAGAAGTAAAATGGCTTTAAGAGCTTTTGCAAATTAGAAACTTTGAACTCTCCTGTGTGAAGCTGCTCACTGCAGCTGTGCTTAATAGCAGATTTGGTTCCATTAAGGTCCTGCTATTAAACTTTGACACAATCCCTGACACGGTCCTTCACCTCAGTGACCTTTTCAAGCAGGAAATTACTAGGGTAATTTCAAAGCTGTCTTATCAGTGCTCAGTAGACTCTTAAGTGTGGATACTACCTCTCCAGGTCTTACACTTTCATCATGTTATTCTAGCTGCTAAACTTATCCAACACAGGTTTAGGTTCTCACTTCAGGTTCTCAAAGACCATTTCTGGTTTAGATTTGACACACACACTCCTATGTTCTGTCGTTCTGGAACAGTGTCCTTATTCCTCACTCATGATAAAATATTTAACTGAAGACTTGTTTCTCTGTGCCTGTAGAATTATCCCATTCCTATTCCCTAGAGCCCTGCAAGGCAAAATTGGTATGTTAAAATGATAACTTTTCCTCTTTTTAATGCCTCCAAATTTATGTGACCTCTCTCATCTACTGTGTGAACTTCTCTGGCATCATTAACTTCAACAGGCATATCTGCAAAAACTCATGCCAATATTTTGGGAACTCCCAGTCTACCAGAGCACAAGCCGGCTCTTGCTGAATCCGTGCCTTATATCCATGCTGTTTGGTCTTCTTTAGAGGCAGCATAGGTTTTTATAATAAAGGTGTACAAAGCCAGTACTGACATTTTGTCCAGCTGAGCCAGCTCCTCCAACTGAGTAGGAGAGGTCAGTGTCATGTACCCTACTGTAGCAAAGGCAATTCTGGAACAACTGCACTGAGGATAACTAGCACATAACTAAACCCAAGGATTAGAAGGTGAAACTGAAATATTACTAGGTTTTCCATTAACCAAGCTCACATCTTCCCACTGGTTTTAGTGCACATATATGTAGGCATGTCCCTAGTACTTTGAAATATGTTATGGCCACTATCTAACCAGAAAAATCGTTTTCAACATAAAAAAATACTTAATACCAAATGCTGATTTATTTTTTTCTGCTAGGCATGTACTGCAATAGAGGTGTACAGAAAATAGGTATTAATGAGTTTACTTTTGTTGAACTGACCTATAGTTGTTCATGCAGATGCAGCCTGATGCTCATATGGCACTATACAAGTTTACTAGCCAATGTATTAATTACTTATAATAATATATGAATTAAGTAATTGTATTAGCAAAACACCCTTGTATGTAAATATTTCAGCTGTGTTTCCTTTTCTTGTGGGATGAAAATAAGGGGCAACCCTTCTAGGCGCGTTGGAAGGAGCAGAGCAGATTCTCTGAAATGCCGGAGTTGTGTGCTGGGGAATCTTAGCACAGTCTTTGGGAGCAGAACAAAATGGCTAGTGTGGTCTCCACAGATACTGTCTACAATAGGAGATTTCTAATTTTTTAATTACTTTTTTAACTTTGGACCTTATCGCCTCCATTTTTTTTCAATCCTCTGTGAAAATTTAAAATTCAGTCGTTCTCTACGTTGTCTTGATCTCAATTTATGCATTGCCTTTTTCAGTGCTCAGTAGGTGAGCTATTCAAGAACAGTAATTTAGCAAAGTATATTTCTTACTGTTTTATGGATCACATCTTTGAAAACAAATACCTCTGCAAAATAGGTGTATATTTGCTCAAAGATCCTTCTTCCTGTACTAAAACATCTTAGATTTAGCCAATTAAAATAAAAGAAAAAATAAGACTATAGCCTATACACACAATACCTATAGGGCAAAGCATCATACATTGCAGGAAATAAATATCTGAGTAAAAAGTTGGAAATAGTTTAAGTGTAAATATTTTTTTTATAGATCAAACACAGATATGTGGGTTTTGATATGAAATGTGCTTTTCGTGAAGCTTAGTGTTGTGCCTACAATAATGTAAGGTACTTCAACCTGAGTGATATAACCACTAAAGTATTTGTTTACAGTGAGTTATGCTGAAATATTCATGGACAGAGAGAAAATAATGAGGTTTAATTGACATGTCTATCTCTTGGATACACAGATAAAATATCAAGAAGTAAAACAATCTCTTGTTGTGTCTATTGCTGTTATTGCCACCCTTAGGAGTAATTGAAATATACACTCTGACAGTGTCTTTACAGCTGCCTTGGGCATTGCAGTGTTTTCTGGAGAAAGGGCATATGGCTTTGATTAACATTGCAAATATCATTGTATTCATGTAAATAGACTTTGAGGAAGCATTGAAAGAAAATACTGTTATTTGATAATAAAGCATAAAACTGTGATTTGGAAACTGCAGGTTCATTTTCTGGTTCTGTTATAGGTTTCCCTAAAAGTAAAGCATCTAATCTCTCCATATCGCTTGTTTTACAGGAAAAGAAGTGAGCAGTAGAAGTTCCTTTCTCATCTTGCTAAGACACTATGACACATCTCAGAATCACAAAGTTTTCTGGGAATACTGCTTGGATTGATTTATGTCCTAATAAAACCTGATTTTGTGCAACATATTTCATAGCACGATCCCTTTATCCACTCAGGCCTTGCAGGGACAGCACAGTGCAAACAGAGATGGCTCCAGGAGATGCACTGGAGTTGTGCAGGGTTTTGTAGGAATGCCACAGGTTAACGGTACCACCAGAAACCATATTTTCTCTGGCACTAGATTCTTTACAAGTATAGTTTTTAAAATTATTAATGCAATCTTTCATCCTCTCCTTCTGCATTTTGAGGGCTTCTCTAACACATTTTATGTACATTTCTTATGCAGTGCAGAGTGTATTGTAATGGATGATGATAATCAGCAAAAAAGCAGCAAAAACTAGACTGAAAAATCTGAGGCACATTCTGTAGTCTGTTAAAAAACCATACCTACAGTGGTGTAGTCATATCTTCAGCCCTTTTGAATATCGAAGGATGGCCACCTCTAGATTAAGTGAAAATATATATGCACGTCTTCAGCTGATAGTGCCTAGTAACAGCTGGCTGTGCCTCTTTCAGCAGTGATGTGCAGTGAACATCTAAAGGGCAGACTTCTGCACAATAAATAAAAAAACAACGGAGAATGGCAAAGTAAAAAAATTAGAAAAAAAGGCTGCAAGCTGTTTTGTGGTGTTTTTAATTTGTGGTGGTTTTTTCTTTTTTCTCTTTTTTTTTAAGAGAATCTAATTAAAGGAGCAGGAGACTTGTGTGCCTTATAAGCAGTGAAGAGATAGTGAAGAGGACAAGAATTCATTAGAGACAATAACATTTGCTAAAATAGCAGTTCATGCTTGAACATAACAGGTTTGACTGGAGCATGGACTACAGTTCAGAAAGAAACTACAAAGACAAAATGAAGATCAAAGAGAAAACTCTTGAAGAACAAAACTAGACACAAGCAGTTCTGATATTGCTGGGTAGTATTATTTTCCATGTCTTAAAAGAATGTTCCATATGCATCTGGTTAAATGCTAGTATCTTAAAAACATGAAAATCTTTAGACTGTTTTAATATCCTTCCAATACAACCCCTCACCCCAATGCTTAGTCTCATCTAGGTATGAACTACAAGCAGATTTTGATGAGATTTGGCCAAGTCATAGAGGCAATAAATTTCTGGCACTTCTGTAGCCACCCTCCTGTGCTTTCAGTGGGTAGCTATAGTAGGTCTCTGCAGCTCTCAGCTGTGTGAGAGGTACAAACTGCCTCCCAGCAGGCCTGGAGTTGATGTTTTCATAGTGGCTCTCACTATGAAAAGAAATATCCAGTAATAAATGCTTGGGCCTCCCTAAAAATGCCTGCTGATCTCACAATTAATTACAGAAGTAGATTGCATAGAAAGTACCTATGGTTGGGGACTTTCATATGTTTGCAGAATCTAAATGAAATACTTCAGGCTCTTAACAACCCTGTGCTTCCTCTGGGAAATGCTTGTTAAATGCTGGCCATGTTTTGCTACATCTCCAGGCTGATCACAGGTGAGATTGCATCCAGGTTTGGAAGCAACATTCTCACTGAGTCTGCTGATTTTTAATGCCACAGATAACCTGAGGAGTTGTCTGGAGCATTGGATAAACTGGCCCTGCAAATTTGAATTAGAAAGTGAGACTTCTGACTTCTATTTCTTCAATGCTTATAATGCAGACAAAGACCATATGTGGACTTATTTTCTGATAAACTCGTGTGAATCAGCCTGGGTGGGAATTTTTCCTGCACTTGTGCAAAAAAGTTGAATAGATATTTGATATATATCTTTATTAAATATTTTCCTGTCTAAATTTCTTAACTAAACAGTTCATCAATTGCCAGTTTAAATACTACTTTAAACATATCTCTGTATGACTATGCTTTATCTGTCACTGAAATTCACGTTTGCATCTGAATTATTGTGCTTCTCATAAAGCATAAAAGCTGATGAAGACTCATGTCTTATTAATTAAATGTTCTAATTATTTTGTACCTTGCTTATCTGTCATCGGATAATTTAAGGTGGAAATTACTCTTTCAAAATACAAACAGGACACAGAAAAGCATAGGTACTTTGTATAAAATTTCCAGGAGAAATTATTTGTGACCTGCAACAGTGGTAAAACTGAAATTATTCAAATTAACCTTAGATTCAAGAAGCCTCAAAGAAATTTATAATGCAGTACAGTAATAATTGTAGAAAACTCATAAAGATAATTTTTAGCTAAAGCTATGAAAAGCAAATATATTTTAATGGAACTCTTCAATTTTGCCTGGACACTCATAATATTGAGTGCTGGGATATGTTTAATAAATTAAAGTATTTAAATAGAGGAAGGCTATTTCATCAACAGGTCAATTAAAATCTATTTGTGTGGCATGCAACCTTCTAAAGCCCATTAGAAAAGACATTTCATACTGAACTTGATTTTTTTTCCCCACTTTAAAAGTTACCTACTTGGATAAGAATAACAGAAAAATACTAAATTGATGTCTCCAATTCAAAAGTAGCTGTAAAACTTCAAATCACTAGTGAGGTAGGTTTATTTTGGCTGAATAAATGCAACAACTGTTAAACCTGAGCTGTTAAAATGACAAAATTGTAGAACTAGATTTTTAATTTTTTTATTTCCAGTTTATATTATTAAATTTTTTTTGGTAACATATAATTTCATGAGCTTAAGTTTGAAATCTGATTGTATTGCAGCACTCATAATGAACCAAGGGGTTGCCTCCCACACAGAACATCATTAACAACATCAGGATTTACAAGAGAAAAGGGAAGGAGAATTTCTGCCCCACAACAATCTGTCTATGCATAAAATTTTACAGAGAAGGGCAATGAGACGGACGTGCATCTGAGCCAAAGGAGAATAGTGAACCAACCGATTCATTCTCAAAGACTTTAATGTTTTAAAACTCCTGAACTGTAGAAAGAAAAACTATACCAAGTCAAAACAACCAGAAGAAAAATGCTTTCCAAACTTTGAGAATGTCTCATGCCCTGCAGCACATCTTTTCAAATACTTCAGGCTCTTATCTACTGATAAACACTGCAAACATTGAGAGATGAAATTCAGATAAATAATGCATTTTACTAAGAATTGAAAGCCTGACTTGTACTTGTGTCTGGTGTTATAGACCTCAAAAGATAAGATTTTAGCATTCCTTGATTATAAAAAGTTGGAAGTCAATCCTTCTGTGCAAAATAATTAATACTTGGAGTATTTTGCACATCAGTAGCAAGAAGATTTACACTTAAGAACTAGTTAATGTCAAAACACTGTCCACATAGGGAAGGTCTGTGGCTGTATGACATAAAAGTCAAAGGAATAGTTTGTCTAGGACCTTTCATGAATATATATTATCAAATGATAATCTTAGGTAGATTTGTGAGACTTGTAGAAAATATTTTGGCCAGTGAGTTCTATGCTTTGAGACAACTCATTGGTATTCTCCATTGTAATGCAGGAATTATTGTCTCCAGTTGGCAAAACTTTTCAAAACCACCTGTGTAATTGGTTCACAGCATCTAATATAACCAATTGACTATTTACTTGTACTGCAAATAATTCTACATTGTCATGCACTTTGTCTCTGCAAAACAAGGTTTTCAGGCATATTCTGACAACTTGTAAATAATGGTCAAGAGAAGACTTTCCTATGAGAGCACAGCTGCCTCCTAGGTATATGAGGAAAACACTAAAGAATAAAACAGCAGGTCCCAAACTTATAGGATTACAGGTATATTCTGGCTTGGCTCTCACAAACCCATTAGGCCTTTGTGCCTGCTCTAGGCACTTCAGCCTAAGGGCATCTTAAATTCAAGCCACAATATCGAGTAGTTTGTGCAAACCCAAACTGAGACTTCAACTCTTTTGAATAGATCACATAAGAATTTTTTATATTCTCATCAATATTTTAAACGCTATGTATTATTTTTGGGAAATCATTTCAGTTTTCTTCTCTGAAGGCAAATGAGCTTCTAAAACAATGTAATAGGATTTTCTCTTGGCTTTGCGTGACTGCATGTATATATTTTTTCCTAATCTTCCCTTCCCTTGCAGTGCTTAGTTTGCATATTTACTGTGGGTCAAGACATTTCAAATTCAGCATACCTGATCTAACCATGTGTTAAAAGGTCATGCTAGTGTGAAAACATCATTAGGACACATGATAGTTCCCTGAGTATAAATCTTCTTGCTGCTGATGGGAGAGGGAGCTCACTGGAGTACAACAATGCAAGCAAAAAGTGCTGAACAACATCCTGCTGGACCATACCCTACGAATATTCAGTTCAAGCTCTATTCAAGACTAAATAACTACAGAGAGTAGACAGAGTAGAATTTTAAATGTCAGGTACCCTAAGCTCTAATCCCTCTTAGGTTGTGAAAATCCATTCTATCTATGAAAGCTCTGTTAAGTAACATTTTTTGGCTTGTAAAATTAAATACTTGACAACTAAGACACATCTGATTTTTGATTGTGCTTTTAACTTCAATTTTGCCTCTTTGTCCACTGAGTGCAGTGAATGACACAAGGTCCTATTGACAAAATATGTAATCATATGAACTGCTTGTGCCATGAGCAAGCATAGCTGGGAGTGTTGAAAGAAATATAAAGCCGATGTTTCTTCAATAAAGGGAGGGTATGGCCAAATTAAATAGCATTCTTTGAATGTAATACTTTTCTACATGGTAGTTTCTTGACCATTTTTTAACAAGCAAAATCAAACTATATTTGTATACAATTGCATGTGTATATGGTCCATGGAATCCATTCTTTTCCCTGAGGTTTTAAACCCAGTTCTTAATAGGCCATGCTTTCTGGCTGCCAGCTACAAGATAAAGTTGGATAGAAATTTTCCTGAGGGGTGTTACTGGTCATGTTTCAGGGCAATCAGCTTTAGGAGCAGTGAGGTTGGAGCAGATGACCTCTAGAGGTCTCTTCTAACCTTGGCCATTCTGAGATTCTGTTAGGATTAATAATGTAATTTAAAAGCTTTATAATGTGCCAAATCTACTGAAAAAATATTGCTTGTTCATGTTGATTCCCAGTCTGTCTCTGTTTTATTTTCCTTGTTAAAGAAATCAGTGTGAGGTTTGAAAAATATCTAAGAAATATTAATGTCGACCTGAAAAAAAGGTGAACACCAGTTAATATTGTAGGGTGAATTTCACAAGCTTTTTGGTTGGTTGGTTGGTTGGTTGGTTGGTTGGTTGGTTGGTTGGTTGGTTGGGGTTCTTTTATGTGTGTGCGTATGTTTCTGGTTAAATAATTAGCTAAAGATCCCAGAGTGGCCTGATCTGACTCACAGTAAACTCCAGCAATTTTTTTTTTGGGGCGGTGGGGAGGAGGGAGGGGGTGGGACTTGTTTTGATTCTTTGAGTTTGCATCTTTCTGCTGCCTCAAAATTACTGTGAATTAATATAATAAATAGGAAGCAATGCAATTCTTGTGAAAAAGTACTTTGACAGGATTATTTTTATTGCAATCTTCTGTTGAAATGACTGTGTGCCTTTTTGCTTCCTAAATTTCAGAGATTCTTTTTCAAAATGTCATTGAAGTTAAATTGTGTTGTGGCAACATAACAGTAGCTAAAGGCATTCCTAAAGAATGCAAAGATTTAAATACGCAAAACACAGGCCTCCTAGAGTTGAAATGAAAATAATTAATGCAAAAGACTAAAGAATACTCCCTTCAGGTTTCATGAAATAAAAATCTAAATGAAAAATATGATGTCAAGGGAAGTCATAATATTTAGCCACTAAAATGTTAAGTTTTCCAATTAATTTCCCCACAACTTGTTTTTATTTGTACAACTGTTAATTTTGGTGTCAAAGAAAGAATGAGCACACATCACAGAGAATTTTATAAAGTTTTTTTAAAAGCTTTATAAAGAAGAATTTTCATGCCAGACTCTGTCTTAACTCATTGCCAGGTCTTGTTAGATATATTTGCCTTACTGTAGAGATGGTACTAGTCACGTAGACTTAAGCAAACAGCAATGAGCCAGGGAGAGAAAAACATCCTCTGGTACTTCCTGAAAGCTGACACAAAACAGAAGCTGCTGTGTATCTGCTGGTGAGGGATAGGGACAGAGGGAATTGGGAAAGTAAAACAGCAAGGTCATTGTTGAAATCTCTGGGTGCTGAGTTCGTAATAAAGTCTGTAATGAATCACACTACAAGGACATGCAGCAAATTTCACGTGTCTAGGAGTGAACAGCAACAGATACTTAAGAGCATTAGAAAAGATGCGCCCAGACTAATAATTCACATTTTAGGGACTTCCTGAAATGGAGGTTGTAGCCATGTCTTGGAATTTATTGACATAAATAATTGTTGGATATTAACAGCATTAAAGATTCCAGAAAACAAATCAAATAAACAAATAATTTGTCTCTTTTCAATTTCTTACCTTTTTCAATTATGTTTGCATCCTGAAATCCTTGCTTTCATAAGTAAGGATGAAACTAAGGACTAGAGGAGGAGGTGTTGCCAATATAGACATTTTTGTCTAGCTGATAAGAGTAGAAAAAACTTGCAACAACCTTGATATTATTGCAGAAAAAAAAATTGTACAAAAATTGCTGCCATTACAACCGGTTTCTCTCATTGTAAATACATGGATTTGAACTTCATATGTTGATGATTGATTATTTTCCAAACTGCTCTTCTCTTTCCATATCGAGGCTGTTTATCCTCTGGTTAATGAAGAATAACAGTGGTGATATATAAAAATGTTTTCCATCTTTCTCTGTCTGCTTTACCTCTATTGTTCTCAGTGATAGTGAATCACAGGTTTTATTTTTTTAATGACAGTTTCTTGAGGGTTTTGTTATCTCTGTTAAGGATTGTGTCTCTCAGGATACACTGTCAGAATGTATTTTCTTGTGTAAAATGCCTCTTCTGGTAGTTTGTGATCACTGTGAGTAGATTAACAACAAAAGGAGAAGGGGAATCACAGAATGGGTGAGGTTGGAAGGTACCACAGCAATTCATCTGGTCCAGCCTCCCTGTTCAAGGTGGATAAGGGCACATAAACTTCAGGTCATCTTTCCAATAAGTTTATTTTGTTTAATGCAGTCCACAACCCTAGAAATAGAAATCTTCTAAGTAATGATGGATTAGATCCAGTAGAAAACTTTCTGTATCAGTGTACTCTGTGAACATCAATGAACAGCTGAGTATTCACTAAAGACCCTCTCAGAGAAAAAAAGAAGTTGTTATTATAGAAGTATGAATTTTTGGGAGAAGAAAGAATAACCCATTTATGCTTTAGGTGTTCAAAAAATTTAGGATGTGTTTTTCTAATGTGTTTATATATATATATTTATATAATTACAATAATATATCGATATCTAGATAATTTGTAACAATAAGTGTAATAATGTGTTCTACAAACTGAAGCTAAGAGGCCCTATCAGAAAAATTCCTCTTTTGGTAATTTTGTAGTGCTGAAAGATCATTTACTGGATTTTGCGTCAAGATTATGTTTAAAATGTTTCCTGATTACTAAAATTTGATACCATATGAGAATAGGCAATAGCTGGATGTATGTTACTGCCTAACTGTCTTGTCAGTTTTCCTTGCAACTTTTAAGAGGCTTATTAATGGTCACTGATTTCAGTGGGAAAAGTGAATACAGAGAACCTGGCAGACCTGAGGTCTTGCTCCTAAAGGCAAGGTTAGTGCTATAGTCATGGACCTGTGCTGGAGTAGCTCCTGTAAATACTCAGCAGCTGAGAGACTTAGACAATCTAGAGGAAGACTGATTTTCTTTCTTTCTTTCTTTCTCTCTTTCTCTCTTTCTTTCTTTCTTTCTTTCTCTCTTTCTCTCTTTCTTTCTTTCTTTCTTTCTCTCTTTCTCTCTTTCTTTCTTTCTTTCTTTCTCTCTTTCTCTCTTTCTTTCTTTCTTTCTTTCTCTCTTTCTCTCTTTCTTTCTTTCTTTCTTTCTCTCTTTCTCTCTTTCTTTCTTTCTTTCTTTCTCTCTTTCTCTCTTTCTTTCTTTCTTTCTTTCTCTCTTTCTCTCTTTCTTTCTTTCTTTCTTTCTCTCTTTCTCTCTTTCTTTCTTTCTTTCTTTCTTCCTTTCTTCCTTCCTTTCCCTTCTTTCTTTCCTTCCTTTCTTCTCAGATAAATACTACCATTATTTCAGCTGGGGATGATGGTTCATAGATGGAGGAACAGGAAAGGGTAAAAACAAATAAGAATGGACCTTGGAAAAAGGCCTTTGGGAAAATATAGCACCTTATATGCCAAACAAAAATGCTTGCCACTAAGCAAACATTTATTTCTGAGATAGTAAATGATCTTTTTGCCTTGAGTGGAATTGTTCACATGCATATAACAGTGTAGTAATGTGAGTACGGATACATACAATCCGTCAGTTGTTTGGGTGTGAAAACAAGTAGAGCACTGGTTTTTTTGGAACCTTTTTTTTTCACCCTTGTCAACTCGTCTTTCCTGACCTCATTATGCTAGAAGTTGTATATGTGGGGGCTAAAGGATTAATGAATCCAAGGATACTTTTGTCACTGGTGGAAGACAATTATTAATGCAAATTAACAGCAAGACAGCTATGATTATGGAATAGACTAGGTATGCTTGTAGGTGACAAGGTACGCATGAATTTTTTAGAAAAGAAAGTAGAGATGTTGTGGATGCCCACAGGTTGTTTTTTCCTTGCATGGCAGTTGCAGCAAGAGCACAGAAGTGTCTGTGGGGAACATTCAGGGTGGCATTTTTAACAAATGAAAGTCTGAAACTCGATACACAATGGAGAGTAGTAAGCTGGATAGAAAGAAAGTGCGATGAAGTTTCTTGAACTGACTGCAGTGGACGGTACAGAAGTCCCACGTTAAGTCTGGCCTGAGTAATTATTCTCTTCTCCCTTCCCTTGAAACAATACACTTCTATGAAGAAGGTCTTTCTGATGGAAGTATAGCTGTGTTCATTTTCCTGGTGGTTGCTCTGTGGGGCCTATTTATATATATATTTACCTGTGGCTAAAATGTGCTCTACTTTGTGCAGTTATAAATGTGTGTGTGGTTCTCCAGCATAAATGGAAACTATAATGCCCGTTGAAGCAGTTTTCTTATACGTCTTTAAATCAGGAAGTCACCTAGGATAATGTCACTGAAACACTTAAGGCATTCAAGTCTAAGCTAATTTAGTATTTATAATATACCACATTTATCAATAAGGCTAAGTGATAAGACCTGGTAAAACTAAGGGTCACTGAAAAGAATTAATCTCCACAGAGCTTAATGAGTAATGGAATTTATAACACCTCATTTCCGAAGGTCTTTTATGTCATGACTGGGCTCTTTACTGGGGCTAGAATATCATAAAGTGCATCTCCCTGCTTCATACATCTGCTCTTTCCAACGCTGGTTTTGTGATGTCTGATAGAGATGAAATAACACAGTAGCCTTTTGCTTAACTCGGGGAAGAGTCATTAATTTGGAACCCTATTCCCCACTCGGATAATTTTTAATGAAACTGTAGGAATTGTTCGGTTTTAATTGGGTTTGAAAGTGACTACCAAAACCAAATTTTCATTCTGGGATAATGATGGACAGGCAGGTAGACAGTGCAAGTGGGAAACAAGAATGAAAAGATAACTAGTCCTTAACTCACTGTAAAGGGATTCTGTTTATCCAGACTCTCTTTGATAACTTCACAGATTAAATGGAGAAACCTTCCCCATCTGAGTATGGAAGCAATGACTAATAATGGATAATTCAACTTTTAACAAGGCATTTAAAAAGGTTTCTGTTTCTGAATATTTCTTCAAAATCTAAGTTTTAGCTAAGCTTTACTATTGATGTGTTAAATTCTGAATTGTCTTTAGGAAGTTCTCAGAGGTTACTGCTTTTGTCTCTGTGGTGAAATGAAAAATAAAATAAAACTACCCGTCAGCTATCAGCATGGCATTTACATCCAACAAATTCCCTAAGTCACTGCTAATACCTGTGGTTTCTTCCAGCAGTAAACAAGAGCTACTGAGGGGTTTGTGTTTAATGGCAGTGATTTAAAAGGACTACCTTCACTCAATTTCTACCCATTGTGACCAGTATGATGGGGGAGGCTTAAATCAATAGCCAAGATGATTCCTTGCAAATTTTGTGACATTCAGCAGGAATCACTTGACTACCCAAAGCTTGTTTTGAGGTAAAGCTCTTGATATGCAGAGCTGCAAACTTTTTCCTGCTGATCTAGAAAAACCACATTCTTGAATGGCATGTTTTCTGAACAATGCATTACCTAGTTTAGTATGTAGCCTTCCTTGGAAAGGAATAATTTACACATTGAAAAAATGGAAAAGATATTAACTGTGGAGTGTTTTGCTTATAAAAGAAGTCACTGAGTCATGATCCGAGTCTGAGCTGTAGATGCTATATGTAATAATATTTTCATTGAAGTAAATGTTGCTACAGTGGTCTGGAAACTGCATATAATATTAGTTAATCAGAACATTATAATATCTCTTATATAGCCAAGGTCATTCTAATGCAAAGAGGTAAAAAGTTCCAGGTTTAATGACATAGTAATTGCAACAGACAAAACTACAAGTGAAAGAGAAAGATATAAACACATTGGTGGATTTTGTTTGTTTTGTTTTTTTTTTTTTAATGAGTAAGGTGGAAGGACCAACCTCAGTCCAGGTAATGTTTCAACATATACAATGCTTCTTATATGAGTAGTTTTATTTCAGTAAAGTCCTGTTTTTGAGACTTCTTTATGTTTTCCATCTGAAGTCTGCTATGAAGTTTCAGACCCTAAAGGGGAATAAATTCACTCATTTCCTAACCTAGTTAGAGGGCTGGAAATAGTGTTTAAAACAGAATTTTAAAATAAATGGCTGCAATTCATGCAGTTCCTAATAAGTAAAATTCATTAACTGGGACAACTAGTACTTTGGAAATAACATAAAAATAGATATAGTTTTATGAAATAAATGAGTACAAATCTAATTCTGTAGATATATACTCCATTAGGAGACCTTTTTTGGGGTTGCATTAGAAAAATGTTGACTATTTTATTTTTAAAACCCAGTTCCCCTTAAAATAGAATGGCACTATAGTTGAAAGATAGTCCTAATGACATGCACATTTTCATGATCACTGGATTAAAAAAACCCCAAACAAATATAAACCTGAAGCAGCTGACTCTATGCCTATACACTGCTGAATGTCTACAAAAAAAGAGAGAACAAAAGCTTTTTTTGTAAGCCATCTTTATCAACATGATGCAAGAAATATCTCCGTGATTTTTTTCCTTCCTGTATTGCAGAAGTCTTGTGCATAGAAAACATTATATTTTCTTTCTTGTTTCTTCTATGATTTTATTTTTACAAGTAGGGTCATTCAGACTATCATTATGAATACAAATTCTTCTGAGCTCTTTGAAAAGGACAAGAATGGCGGGATATGCCAGAAATAATGAATGTCAAATGTTTCCTGTAGCTAAAATAATTCTTGGTTCCTCTGGAGTTTAGAGTTGCAGTTTTGTAGAATTCATTCAGTTTATAAACTTTTCTACGTGCAAAAATTCATCTCCAATCAGGAAGATTTTAACTAAGTTTTGTATACATAGATATATATTTTATATGTATCTGTACCATGGATTTGATTTTTTTTTCCCTGCTTCTAGATTTCTCCAAATAAATAGCAGATTAGGAAATGCTAAATATTTTAACTTGAAGGAAAGGAAATCTTGATAAAGAATATTGTTGCATCAGTCTTGACCCCACACCAAATCAAGACTTAAACAATTGGGCAACATATGTGAATAATGATGTATAAATGCTAACATCTATCCTGTAAAAATATACATTCAGGCAGAATTCTAGATAAACCTATTCCACCCTGGAATACCTTATTTCTTAAACATCAAATTACATTAAGTGCTAAATATGAAGTACCAAGAGCCTCAAGAAACATGATTCTTTGGTTCCAGCAGAAATTACAAAATGTCAAGAAAAACAAATACTTTGAATATCCAGTTCCTGATATATTCTCTTAATTCCCATTTGAACTGCAGCGTGAGATAACTTCTCATCTTACTCTCAGTAGTAGTTCTCACTCAGAGTTCATCCAGTGCTCCTGATAAATGAACAAACCTTCAATGAGCACTCTGTGAAATACTCCCGTTTTGCACCTAAAGGCAAGTAGATATTAAAGATGAAGTGGAACATGATGATACATCTGGAATAAAGTAGATGCCCCCTTTCTTTTTCTCTCCAACTGACCTCACTTTATCCCAGACAAAGTTTGTCATTCCGTCTAGAGGACAACGGAACACGGTGACACTGTCTCAAAATATCATGTCCTTTTTCCATAGTTCAACATTATTTCTTCTCTGTGAATCATGTAAAAGAACCCCCAAAAACCTTTCCTTGGCAACAGTTATTTAAATCTTTTTTTATTGATGCAAATATATTTTGGATATTTCTTGGGAAAGAAAAACCCAAAACACAAAAAAGGAGAGTGCTATGCTCTTATAAGAACTGACCTTTTAGATACAGTAGAAAGAGAAGGTGAAATTCTGTGAAGCTAAAAGAGCAAATATAAAAAATGATAGAAATAATAAAACTAGAGAGAGCTCACTGTGGATCCAGTTGAGCGGAAACAATTTCTAAGAAACTGAGAAATTGTTACTGATATAAGCAAAATATGAATTCAATGCTAAAAATTCAAAGCAAGCATATCACATTGCAAAGCATATGGCTACATGGTATAAAAGAATCTTAAAATGTTTTACCAGAAAAAAGAGTAATGCTCTTAAACATTAAAAAACCTCTGACTGAGGGAAGGGCTAAAAGCTATTTGCAAGCATTTTAAAACACCTGGATGTATTCACCCAACTAATGAAAATCCTCTGTCATTTGTGTTTCTGTTTTGTTTTTTTTAAATTGTCATATGTTCCCAGATCCTACTTTATCATATTTAGTTCAAAGCACAGGTCAAAAGACTCACCTTTCGACCTTCGCTTTGAACTAAATGTGAGAAAGTAATTATCAGTCTTAAACAGATGAGTAGGGTGAAGGAAAAGAAAAAAAGTATCTTACTGAAGCATGCAACAAAGAACATCCATCTTTGGAGGGCTAATAAACCAAATACAGCCTTGCACTGGCCTGTGCTGTGTTGCTTCTCCATGTCTGTATTTTTTAGTTCCAGTTGTCATAGCTCTATTTGCTGAGGGAACTTTATCCTCTGCTCTTCTGTGTGGAATACTAACTGTCTCCGCTGCCTAAAAATGCAGAACCAGGAATGTTGGCAGGCACTCTTGTTGTGTGTATTATACCTTACTGGAGTTCGCTAGAGAATTAAAACTTGTGTGTCCTCCTCTTTGGGAGGATTTGGCCTCTCAGGCATCCTGTTTTATTGGATTCACATGGAAATTCCGTGTTTTGTAACTAAATACAAGATTTGAACTGCATATTTATGAGCTTTGTTAAGTATAGATGAGCCTGGATAACATCACCCACATTTCAGTCTCCAGCAAACTCTCTTAGAGGTGAAATTCTGTAATGCCATTTTGATTCATCTTACTCCCTTTTATCCTCCTCCTCCTTTTCTGGGATCATTTTTCCCTTTCTCATGCATAAATGCACACTCCCACAGACAATCACTCCTGCACCAAGAAAGTAGAAAACTGCTCTGAGTCATGTTGTTTATTGGCCTAAGTGCCTATATGAGGTGAAAGTAGAAGATGGAAGAGGGGGTGGTCTTCAAATTAGTCTAGCACTAATGTCATTTAAGCTGAGAGAAAGTGTTGAAAAATGGTCAAATAAAAGCTGGAGAAACCCCTTTGACTGGAGTCATAGGGGGTTTTTTTTGTTCCTGTTGGTGGTGGGTTTTTTCTTTTATTGTATGAAGGAACTGTAATCTAAACTCCAGAGACTTCCTCTGAAGGAATGGCCTGCATTCAGTTGCAAGGTAGCAAAAAAATATCTGGCAATAACTTCAGAAATTTCTTTAAAATGTGAGAGAAAGATCAGCCCTGTGTATAATCCTCCACATACAAACTGCAGCTGAAGTTCCATGATTTTCTTTCAGAATGTGACTAGCTTATTCCTATCAAATTTTCTATTTTTATATACAAAGTATTTTTGTAATACAAAACAAATTAATTCATTTAGTCTCTGTCCATGCTATAAACATACCAAAAGTAATGGAACCCAAACAAAAGCTGGTAAAGTATGTTGAGAAAATATTTATAAAAAGTAAGGCCATAAACTTTCTCTAACCTAGAAATATCATTCTTATATTCTAAAGCTTTGGGTTTCCCTTATGAAAAGCAGGACATTTTCATTTGACATAACATTATTTTTTAGGTAATATTGTGTATTTTGTTCAGCAAGTGCCTTGAACAGGATGGCAAGTAACCATAATGCAGTTATTGGGTATGCCTTCATTCTTATTTTGTTTTGTTGTAGGTCAAAAGCTGGACATATATTAAATATGTATTAGAACTGACCTTCTAATTAGCAGTGATCTCAGTGATCTCAAGATGTTTCAGGGCAGCTGAAGTAGAATCTAGAGTCAGTCTGTGCAGGTGTCTGTGTGTTGCCCATCTTTGTGCAGAAAAGAGAGAAGACTTCTCTTCTCTGAAAGTCAGAGATTGTGGGCAGTAGGGATGGGTATGTATATGTGTTTGTGTGACTGACAACAAGGACGGTCAGAGCATGGGATGAAGGCCACTTAGAGCTTTCTGCTCCCCTGCAGAATAATGTCTTTTTGTCTACCAGACTATTCAGTTTCATTACCTTGGTAGGACAAAATCACTCTTCCTCTATGTGCAGTTTGGACTAGCTAAATGACCAAAAAAAATGGTTGTTTACTTTTTTTTCTCAATTATTCCCTAACTTTAGAAGAATCATGTGCTATGCAAGCTATTTCCACATTAATGAACGATCAGACTTAGGTAATGTGTTGCAACTCATTTAGAGACAGCTGTAAAAATTTGAAGACTTTTAAGCTGGACACATTTTCCCCATGCCTCATTAAAAAAAAAAAAAAGAGAAATTTCTTAGAAATTTAATAAATTATGTTTTATTACCCTGTGGTGATACTGAAACCTTGCATTCAAAGCAGTCAAAAACAAAAATACTAAAATCCACAAAAGGCTCTTTGTCATGTCCTTTCCCACTCTAGCCTATGCCAAGCAATAATCATGCAATCATAGCATATCTCTCAAGCTGGAAGGGACCCATAAAGGTCATTGAGTCCAACTCCTTGTTGCTCTCAGACCTACCTAGAACTAAACCATATGACTGGCAGCATCATCCAGGTGATGCTTGAATTCTGGAAGGCTTCATGCTGTGACCATCCATCTAGTGAACAACCTTTTCCTAGATTCCAGTCTGAACTTCACCTGATGCAGGTTCACTCTTCTCCCTTGTGTCCTATTTCTGGTCACCAGAGAGAAGAGATCACCTTTCCTTCACTGCCCCCATCCAAGATGTTGCAGACTGTCCTCAATCTTCTCTTCTCCAAGATGAACAAGACAAATGATCAGGGAATTCCATGGATTGGGGAAGAGTGGGACACAGACCAAAGATCCTGGAACTCACTGCATGTTATGTTTCCAGCTTTAGGAACCTCTTTTAAATGTTTGCTTTCCTGAGACTTGGAAGTTTGACTATTAAGTTTATGTCTGATGGAGCACAGTATATTTTAATAAAATTGCTGACCAATCTGAATTTACTCACATACTACAACTATTACAGCATAGAATTCTTCAGTCCATAATGGCTTATATCAAAAACGTAAGTAAAAAACTCTGGCTTACAGCAGTGTGTTCTTTCTTATCTACATGAATTTGAATAGCTGTTATACATATCTCCGACTCATCTGACTTCGTTAAAATCCTGATTACATGAAGCACCTCTGGGAATCAGGACCTTTATCAGAAATGAAAGAAAGCATAAGCCAGGGAGTGCTCATAATAGTTATGATGGGTCAGAACATGCTGCTCCCTTAAAGGCTCACATTCCATTGCTTCCATATTGTCGTTATTGTAAGTCAGCTGATTTATTGCTACTGACACTGTTGTCATGGTTACCTTAATATTTTCATGCCAAATCAAATATTAACAAAGATAATTCCTTCAATTTGCTGTACAAAAAAAAGAGAGGATATATATTATTAAAGTGGAGAGTTTTAAAATACTAAAGATAGAGAAGCAGCTAATTAAGTTTGCATAGTAATTTACATACCAATTCTTAACAATTGATTAATGGAAGTAATTTATTCATGACATTCTCATGACCAGACTCCAAAACTCTCTCCTGCAATTAAAGAGCGTCAGAAGCGTATACTGAAAGTTCCACATCCACTCCTTTTACTGTTTCTCTGTGAAAATGCACACAATTTTATTTTTCCTGCCCTGTTTTGACAAAAGCTACAAAGCTGTCCATTTCCAAGAATAATTTACAAACTGCTTTATTATGTGAACTCTCTATTAGCTGGAGAAAAGTACCCTGTGTCCAGCTATTATCTATTTATATTGAGAAAGGGCTTCAGGATACGTTGAATAGAGAACTTTTTGGCCAGCAAAATCTAAGGACAAATTCTTCAGAATTAAGGTTTTTCATCATGAAAATTGTGCCTACATGGAAATACTTTGAATTTGACATTTTGCCCCCTTATTATGAAAGTTTCATACTTAAAATAGCTATGATGGTTTTTTTGGACAAAATCTGACAATATCTGCAGCAATTGTTGCTAAGCAGAAAATGATACGCAAGAGGCATAAAGTTAGCAACAAATATGTTCTCAGATTCCTTTTAGAGTTTATTACAGGAACCTGTTCTAAAATAAAATGTTTTAGACTTGCATTTAATGTCTTTTCCCTGACTCACCTTTCTATCTTACATGCAACCACTACTCCACTGGTGCCACTGAGGAGTCAGCTTGAACATCAGCTGTCACCTCTCCAGATGACCTTCTCATTTATTTTTACTTTTGTTTAAATTACAGGTGAAAAAGAGGTGTATTTAATGGTTCCATTCATTCTCCAATGTCTTCCACCATTTCACAGGGAAAATGCCATTGCAGCACACTTAAGAAATGTTCCTTTTGTTCACTGAGAACTTATAAAACTGGTAATTAGATGTAGGCTAACCTCTTAAACCTTGTATTTGCAAATCTTATCCTAATTAAGTGTAAGGCAGTTTCTAGTGCCACTGTCAGTTGAGATGTTACAGTGCTTGAAGAACAGGAGTACGAACTTAACTACATTCTAATATTAAGGTAAAGTCCAAAACACCTTATTATGCTTCTGTACTGGAGAAAACAATTAGTTGTAAAGATTTTCTTAATGATGTTATGTTTTTTAAAGTAATCTTTATTAATTTCTTTTCAAGCTCAAGATTTCTTCAGAGATTAAGCCAAGCAATTCATTGTGTTGTAGGTGTTTTGATACAGCCTATTGCTTATCAGAGTAAATGAAGAGTTTACAGATATCCTTCAGGACATATACAATCAGGTTGCAGAGGCTGACTGAATCTGCAGGACTTACTTGTGATAGGTCCCATAAAGCACATTGTTTTTCTCCTGTCAGTGTGTAAGCAAGAAACAGTTCTGGAAAGGGCAATTAGGCATGCAGGGTTTTTTACATGAATTAAAGCACTCTTTACACAAAATTAAAGCACACTTTACAA
The DNA here is from genome assembly GCA_013397725.1 of Rhagologus leucostigma. Lineage (NCBI taxonomy): Eukaryota > Metazoa > Chordata > Aves > Passeriformes > Rhagologus > Rhagologus leucostigma. The sequence goes on from VZTD01000483.1 coordinate 273,345, forward strand.
TGTGTACAAGGTTAAAATTCATTAATTTTGAGATACTTAGCTGTAATATTGCTTTGTGTAATTTGACTAGGTATTTGTTTCTATAAGTAACTACTCAACACTTTGCTGGTTAAAGCATTTATAGAAATTGCAGGAGGGTGGCTTTACTTTCATGGTGTGGCAGCTGGTGCTAAATTAGATAAGCTTTAGACAGGAAATTTTACCAATAGTGAATATTCTAAATATGGTTATATCTTCCAAATAAATGATTGAAATTTGGGATTTTTTCCTCCTTCTATGCAAAGCAAAATCAGAGCTATCTTTTCCTTGGAGACTTTGAGAAAAAGTGGCAGATTCTGAATGTTTCCCCTACAGTACGCCTTCAGGGACAGGACTGCTATAATGCTCAGTGAGGCACAAATACACAGTGACATTTTTCAAAACATGTAGTGACTTTAAAGGGATATTCATGTTGCCTTAAATCAACACCTGAAGTTATGGGTGGTATTATTGCTCAGACACAGCATTTCATTGGCAGTTACAGGAAGGAGTTTTCTTTATGTGCATTTTCCTATGTGTAGGTATAACAGAAATACAACTGTGAATATTTCATTGTTTCTTTTTCTTTTTTCTTTTGAAAAGAAATAGGAAAAAGAGTTTCCAGAATGCGTTAGGTTTCTTTCTTTCATTTTTTTGTTTCTGCTAATAAGGTTAGTGATCATATCTAATAACAATTCTGATATTCAACTTTTATTTCCTCTGTACATCACTTGTTTCATTAAGCATAAGATGTTCATCCTGGAAAGATATATCTAGCCTCAGGCGAAACTTTCATGTTGCTATTTTGACACAGCGGTCTTAGCCATTTTAAGTAAATGATGTATTCAAAAGTTGAACTTGATCATTTCTTCAACAGTATGTTTTTAATCAGTGGGCAAATCAATGGTGTATTTTGTCTTTTTTTCAACCTTCAAATACTAGCCAGAGGGTGACCTTAGGCAGGTAGATGTGTTAGAAGTCTGAGTGTCATTTTAGAGGTTGCAGGGGTTTTTTATACCACACATTCTAAATCTATATCTACTAGCTTATGAGTAATTTGTCATAATAACTGCAAAAACTGTGAAGTCAGTACTTTGCTCTGTATTCAGAGCTGCAACTTTGATCTCAAAGCAATCCACCCATCATTGCATACCTGACTAGCTCATTGTACAGAGATGCTGTTATTTATGTATGAAAACTGTGTTGACAGCTAAAGAAGACATTCATTATAGACAGCTACTTTGTTTAGTGAAGTCATGTATGTTTTCATTTATTTTTGTTTTATTTAGTCAGAAAATGACAGTGGAACTGCACTAATTCAAAATTCCATGTGATCAGCCATACCTATACTATATACATACACAGATATATTTACTGGATATGGATATATAGATGTCCACATAGTGAAAGCTACATTAAAATATAATCTATTGCACAATATAATAAACAATGTTGATCAGCAACAAATCTTTCTTCCAACCATGTTTTTTTGCATAGGCAGGTGTAGGCATGTTAGGAAATATTTTGTTGTTCTTGCATTCCTGATTGTATCCTAATAATATTGTGGCTCTTCAAGATTATCACTGACATCTTAAAAATATGTACTTGGTGAGAGTAAAATGACTGCAGCCTCTGCTCACTTCTCTGAAAATTGCTTCCTTCTCTTTCAAAGACAAGTTGTAAAACAGCAGGCTGGGTATGAAAGGTTCTCCTCAATGAAACTCACTTCCAGCAAAGGTGCTGCAGAGTTGCCTTAGTGTTACCACATTTTAAACACGCTGAAGTTTGCATGAAGTTCCTTTTTTCGTCCAGACCTTGTTCAATATGAATAGTAAGTCCATACCTGAGTTTCTGCAGTCGGTGCTTGACAGCTGACTTGAGGACAATCTGGGAAGTTGAACCATTGTCTTTTACAGAGAGGGCAGTAAGGTTTCTTTATAAATTTATAATCAGTCAAACCAATTGCCATTCAAAAAACATTGTGCTGCTTTTAGCTTAAAAAAATTTTGCCTGCATCTGAGACCAAGTGCATAAGGAGGGAGCTCAGTTGTTCTTCTAAGCTGCAGACAAGTTTTTCTTTCAAATATTTTGAAATTTTCTTTACACACATTCCACATTATCTTTTTTTGTTGGTATGACAACAGTGCAAGAATACACCCTTTGGTACTTTAACTGCTTATATAGTCTGTTAGTTCAGAAGGATCATTGTGCAAATATGTCTGTTGGTTGTTGAACTTACAAGTTAACTTTTCCTATATTTCTTCAGAAAGATATATTTTCATGAGAAAGAACTAAATCCTATTATCTTATCTCAAATTATTTAGGAAAAAAATGTTTAAATGAGGCTTGTTTGGAAGAATTAGTTTTCATAACAATAAGTTGTTATGATGTGGGGAAGTATTTATTTCCATCAGCACACATAACAGAAAACCAAAATAGTCCTTGATGACAAAAATTAACAGAACACAGTTTTTTTTCCATGGTAAAATGAAATGGTGCAAAAAGAAAATCTGGGCTTTTCTTTTCCTTAAACTTTGTAGATCTGCTCAGAAGCATAAACACTAACCTACTGTTGACTATTTCTTGCATATATTACAGTTTTTCCTATCCTTTTTCAGTTTTTTTGCCAGGTCTACTGTACATTCTCTGAAGACAGTGAATAATAATTGTTTCATGTACGACACTCCTAGAACTGAGAAGCAAGACTAAATTAAAAGAAGGTAAGTGTTGAAGATTAGGGAGGAAAAGGACAGGAAAGCAGTTTTCTTCATCTGGAAATGGTTGGAAGACAATTTTCCATGAACACTATTATTTCATTGTGCACAGAATGATTTCAAGCTTGGACTTCAGGAGTTCAAAATAGGACAAAGAATTGCACAGACTTCACAGATCTGGTCTTTTGTCAGATAGTGCCCTAATGAAAAAGCAAATACATTGTGACTGAGGGCAGTAAATAGGACAAAAACTCCCTATAAATATAGCTTTGAAGACTTAAAAATATGTTGTTTTGTACTAATTTGCAGCTCAGGATTTGGCATTTCCCCCAATGGTTGGCTGTTCAGATTTCACAAACTGATAAAGAGTATTTTATCGACTAATTAAGTTGTTCTTTCTGCTCCAGTCTAAACACTGAAATGGTACATCACAAATTATGAACTTTATTCAACTTTCATCCCACAGCACAGCTCTTTGAACAGATTCGGTAGTTTTTCTGTCAGGTTCCTGCTCAGGATCTTTGCTTAGTGAAGTCTATGTAACACTTAGCTATAATGATACTGTTTTTCCTGTGGTCTTGATTCAGGCAAATCTTCAAATGGAATCAATTAAAAAAATATTTGAAGAAGTTTATAAGACACAGTCTTAAAGGTTTTTACTTGTAGGCTTGTGGGACTGGTAAGTCAAAGGGTCTTAGTTGAGTACTGGTTTGTTTTCATTGCTTATATCTGGGAGAATAATGGGCCTGTCTGCAACACTCACTCAGAGCTGTTGATCTGAAGGTCATAGAATATTTTTCTTTGGAATACTAATTCTCCATCCACTATGCACTAGCATTAATGTAAGTAGATATAGTCCAAAGTATCAAAAGAGTTGCCTTATGCATTCATTTCCTTATATATTGTATATTCATGAGAAAGCAAAGGGCAGAAGAATTAATATTTCTAAAACACAGATGCAAAAAAATATAGGTACATTTATCTAAAGCTTCATTCATATTTGACTAAAACTATTGATATACATACCAAGCATTTTCTCTGTATGTAAAGGTAGCTCAGTCTTTACTACAGAAATTTGCAGTTCTATTTACTTTTTGTGTTTACCCATGTCAAGATATTTCTTTCCTAAGCACCTGACCTAAAATGATCTGTGACACTGTTCTACAAGTTGAAACTGAAAATTGAGATAAATTTACATGTAAATTAAATTTTCTGCATGTGTTGAAAAAAATAAACAAGACAAGGTAGTGAGTTAAACAAAGATACTGGAGCTTCTGTTAAAAGCATATAATTGCTTTAGTTAAGGAATATGTAGTAAGGAATGTGTATACCAATACTACAATTAAAACTTTAATGACAATTTCTGCCTTCCCACTTCTGATAATCAAGAATATAGTGGGAATGTCACCTGAAAAAATTATTAAGTGTTCTAATGGGCGAATTCTGAAACTTGAATATGTCTGCCAATAAAGTTAATTTATTAAAAATTAGTAATTATTAACATGTTTTAAGTCATCATTTAGCTGTGAATAAATTAAGAAATCAGTTATCAGGAGACAGTGCTAAATCAAGATTACCTTAAATAATTTAGAGTCATTAAATAGAAAAAGACACTGATGAGTATCTCCAAGGAAGACATCATTAGCTGGTGATAATTAGTGTGTCTATGAAAATGTAGCCTAACATCTCCCACCTACATTACATTAGTAAAGGAAGCTTTGCCTGTAGATACAGTTGTCCTTTATCTGTATGCTCTCAGGAAGGAGAATCTTTGAGCAGGCTGTCTACCTCTGATCTTTCAGTTGTTCATTTCCTTGGTGTTTAAAAGGTATAGAGATGCTGTGCAATTAACATCCCACAAATTTACTGAAATAGTGTTTGTGTATAAGTAATGTCTAATATTAATTTGGTAGATTTCCAGTGTTGTTGAACTTCAGATATGCTTGCATTTTAATAGAATTACAGAATTAACTAGATTGGAAAAGACCTTTGAGGTCATCGACTCCAACCTATGGCCTAACACTACCTTGCCAATGATGATGTTATGAGCAATACAGCTAAAATAATTATTATTCAAAGTATAAATTTATAAACTGAATGTATATGTATCTGTGTAGACAGAGTGATAAAAAGTCTTTGTCAAAGATAGAAGTGACTCTGCATTTTGTGATGTTTGACTTTTGGGTAATAAAATTGAGGGGAAAAGGAAACCATTTTATAAACTCAGCAGGACCTAAGAGCTTTATTTCCTTACACCTGGATTGAATATCATTTTGTTGCTGGTCAGAGGTGCGACCAAGGACTGAGATTTAAAACAAAATTAATTTGATCCAAGATGCATCAGTTTTGGGTGAGTTTACTTTAGAGACACATCTTAAGTCTATAAATGAGAAGTTAGTTCCCAATATGAGTAATGTCTAAAGGCCGAACTTCTAAAGGTGTTTGAATAGTTACTCGAAGTGGTTGGATGTACTTTGTAAAAAACAAGAGTATAAATACCTCTGGTTTAAGTGGTCACAAAAGACATTTTGTGAACATTTTTGGGACTCTGACTTCTGACAGTTTTGAAAATCCAGTCACAAATCTTTGATTGCAGTAGATGATTTCCATAAAATTAAGTCATTTCAGAAGAAATAGGCCACCCGCCTATTTTATGTTTATAGTAAAATTGAGTAAGATGGCTAGATTTATACCTAAGAAATTTTAGGAGCTTCTAATATGTTGGTATTTTAATGTGCTTGGGAGGAAAAAAGGCTAGAGAGGAATACAGTTTTGACTACCCAAATCTTTGGAGCTCCATATCAGTAAAAAGGTTTGCTTACCCACAAATATGCCTATGAAATATGAAGTTTTGCTTCAGCAAGCAGTCTTGAACAATGCACATAAAAAGCTGAAGTGCTTAGGCACAGATATAGAGATGCATCAAGACTGAGGCACTGTGTCTCCAGGGCACAAGGGGAAATACACACCTTCTTGTTACATCTGTGCCAAAGAGCCAGCATCTGCCCCCACGACAGCAATGCCTTTGAAATAACTCTGAGGCGTCCTCACACATTAAATAGTCATTAGATGAAGTTCTTAAAAAACCGTGAGATGGAATACAGTTAATAACCTGTGTCAGATTTTCATTTCTTCTTTTATGCTTCTAGGGTTTAATTTAATTTTTAGCTATGAGCAACTTGAAGATTATCCCATAATTGCCCAACATCAGTTGAGTAGCTCTGTGTAGTCTTTTAAAGCAGCTGGGCTTCTAAAAGGTTTGACTCTGCTTTTGACTAATATATTTGCCAGCATGAAGCCATCCAATGGACTTAAATTTTCCCTGTTCATTTTCATAAAATTACACAAATTAAAATCATGTTAAAGAAGAAACAGGAAAAGACTTTTACATATTTCTTTAACAAATGTGCTAGCATAGAATCTTTCCTGGGAATGACCAAAATTAGCAATGTTCAGGTTCTCACATGTTGCTTGCATAACAGTGACACGCTTCTGAGGAGAGGTGGGGTAAGCCTTCGGAGACTAAATGCTATGTATCATCCTTCAGTGGTTTGGGTGTGTCAAAGAGGCTGTGTCAAGAGACTTTCTGGGTTTTGGAGGCCATATCTTCTCCTCAGGGAGAGAGATGGAGGATGACAGACCAGTATGTCAACAAGGAGGACTTCTAAAGACAGCTGGAGGGGCAACAGCTGCAGCAGGCAGTGACCATGTTCAGTAGCTCTGCCCTATCACCCAAGCGCCTTCCTAGAATAATAGCCCCAGCTTCAAATAGGTAGCTGTTTTCAGATCAACATGGTTTTGCATATCTAAGACAAATGATACTAAATCAGATCATTGTTACAAGTTTTGACGACATTAAACATAATTATTTTTAAAATCTGTGCATAATTTCTCCAGTCCCCATTTAATGAAAAATAAAAGGATCACAAAGTGATTGCACTGCTGTAAGCAATTTAAAATCATGATTTGTCAGTAGAATTACTGTTTTTCTCTGTTATTGTAATTTGACTTTAAATTACATTTTAGTTGCTACTACTTTAGCTTAAACTTTTTACTTTTCTATTTAGAATTTTTTAATTTGAAGGAAATAAATTAAATTCCTGCTTGCCCCTTCTTTAACAAAATAGATGTGATTTCTTTCAAGTTTTTTTTATAATAAAAGCTGTAGCATCCAGATTGTGCCTCTGTAGTCTGTCTGGTGGGTAGTCCAAAACCAAATCCTTTCAATAAATGTTCTGATAACTTGTGGAGCATAACACAAGCTTGTAACTAAATCATGATGTGCAAATGCCACACCTAGATTGGGGCAACCCGGGATATCAATACAGGTTGGGGGAATGAACTGACTGGGAGGAGCCCTGAGGAGAAGGACTGGGAGGTGTTGGTGGATGAGAGGTTGGACCTGACCCAGTAATGTTCACTCACAGCCCAGAAAGCCAGTTGTATCCTGGGCTGCATCAGAAGAACTGTGAACAGCAGGTCAAGGGAGAGGATTCTGCTCCTCTGCTCTGCTGTGGTGAGACCCCACCTGGAATGCTGCACCCAGCTCTGGGATCCCCAGCACAAAAAGAACACAAACCTATTGAAACAATTTCAGAGCAGGGCCACCAAGTTGTTTAGAGACAGAGCACCTCTCTTATGAGGAAAGGCTGAGAGAATTGAGATTGTTCAGCCTTGTCTTGGGGTGACTCTATCATGTGTATCCCCTATCATGCTCAATGCCCAAAAAGTAATATTGTGCCTTTTCTGTGCCTTTAAACTGAGCTTGAGGGAAAANAGAATTTTCTCCCCGAGGCCCAGGGGTGGGCCCATGCCCTCACCGACCAGCTCCGAGGAGGAGAGAGACCACATCTACAGAAGGACTCTGAAATCTTCCCAGGGTTCTCTCTATAGCAAGAGGTTTCATTTCATTATTTAGCATCATTATCCTTTTCCTGTGTGTTTGTTAAAATAAATAGTTTTTATCTCTTTCACCTTCATTCGAGGAAATATTTTCTTTTTTTTCCCAAACCCTGTGGGGGGAAGGGTGGTTGTAACCTGGTTTTCTCTCAGGGGCTATATTACTGGATTTTGGCTAAACCGGCACAGTCTGGAGAACAGAAAGCTTTGGGGCAACCAAATGGTGACCTTCTGGTATTGGAAGGGAGCCTACAGGAAAAGACAGATACTATTTATGAGGGCATGTGTGTATATATATGGCTTCAAACTGAAAGAGAGTAGGTTTAGATCAGATAACAAGAAGAAATTGTTTACTGTGAGGGTGATGAGGCACTGGAACAGGTTGCCCAGAGAAGTTGTGGATGCCCCATCCCTGAAGGTGTTCAAGATCACGTTGGATGGGGCTCTGCGCAACCTGGTGTAGTAGAAGGTGTCCCTGCCCATGGCAGCAGGTTTAGAACTAGATGATCTTTCAGGTCCCTTCTGACCCACGCCATTCTATGAAGTGTCCACACGTATACACTCCTTGTCAGTTTCTGCAATATTATGTAGGATTAGTTTAATACTTAATAACTGGAATATACCAAGGATATATATGTACATACCAAGGAGAGAAATTTGGACTCTGGAAACTAGATATTGGTAGACTAAATTCCACAGTGCAGTGGCTTGAAGCATCAGTTTGAACAAAGAGCTGCTTCCAGGATGAAAGAAAAGAATTGCTTGGCGTTTATAGTAACTGCAAGGTTTTTTACGACAGAGGCTCTTAGCTTCCTTGCTGGTCACTACTGGAGCAGTCTGAATGGTCTGACCCAGTGTGGTTATAACTTCTTAGGCTGTTAGACCCAGGATTTTTCTAACACATTGAATTAGGAGACTTGTTCTGTTACCTATCTCTTATCTACCTATCTGTCAACCTATACCTCCATATCTTTATGCTTTTACAGTATTTTCACCTTGGTTGTATTTTAGGCCATGCTTACTTGGGCTCCCTATGCTATGAAGAAACATATTTACTGAAAAGTAATTTAGCAACAATTCATTACTTGGATTAAATTTTTATTTTTATTTTTATGAAGACTTGTGGCTCATAAGCAAATTTCATATTAAGTGTGTTCATGCTGTAGTGTAAACACACTGCGACCCCTCTTTGACAGTAAAACATTACTTGTTAGAATTTAATTTCACGTGTTTGAAAGTGTAAATCCAAGGAAATAGAACATGTTTGTGTTAAATGTATAGCACAGTGTATTGTCATTCACTAACATTTAGTTCCTAAAAATTTGTTACAGTCATATTGTAACAATTGGTGAGAAAGGGGGGCCTTTAGAGAGACCAAAATGAGCCACCAGGGCTAAAGAGAGAGTACAGGATTACAGAGTTAAAGAATTAAAAGAACTGCTCAAAAAGCTAAATTTAAGTCCAAATGAAAAAAGCAGAAAATACTATGAACCATTACAGATTAAATGCAAATATATAAAGTGTGACAGAAAGATTGTGAAGAGTCACTTAGGAAAAGCATTAAAAACTAGTAATAAATCCCTTTTACAGATGCAGCAGAACACGATGCTTTCAAGAAGGCCTCTAGGGACCAATAGAAAAGTTCAGAGAAGATAAGGCTATAACAATGACATTAGATAATTTTTTCCATCCATCTGTGGAGGATGTTGAGTTTGCTGGAGCTCCTCCTCATGGGTGGAGGCCCCTCAAACCTAGAACACAAGTAGGACAAACAATGACACAGCAAACTGGCCATAGGAATAGGAAGAAACTGGCAGGCTGATCTGGAGCCCACTAAAGAATTCTACAGGATATCAAGGATTGAGCAGTCAGACCACTCATTTTGCTAATGCAATCTTTTAATTGTTCTTCAGTATTAAATCTTGAAATTAAGCTGAAATGTGGCACCAATTTTTAATCAGGATTCCAGACATCTGGAGGAGCATGAAAAAACCTGGGGAAGTTCTGACTGATAAAATGACAGGCAAAAGTCACTGCAGATATGACACAAAAAATGGATAGAAATATACACTTGAAGGATGCAGATGCTTTTCTCAGTGACTTGGGAAAAGCAGTCATGCAATTTGTAAATTCAAAATGAAGTACTAAATGTACTTTTAAGACTTGATCTCCTAATGAAGGAATTTTTCAGTCTTGGAGCTAGTTTAATCATGAAAATACTTACGTGACACCCAGATATTGTACAGATGCTGGCATATGACATATCTCTAAAAACAAAATTTACACAAGATTCTGTTTTCTAAAAGAAAGCCTATTACATCACTTCTGTACATCCTGTTCCATTCATATTCATCACTAAACATCTGTGTTTGATGAAGAATTGAAACATGCTTTGATATAAAGGTATGTAAAATGTATACACATACGGACATGGAAAGTGAACTATTTCTGCAGTGGTTGCACTACAACTGTTAAAATACAATCATCTTTTCTTTCCTTTGTGAGTTCCTTGGCTTCTGCTTTCATGGGACTATGTAGCTTATTTGTGGCTCACCACAAGGTTTTCTTTAAAGTAGCCTGAGGTGCCTATTGTTCTAATAATGTCCACAGTGGTATTTTAAGATTAATTGACTTTATGACATCTGACAGGGTGGCTTATCTAGTAGATACAGTAGGTGAGGACAACTGAAGCATATTCCATCTTTGACAAGCTTCCACCAAAGATGATCTTGGAATTTCTGCTAAAGGAGAGGTGAAAAAGATAAGAAAAGCTCTCCATATAATTAAGAAGGAGATTGAAGAGGAGGTAACACAGTTACTTTGATTTATTCTTATCCTGGCCTTCTGCTAGGGTTAATAGTTTATATTTCTCCAAAATATGGAAGCCCTAGCTAGAAAATATACCCTGTACTAAACAGAAGACTGAAATAAATGATATTTCTGTCTCTGAAAACTCTCCAGTATACCTATGGTAGAGTTTAATCAGGGATCCTGATTTGGGTTAATGAAGATATTTGGGTGAATGTTAGGTAACCTCAACTTAACATTACAGGTCAGTGTAACTTTATGCTGCATAGTAACTCAGTCCTTGAGCTTCCCTCTTTCAAGCAGTATTTCATAGTTCAGTGTACATAATTGTTCACTGAATAATCGGTCATAAAACAAGGTTAAAAAGAAGCTGCCATTCCAGGATCAGCTTTTGTTTTAAGCAAATAGGTAATTAATTTTATACCAGCACAAGCCTCTTTTAATCTAGCTAGTCTGGCATGAAGTTCCTTCCAGAGTGCAATCTGTGCATTCTTGATCAGGAGAAAGAAATATAATTATCTTCTAGAACTGTTTTAATTTTTCAATCTACTTCTTAGCTGCCTATATTAACTTCTGTGCTAGTATATATAAACCATATCACATTCAAGAGAACATCCTAATTGAAAAATCTTGATCTATGATGTATGTTTTCCAGACTATGAAGCATTTCAGATTCACAGAATTGTTTTGGTTGGGAAAGACCTCTGAGGTCATCAAGTCCAACCTTTGACTGATCACCACCTTGTCAACTAGACCACAGCACTAAGTGGCCACATCCAGTAATTTCTTTAACACCTCCAGATGATGACTCCACCACCTCTCTGGGCAGCCCATTCCAACGCTTAACAACTCTTTCCATGAAGAAATTCCTCCTGATTTTGTGTTCAGTCTGAACACCTCCTGGTACAGCTTGAGGCTTTGTCCTCTTGTTGTGTCACTGGTTGCCCGGAAGAAGAGATTGACCCCCACCTTCCTACAACCTTCTTTCAGATAGTTGTAGAGAACAATAGACAATCACCCCTGAGCCTCCTCTTGTTCAGGCTAAAAAACCCCAGCTCCCTCAGCCTGAACTTGAGCAGGCTGCAGCATTTTCACTGACTTGAGTTAATTTTTTTTCAGTCTGAGAAACTAAGGAGTGGCCCATTGGCTCTAAAAAACAATTCAGTTCTGGAAGCTAGTTTCAACTACTGTAGCTGAAAAGTGCTGAGCTTCAAAGAAGCAGAAATAATGTGTTGGCACTGTAGTTGAGATAATACATACTCATTCATTTAACTTAATTCTCACTTCTGTTGAAAGTTCACATCTCTGATCTGGAAAATGAAGTTAGTTAAAAAATTAGAGGTATTTTGTAGCAAGATACTCACCCAAGTAATCACTGTTTCCTTATCTGCTAAGGCTGCACATCAGCTCCTAAACATTGCTTGATGGAATGGGGGAAGAGAAGGATTTCTAACTGACAATTTGATCAGTGAATAGATAGGTCAGGTTAATACAGTCAGAAGACTGCTTCTAACTAAATGCCATACAGAGGAAAAAGATTCTCTTTGACCTAGTGATGTTCCAGCTACAGCTAGAATGTCCCCCTGATAGGCCGTTCTATACCCTACATCTTCATCTTTGGATACACTCCTCTAGATAAAAAGCCCTGATGTTATTATGCTGCAAGGTTAGTTTTTACAGATCTAAAGGATATGGTTCTAAAGGAGCATATGAGAAAACAAAACATCCTTTCTCTTCTTTTTTGAAAATTTGGCTATAGATGGTGTATGAAATATTATAGGATTAAGTGTATTGTATTTCACAGATTTATATCTTCATCTCTTATTTAAACTTGATTGACATTATTTAAAAACACAAGTGAAAACATCATGAACAAATTTATGCATGTACTTAGCCTAGCCTAAGAAGATAATCAGCTTACATTTAAAAGTTTATAGTCATACTCCCCAAGGTAGTAAATGTTAACTGAATGCAACAAAAGTAGTGAGAGTTCCCTGACTTTTCAGGGAGGTCATAGAGCCAGCGAAATATGAGCTACTATTTCCAGGAAGGAAATTCACAATCCCATAAATTTACTGTATGTTCAAATGAGGCTATTCTTTACTTGTAGGGTCTGATATGTTGAATAAACCAGTGCTGATAAAATAATAAAAAACTAGTTTTGAAGATAGAATTTTTTTATTTGAATGAAGAAGTAAATATATAACACCTTAAGACACTGGAGCTTTATTTGGGGGCAACTATATTGTGTTCTTGCAGAAGATTCGTACCATAATAATCAGGAATAAGGCTGAGGAACAAAATTATCTTTAGATGATCCTAACCCTGATTGTGAAATGTCAGCTGAAGTTCTGAGGTTAAGCTTGCGTATATCAACCTAAGCAGAAATAAAAGCATGTTGTGCCATGGAGAGAACTGTACTCCAGATTCATGACACATTGATAAGTACAGATAGGCCTGTTGACCAGCAGCGAGATTATATTCTTGCCTAGTCTGCTGCATGACCACACTTACAGTCATTGCATGGATTATTTGGTTTGCTGCTTTTAATCACTGATCTAAATGCACCTTAGTAAATCTCTCCATCTCTCTGATCCATACATTTCTCTGAGATATTAAACTTAGCTGGTTAGGCTGAAATAATGCACAGCTTGCTTTTAAATACCAGCGTGAGTGCAATATTAGAAAGTATTGACAGTGAGTTATTGAGCAGACCTCCCTGTCTTTAAAGTACTGCTTGACAGTAGAACAAGAAGACCAAGGAGCATTCCAGGTGGCATAGTGTTTGTCCATACAGTTTACAAATTTTGTCTGGAGCTACAGCCAGAAACACCATTCAGAATATTGCTGTTCTGAACAATTTGGTGAAAATATAGTCACTGACAGATAAGTGACCCCTCATATTTTGTGGAATTATGACCCATTGTGTTGCTTTGTTGTTGTTGTTGGTTTTGGGGTTTTTGGTGTTTTTTTGTGGTATACTTAAAATATTAAGGCTTGCTGTGATGTCTGCTTTGGTCTTTACTTTTGAGCTAATGTTGTTTAAGGACAGCACAGATGTAAATATCACTGTAAAAATGTAATCTACAAATATAAACTGCAACTGTATCTCAAAAATGCTGTAATTCATTGAATTTCAAAGCCAAGAGGCAAAGTAATTTTAAATAAGTGTATTAATATGAAGTATCACATTTTAAAACTTAACAGGTCTTTTATGGGCTATAAGAAGCACATGTGAGCTTGCAGAAAGATCAGATATTTTATATGTTGCTATGATGATATTCTATTTCAGTAGTTGTTTGATGAATAAACTTCCCATCTCTCAAATATTTTGATATATTATTTAGTATTAACTTATTTTCCCTCTAAAACCAGTCTGAATGAGAGCCAAACTCACCATCTTGCTGTACAGAACAACTAAAAGGAGTAATTCAGCTCTAAATTATAGGCTAAAATCCCAGCTTCACAGGGTCTTAGTACTTAGATTACTTATCTAAGACACAGTATTGTAAGATATTCTATTCCAAGCTACAATATTGTGAGATATTCTTTAAGTTTTTTCTACCAAAAAAAAGCCTCCTGAATTTAAATTTGCAAAAATTTATTTGCTTTTCTATCTGCCTCTGTGGGTAACATTAATATAATTTAAATGTTTCCATTGCAGACTGTACCAGTCTTTGAAAAAAGAAAGCACCTACTCTTCTACTTAAAATTGTGCCTTCACTGAAGTCTGAAGTTAATTTTCTTTCAATTCTATTTTTGACTGAAACAATTACTAAAAACTAGATTCCAAGGAGATTTTGGGAAAAGAACAAAGCCAACAAAACATTCCAATAAAATGTGATGAAGAACTGAGGGAAAAACCCAGTACTTAATGTGCACTAGAATAAGCATGCACTAGCTGTGCAGAAGAACAAAGAGTATAATGAGTTTTTGAAGTGTCTAAAGATAGTTGCTTTCTATTTTCAAAACAGCAAATGTTTAACCAATACCATGCTGCAAATCTTCCTATGTGTTGCTATACATTTGAGGTTAAATCAACTTTCCCAAGAAGTACACTCTAAAAATGGTGTCAAGGAATGCTTATAGTTTTACAATTGGCAATTAATGGCCATTTGCAAAATAAAATTTTAGTCTATATCATTAAGGGTTTATTTTTTTTTTCATCTACTTATAACTGTCTAATAAAATACAAGGGGCTTCATTCCATTTTCTCCTGGTAGAGATGAATGGATTAGAGTGGACCATTAATCCGAACACAAAGATTAGAAAGAGTCCACAATGAAGGCGACCTGTTGTTTTTATGAAATGCACAGTTATGACTGCAGAAAAATATTCTGGGTTTCAGGGATAATAATTTTCATATATAACTTAGGAAAAGAGGCAGTGGCAAGATATACAGGCTATGCAAAGCAGCATGAGATGTTAGAGGAGACACATCCGCATGGCTAACTAGAGAGTGTCTTGAGCAGCTGAAGAACTTGCTCAGTCAGAAATTGAGCCATACCAAACTTTGCAGCTCCTCAACAAACTCTGCACGTCTTATTACTGAAGCTGACATTTCAGTCTGCTTCAGGTAATGTGAAAAGATCATGCAATGCAGCAGATGCCTGGAATTGCAAAGTCAGAAAAGTATTCAAAATAGCCCTAAATATGTAAATCTGAATTAAAATTATTCAAAACAGTTTGATTCAAGTCCCACTGAATACATCAGTTAGCACCATTTCAGCCAGTCCTAGTACAAGTACCTGTAACATTGTCTACCTGTAAAGGCAATGTGAAAAACCTATGTATTTACAAAACATTTACAAAATCTTCAGTTCTCTATTCATGTGAAAGTTATAAAAAAATATTAATTTTCCATGAAACCATTCACAGTCACAAATTCGATGATATTTAGACATCTACCTAGATTCTTGTCTTTGGAGTTATCATTCAAATATGTACATTTTCCTACAGAGTCAAGTAATTCCATGAAATCTTATGTGGCAAATGTAATGAGAAAGCAATAGAACAGGATAGAACAGGAGCACAGAATCAGCATTATGCTCATAGATGTTCAGCACATATTAAAATTCCTGTCATATGGGCGAGGTCATTTCAGATCAGTCTTTTCTCAAAGTTTGCTTACATTCTTCACATTAATTTTAGTAAGGTAGCTGGCTGATAAAATTATAGAGGCCAGCAAATTTTACTGGTGTCAGGGAGAGAAGGAAGCAGCTGAATTTTGCAGAGGAACATGAAGAATCAGGAAAGCCCGACAGTAGTAAAAAGAACAAATGGAGTGGGAGAAGGAAAGGAGGATAGTCTAGACAGGGCCAAGATAGAACTGGGAAAGCCAATTTGACAGAGAAGACTTCCCAGTTACATAGGAATATGCTTATTTTTATGGAACAAGGAAAAGCCATTGGGAAATATTGATTTAGATGCCCTCTGCATAGCCCTTGGCTGGTCAGAGACTTAGAGGTCTGTGAAAGGCTACTTTGCCTCTGATTAAAATTTGAACAATCAGTTCAAGAGTCCATGGAGGGGTTGAACCCCGATTTTCAGTGCAGAAGTTGTCAAAACTCGTACAATGCAGAGTGATAGAAATTCCTTCTTAGTACTAGGTTTCACACACAGAGCTAATGTATACAGTTTGGGTTTTTTCCATCTCTGTATATCTGTTTCAAACAAAAAAAGGACCACCAGAAGGAAATAAAATTCCTGGAGATGGTGACTACTTGAGAGAGGGTACAAAAATATTCTATAAATCCAATGTGATGTAATAGTTTAAAATTCTTTCCTTGCAACAGGTGCAATTTTGTTTGGTTAGGAAAAAATATTCCAGACTCATTCAGAAAATGTCCTTTTGTTTGACAAGAATGTATTTAAAAAAAAATTCTAAACTACTTCAGAATTTTATACCTGGTAATACTCCTACTAATTCTATCTTGACAATACTTATATCATACTAGCTAATTAATTTGGTCCTTTATCATTATTTTCCTAGATCTCACATTGCATTTGAAAAGAATATGGAATCATTAAGGTTGGAATAGATCTCTAACATCCTTGAGTACAACCATTAACCTAACACTGATACATCCACCAATAAATCATGTCCTCAAGCACCACATTTACACATTTTTTGAACATTTCCAGAGATGGTGATCTCACCACTTGCCATGCCTGCAAACCTTTTCAGTGAAGAATCTTATCCTAATATCTAATCTAAACCTCCACTGGTGCAGCTTGAGGCCATTTCCTCTTTTCCTAATGCTTGTTACCTGGGAGAAGAGACCGCTCCCCACCTTGCTAAAACATCCTTTTAGGTATTTGTAGGAAGCAATAAGGTCCTCCCTCAACCTCCTTTTCTCTAGGCTAAACAACCCCAGCTCCCTCAAAACCAAGAGGTTTTAAACCTTATTTTTTGGTAATATTTTATCTTCATTTTTTATATACTTTTGGCCCAAGGGTCTCTTTTTTGATTGTCACTTCAGTAATTTAGTATCATTTATAGAACTGTGCTACTTTAAGTAACACTTTTCTCCTAGGAAACTACAATCCTAATCATGCTTGACAGTTAATTTAGGGACAAGAATTTGTCTTTTGAAATTTATTAAAATAATATAAAAAAAATGCCATCTTTAAGTTTCATTGGAAACTTAGAACATCATTTTGGATATTTGTGGTTAATAGTTGAATTCTACCATTTAGACTGGAACAAATTCTTCTTTTCATTGACTCCCAGGCCTGAGAGAAGGAAGATGTATTGACCCAGAATGTTATGCATTCTTTGAAGTACACAAACTTCTTTTCATACAAAAAGCTGCCAAAAACCCAACAGTAGTAGAATGGAGACTGGTGAAGAATTTAATTCGTATTCACTGATTACCTGGTCATCTCCAAGGGACTGAATCAGGAAAACAAACTCAGCTCTAATTTCAAGCTTGGTCTTGCTGTTGGTGTGATCAAATGATGGAATGAGAGTGGGAACTTCAAGACAGTGCATGAGTTTTGTAGCTGAAGAAATTAAGAGGAGCAAAATACAAGCAAGTACACCAAGACAAAAAGATCAAAACAAAACAAATCACCTTTAAACCCTTACAAATCAATTATTTATTTTTAAACTTAAATGTCATGTTTTTTCCTTAGATATTGATTACTTGAGAATTTCAGCTTTCTCTAGAAACAAGAAACAATCTCTGTTTCACTCATGATTACAGAGAAATATTGAAGATATGCAATCATAAAGGCCTAAAGACCAGAGGGCAGACCAGCTAATCTATGAAAAATGTTTCTCTATACACAAACTTTGTTTTATAATCTTAAATGATCTCAACTAAAGCAATACTGTGATTAAACTCAACATCTTCTTTTCAACTGCCACCTGATTTTGGCTTAGGAAACAGGCCGATTAGTATTGAAGGTGTGAACCATGTCGCTTTGGAACTGCAACCAGCTGGAAAGGTTGATGAGCAGGTCGGTTTCTGTGGTACTGTCCCCTGCCAGCTTCTTTTGAAAATGGTTGCAATAAGTGATTTCACAAGAAGTGAAAGTGAAGAATCGAAACAAGTCTCTACTCAGAAAACTTGCAGTAGCACATTATGACTTCCAAGACATGAACAAAGCAGATGAATTTGAAAATAAAATGCTCCAAGTTAAGATTGCTCCACTTCCATCGTTATACAGATGATCTAATATCTAAAAGTGGGCCTTTCTGAAGGCCTAACTTGGCACACAGAGACTTTGGCAAGTGTTAGGTGTATTGCTGCTGTTAAATATTGACTGTATCCAGTGTTTACATGGTGAGTGTTGAACACGAAGAAATGCCTCTCTCAATTTGTTTTGGAACAACCGAATCCCTGTTGTACAAACTCCAAAAAATAGTTGGTTGAAATAGCTTCCAACAAAGGTCTAAATATATTTTTAATTAAGCCCAGGGCTACTCACTAGAACACTGTGTTTTCTCTTCAAACTTTTTACCCTGCCAGTGCCTTTCTCCAGTGGCCAGTTTACGAACACATCCCTGCAAACTGAAGCCTATATTCAGTGAAAAGACTCTTACAGCAAAAGTTTTCAAGTGTTAGGAGAGGAAGCTTCCTAGAAATGATGGGTAAGATGGTATGTCATGAAATTTAAAATTTATTATTTCTCTTTCCATCACATATTTGTTCAATCTGGGTACGATCAATGTTTATATTATCTACTGTTTAGAGCATGAAATAAAAGAAAAAATCAAGAGATAAACATGATATTAAGTGAATAGAGCAGTGCTTGAAACCTAGAATAACCCTCTAATTTATTTAGAAAACCTGTTAGAGCATTTGTATCTTTGTGGCTGACATCTGGTGACAATATATATCATTCCAGAATTCATGAACTGAATGCATTTCCAAGTATTCCTGCTTTGTTAACTGAAGCACAGTGATGTCCAGGATATTGAAGCCTCTTGAAACAGGTTTCAGTGAAACAATCTGCATGGAATAGTTGATAAGTATCCATGTGACAGGACCAAGGGCTGTGCAGTTTTTTGTAATTACCCAATTTATTTTCCTTCCCTGATGGTGGAGGAAAATAGCTAATTGTGGAAAAGCACTTGAGAAATCCTGTCATCTGACATTTGTGAATAATTGTAGAAGTCTCTGAAATATGTTTGAAATGTTAAAGATGACAGTACTGTCATACATGGCTCTTTAATGTCATGCTGCTAATGTACTTGAACAAGTGTCAGGATTCCAGAAGGCATGCAAGGCTTTCCCTGACCCTTAAATTCTTACAAAGACTTCTGTTATCCTTTGGTGAATCTGACTATTTTTAAACAAGTGTTTCACAGTTTACCTTGGGGAATTTATCAACAAAAATGCATTATAGTAAAGATCAAATACCTGAGGCTGTCCTTTACATCTTTTATCCATTTTCTATTCTACCTAAGGAGTTCTTTACAAAGTTAAGTTCATTAAATAAGGAAATCAGAATGACTGAGGCAGCCTGCTTTTAGAAGAAAAAGGTGGTGAAGGTAGGCTGACTCGATATGATTTGGAACAGGATCTCCCAAGTCACAGGATGGGATTTTAACCACTGTGTTTAGAGACAGGCATTTGTTGCTGTTCAGCTCTTTGTGGAAAGCATAGAGCTTTGAGTATATATCCAAATAATTGTCATCACCTGTGGCTAGGGGAACTTGCCTACATTATGAAGTCCAGATCCATCTACTTTTTCCATTTTAGAGAAGCACAATAATCTTGAGCTTTTGACATCTCATATATATTTCTTGGCCTCTGCAGATGTTTCTTTCTAATCAGAAATTCAAT
This sequence comes from Rhagologus leucostigma, assembly GCA_013397725.1. NCBI lineage: Eukaryota > Metazoa > Chordata > Aves > Passeriformes > Rhagologus > Rhagologus leucostigma. Next base: position 293,080 of record VZTD01000483.1, read on the forward strand.
TTGAGAAGCATTTTTATATAGAAAACATAGTTTTTACATTGGTCTTTCTGATGGACTAGAAAGGCTTCATAGCAAAACTGCTAACAAGCTCTAATCTTTGTAACTGAAGATTTGCATATCAATACTTATATTCTGCATTTTAATATTATTTAGTCACTTTGAAAGTTATCGATTTTAATTTACTTCTTCAATGATAATTTAAGCTAATTTTCTAGTAATTTCAATGTTTGCTATTGGGTCAGCTCTAATTTTGCATCACTCATCGCTACTTCTTCAAAATGTTAAAAGACCATTACATCTTGCCATTTTCAAAGTCAGTAATTACTTTGCTTGAAAGTAAAGTATGATAGTATTTCTGGTAGTACCACTTCATTATTCACATATGACAACTTTTCTTTTACAGCTGAACATGATTTATCAAATTATCTGGTTTATGTGCCTCTTAACACTACTTGACCGAGATACATAGCAACAGTTTCATTTTGGAATTTGTCAACAAACAGTGTTTTTAAACATACACAAGACCTGTTCCAAGCTAATTGTTTTACTGGGGTTTGCCTTTATTTGTAACTTAGAGAACAAAACAAGCCATTTCAAAGCTTGGCTTTGATACAGAGAAGGGCTCGGTGCTTCTGAGTAGGAGAGAACAGAAGACACTTGGTCTGGCAGCCAAAAGAGACTGATGCAGCTCTCTGAAGTTCATTAACCCAATTGCTAGGGTATTAAACATGTTGAACTCACAACTTTTTTATTCACTGACTGTTTTTAAAGATCAATTAAAATAAAAAATAAGAAATTATTTGCAGACTAAACAGGCAGCAAATTTAATATGTTCCACATGGAACCATAAAGTTTTACAAGAAAATGAAGTTTAAAAACTGAAAGGCCATATTGGAAACCTGTAGAAAATGCTTGAGTAGGAGTTAGAAATCTAATATGAAATCTATACATAGTGAAAAGAGTAACAAAATAATTTAGCTGAAATAGACACACAGAATATTTGCACGAATTGTTTCTGGGATGTGCAGTTTGTTTTCTTACCTATTAAAAACAGTAGAACATTAGAAGTTGCCTCATCAGACTTTGAAAAGAACATACTCGTATTATCCTGGGGTGCTTAAGCAGTAATTTTAAGAGATTTAAAATTGATTTCAACTTTAACAAGAAATAACTTGTCAGAAAAGTTAAATTTTTAAAGTCTGGTTAAGCTCTTCAGTAACTGCCTGAACTATTACTCAACATGTTTACCAGAAATTTTTTTTAAATTTTCTTATGCTATCAAAAATATCCTGTATGGTCTTTTTAAGAATGCAAACCTCTGTTATATCAAGCATAGGTTGACATCCAAGGCCACAAGAAATTTCTTTCTCCTATTTCCTCAAAGAAATCTCCTTTTTAGGTGCAGATGATGCATTTCAAAGAATTTAAGAAACACTTCTGAAATACCAGTCTTGAAACTTTGGTAGCTCTAACATTTCTGAACCAAAGGAATACTTTTTATTCAGGAGAGTCACTTTTTGCAGTGTTTTTGTCATTGATCTCTTACAAGCTCTATTTATACAGTCCTATTCTCAAAGGGTTTTATTTTGGTTTTTTTTTCAGTCTTTTGTTCACTTATTTCTTGCTCAGTTATAAGACCAGTCTCTCTCAACTCAGGATGCAGTTGCAGTCCTGGAGTGGTATTGTGTTGGTGTGGAACTCATGGCTGGAATACCCTGCAGTAATGCCCCCATATTCAGCTTATATTTCCTGCTTATGGAACAAGTATTACTTTATATTAACTTGGAAATATTTGATTTCCAGGCTTCCCTCGAGTTTGTTGAATAGAGTGTAAGAAGGATGAGATTTCCTGGTTCGCGGGAATATTATGATCCTGCAATGTGTTTTAGATCAAGCGCCAATTTCTGGAATCAAATTATTTAAAATAAAACCAATGATCTGTTCTTACACTAAATTTGGCTGGCTGTAGCTTTTCATGTTGGTGCTTGCTCTTCGAAAAAAATCTGAAAATGACACAGCCTTTAGAATTCCTACTGCTGTGCATAGAGATGTCAAATACAGATCTAGGCTGCATATTTCCAAGTTGTGAGTGAGCCATCAAAGCAATTGTTTGATAAATATTTGCTTTTGCATACCGTTACTAAAATTATGCACATATTCTGTGAAATACTGTTCAGTTGACAGTATTCTGTTTTATGATACCCATGAGTCTGTTCCTCTTTTAGAATATGTCCTGATGACAAACACCTCATACAAGGTTCTAATTTCATTTTAGAATGACATGAGTGGGTGTTGTAAAGTTTTCTAAGAGCAAACACACCAGCTCATGTTTTAGTGATTTCTGCTTTGGGCTGCTTTGGGCTGCCACAACATGTGACTGCTCTTCGGTACTGTACAATGAGACTCACTCACAGTACTTGAATTCGTACTTCTGCTCCTATTTTGTAAAATTACAGCTCCTAGTATTGGTTAATTACATGATATCCATTGTCATTTAAAAATAAACAAATGACTGAATAAAGAGTCTAAACATAGAAAAGCTGAAAATGCTAAGGAAATACTACCTAAAGACTCAAAGGCAGAAGGCACATGAAAATCAAAAAGCATTTACAGGTCTTACAAAATAAAGCAGGCTGTGATTTTCTTAGCCCCCCAGTTTGCACTTCACTAATAAATGAATTTGACAAGACAAATGTTCCTATTCTCACCTTCATTTCTGCTACAGAAGAAAACGTGTCTGTTACATTTCCTTCGAGATAACCTCTAACTGATTTTCAGTGACATATATTCATGGGCATCTTATTTTTCTGCTCAGAAAGGGGTATTTCATGTTGCTTCTTTTTGATAGAATTTGAAAATATTTTTTCTCTTAAAAATTATTTATGATCTATAATTTAGTTAAGTACAAACATAAGGTCCTCAGTTCTTCAAACACAGAAGTTACTTGTTTCATCTCATGATAATCATGTCTGATTTTAGTACTGGAGAGTTCTCCAGCCAGGAGTGAGTCTAGAGGACTGTCCTTAAGTCGTATAGTGACTCTGTAGTTCATAGGCTTATTTTCACATTAATAGATGATACAACTCAGTAAGCATAAATTTTCAGAAGGACACTGTTCTGATAACCCAAAATTTTCTTTTACAGGTCGGCCTATTCCAGTCTAGCTCTTTTCCTACGAAGTGAATGCCCCTTCGTGGTTGGAGAGCATTTGGTTTGCTCCTGGAGTGCCCCTCCAATTTCATTTCATCTGGAAAGAATCTACTTCCTTGTAATTTGTCTGCTCTGCATTGTGAACCAAAATATCACAACAGCAACAACTGGGAAATTCAATTTGTATGGGGTAGTATTGTTGATATGAGCTGAAGTGTTCATAGATATGCACTTGTGGCAGATTATAGGTATGGCTCAAGAGTGCCTTGATTATGAGCTGATTTTAGAGGTAACTAGTTGCTAAAAGTTGCATTTTATGCGGAAAAAAATTCCAATATTGCAGTTCTTGAAATTTTTTTTCTTAGTTTTCAGAAATCTCCCTGTATTCTCCCAAGTTCTAAATCATATAGTTCTGTGTGCATGAAAAAAGGGCATTTTTCTGAATTAACTTAATGGCTTTTCTTTAGAATCCAAGACACATTCCAGTATTTAGAGCCATGAATTGGAAGCATTTTTTGCAGCCATTTACATGACTAAGTTGTTTGCACAAAGATCCCAGCTCAGTAAGAAATATCTGCCTCAGGTTTTTCAATTTTATATGGATGTGGATATAATTTGGGGAATTGCACTTGTTGCTTCCAGTTGTACAAATAGGCACGGCTTTTAAAGGTTCATGTTTGAGCATAATCCTATCCTTTTTGATCACAACCCATCCACTAAAAAAAAGTTTGCGAGGTCACGTAGGTAGACTTTGAACTGTTTTTAAGCTGTAAACTTTTAATACTGCTTTTATTTCTGCAGGTTTCATGTGTTTTGTGACCATGTTATAGTAAATAAATAAATAAATAAATAAATAAATGTTTACTGTCCCATAAGGGGTGGAACTGTAACTTCCCTCTTCCCTCAGAAGCATAAAGACCATTTGGGCAGGGGACCAGCTGTGGCTACTATTTTGCCTAATGGATAGAAGTGAAATCAGCTGAAAAACATCACAGCACCTCTATAAAACCCCATGATCACTAAGAGAGGGGGTAATGCTAATTTCCTTGGGAAGTGTCATCTAAGAGCTCAAATATCTGCAGAAATTTGACTAAGTCTGGAGACAATGCAAATAAGAGGACTATTTACAGATGGACAGTAAAGCAGCCCTAAATGCATTGTCCAGCTTGGTGCTATGAACTTCTTCTGACAGCTGTTTTAGTGTTTTGTGCTGACTGCTTCCCTCCACTCTGGATCATCTACAACACACTGTCCCTATGTCTTCTTGAGTTAGAATGAGTATATAACTTCTGCAGTTTTCATGGAAGCAGAGAAGTTCAAAGCAAAGCCCACCTCACATTCCCCCTCTCCCACCCACCACTGGTAGCAATCTATTCCCCAGAAAAATGCTGCAGGGTCACTGGTGGACTGGTAATATGCTGGGTAGGACAACCTATTCCTAGAGGAGCAGGAGAAAAAGATAAGTCCCAGAGATACCTTGTATTTTCATCCTGTGCCCTGGGGTGCGGTCCCCTGAAGACATGGAGCGGTTTCTTCCTGTTCTATGAGATGGGGACAGCCAACAAAAAAGAACTTGATTTAAAAAGAGGCACAGACTCTATTCAGCCTTGTCCAAAACCGTGATGGTGTCACAGCACTTTGTGAGATCACAATACTTTTATTTGGTGTACAAAGTGTGAAACACCCACATCTATGCACCCTTACTTCTCCAGACAGGGATTTGATTAAAGGTTTTTTGCTGAGTGAAAAAAAGTCTTTAATATGTAAAGACAGAATGCAAGACTGTCTGTCACTTATTATGCCTTTAAAAGTGTATATGATAACAGTGAAACAACTGTACTCTATTTATTCTACCATTTCTCATACTTATGCTGGACTAAGTAAATTACTGTCAACTTCAAGCATACAAAAATCATGACTCAGGTCTTTATAAATGCCATGAACTTCAAAGGGTATATTTTCTTCGCCTTATGTTCTTGAGCCATCAGAGATCACATTTTTTAACTTTTCTCCATAAGTAAAAGAGTAAGAATTATATATTTCTTATTTTGTTTTTAAATGGTTTAACTCAACCCTTCCCACCACCAAATAATGTGACACTTGATGTAATCTTGAGGGTTTGCATTACTTCAAGAAACTGTAGTTTTTCAGTACCCCAGACTTGTAACCACTATAGTATTCTATGCTGAATAAAACTGGGGGACTGTTGCAAAACACAGCTTTTATTTTATCTGTCTTCCCTTTTGCTGCCTTGCAGCAGGGAAGGTATGGTGGTGCATCATTCAGAGCGAAAACTGTAAAACCAGTGTTCAGGCACCCGGGGGGGACTGTTACGTGCTCTGACCCAAACCAAAGAATTGTTTGGAAATTAGCCTCAAGCTTTCATGTCAGATCTCGCAGAACTTTGTCAAGAGCCTAATCCTGGCTGCCGCTTTCTCCTTACATCCTGAGTTCTGGGAGGCAAGTGAATGGTAAAGATCTTTCTCTTTACTCACAGAGAGAAAACAAGAATAAAGGCCCTCGTCTGAGAAACATAAATGAGGTATATGGCCAAGAAACAAAATATATAATGCAACTGTCAGAAATCTTAATAAAATTTTTGTATTATTATTACTCATTAAAATGTTTAAGAATCCTTTTGGCATGTTTCGTCGACTTCTATTTTGAAGGGAAGAGAACACTAGCATTGTTTACAGCTTGCTTTACTGAAATCCCAATGGGTAGAGTACTGTGTTTGTCTCTAGTTTTCAAGTCATTAAAAATCACTGGAATGTTATCCTATTTTCTTATAGTAGGTCTTCTTTGTCTCGCAGGTTGAAGCCCCATCTCAGTTTTAATTTTGCATATGACGCAAAGTGAAGCCAGCATTTCTTAATCGTTTTTGATAAAAGGTCATACGAAATTGCCTCACTTCTCTTGAAAAGCTAAGTGTTGCACTGTTAGATAAATGGAGTTTCTGTCAGCAAAACCGACTTTTCAGTAACCCTTTCTTTAATCAGTTTCATAAACAGCATTCATTCCTATTTAAATTTTAAAATTTTATTTCACAAGGATTAGTGACAAGAAGTTTTTTGGCTTCAGGCCACAGAAGAGCACACTCCAAATTTTGACTTCGGGGCTGTTTTTTCAATGTGTCTTCCTCATGAAATAAATCAACAGTGACTGACACAATTTTGGATTTCAGTTCACTTTTCTCATTTGAGTTACTGTAGACTTGTGGGTCGGGATTAAAAACCTGATGCCACCAATTATTTATTGTTTTGAGGATTAGTTGTGCTGGGTTGTTTCATGGTGAGTGAAAAGCCCTACTTTGGTCCTATACTTGTAGCATTTGTAGGCAAAAGATGCACAATGCACCTTATTGTGGAGATTTCACTATTTAAACTAGGAAATACTTTATGTATTAGTTCTGCAATTTGCAGTTTTCAACTTTTTTTTCACCCATCAAAAAACTCTGATCCTGACAGTGTTTTTTTTTCTTTCTGATGTAAATTAAGCCAATATTTCTTGGTCCAAGATAGTTTTCTTTAATCTGGTAGCATAAAACTTCATAGCAGTCTCATTTATCTGTAAAATATTGAAAGAATTCTTTTTAATATTATCATTATGAGACTTACATGTATAAAAATCTAATATAATGTATAATTTTTTAATATTTTTTCAATATTGGTATTTTTTGTGCTGGTATTTTTTTATACCGGCAATTGTTAAGTAGTTTTGTACGTAAAATACGTAAGTCATTCTACTCAAGTTAATTGCAGCCTTCCAGTCCTGATGAATGATCTGTTTGTCAAGCTCTCAGAGTATTTCGGTAAAAGGAGATTTTTCCACACTGATTGCTGGAGTCAGGGGAAAAGTTACAGGGAGGGAAGAAATTATGAAGGAGGAAACTGATTTCTTTAGCTGAACTGTTACATTTCAATGTTTAGCAATTGATGTGATAAGACCTGATACTATTTCTCAGGATTTTTCAGAAATAGAAAGAGAAATTAATATAATATTGTAATATTTTAATCTTTTTTCAGTTACTCATAGCTCACTCTCAGAATAGCACCATCTAACATTTATGCTGAGTCTTAATGGGTAAATATCCAGTTTAGTTGATTTTTTTTTTAAGTAGATGTTTTCTCTCCTGGTGGCCAGATATGTTGACACTCTGCTGAATCATAAAAGGACTTCTAACACGCCAAAGCTAAAAGCCAGCATTTTAATTAATTTTGAGGGACCAACTGTTCAAAGAAAAATGAGAATAAAATAACGTCAGTAGTTTTAGAATATTTAGAACACCTCTGAACACAGACATTGAAAAAAAGACTGAATCTTCAGAAAACTATATCTTCTGCAGTATATAGTGACTAGTTGTATTGCTCATTATCATATAGGTCAGCTACTTTGTCATTGCATATCTATGAGCTTGCAGCAAATGTGTGTCCTGTAAGGATATAAATATTTGAATCTTGTGTATGCTACACAGATCGTGAAAAACTGCACTGCAGAATGAATTGGGCTTTAAACACACAAATAGGTCTGCTTGAAATATCAACTGTCAGACTTGGTTTGCCAAAGTTTAATGTTACAATAGATCAGTTTGCTGACAGATTGGCTCAGTTGTGGCTAATATTACCAGTCTTAAAGAGCATCCTACCACAAAAAAATTCACAAGGAAGAACGAGCTTTTAAAATTGTATCACTCTTAAGTCTTCATATGTTGATGTGAGGCTCATGCACCTGTCTCTTTGTCTACATTTGTGCATTTTCAGCAGTCAAGATACAATAAGAGAGTCAGTCATGCATAGGATGGACCATGGTGGTGTGCTTCTACTGGGAAGAGTATTATCTAGTAATGGTCCTTTAAGAGTCTTTACAATCTACCAATTTGATATGGGAAACAGGTAATCAGGCAATTCTGTAATGCTCCAGCATATTTTAAAGTTATTCAGATTTGCAGTTTAAGTATCTTCTCTTTAACCATCCATTAAAAACATGTCGTTTTTACTTCAGCAGTACTGAGATTCCCAGCAAGATGCTCTCACTCTATTTTGGGATACATAATCAAAACATCATCTCTGCCATAAACAGAAACACATTTGTGGTCCTTAATTATTCTGTTAATGAGGAAACATATAATTTCTTTCAAATGAAGTAGGCCCAATATAGATCCAAGAAGAAAATGAAAGCATGCAGAAAATGAAAGCATGCTAAAAATGTTACTACTAATGGTTTGCTGAATCACCTAAAATTCTATGTATTAATTCACAGTGTAATGTGTAGATATCAATATTTTTATCTGTCAGTCAACAGTCACACTCTGCTGTGAATTTTATGCGTGATCTGTGACTGAATACAAGCATTGACAGCCTGATAGATGTCTGAACTATAGATAATAGCAATAGGTTATCTAATCAGAATTGATATTTTAAATACCTGCTTCATAAAATTGCTGTGGTTGTCCAGCTACTACTTTCAGATACTGTTTCACTGGGATCAAAAGTTGAGGGACAAATGAAGGAAACAAGTATCTACTTTGAAGGAATTAATTTAGGAACTGCTTAATGTATTTGCTACTGTGTGCTAACAACACTTTTAAGGTATTATAAGTGGCTTGTGAGGTATTCCATCCAATTGCAGTCTCATAAACAGCTTTTGAATAATGTTTTTCCACCTTAAGAAATTGAAGATGGCATTATCAGTTACTTAGCCTATATTACATAATAAAAATATTATCTAAAAAACCCATAGCTTATAAACATGAAATAATGTGGTATTCAAGGCTGTTATTGACCAGAATTCACTTGTGATTCGGAAATCACCAGTTTTCCAAACAAGTTTAGCTACCCCTGTTGCTGTATAACTCTTTGTGTTCTGAGTAACCTTCTCACATTTGGCACACCGGGTGCTGCTATATTCATACTGTTTGCAGGGACTAAGTTCTGAGATTCCAGAGTGGGTTTTGAAAGAGATCTGTATATTGGACTGTTATGGTTTGAGCCCAGTTGGAAATCAAGCACGACGCACCCCTCACTCCACCCACTTTCTCTACCCCCACCCTGGTGGAATGGAAAGGAGAATCAAAGTAAAACTTTTATGCTGAAACACATAATAAATGAAAATAAAGTAAAATACGGTAATAATGGTTAATTATAATATTAATGAAAATGAAAAGGGAAAACTAAGTGGTGCACCATGCGATTGCTCACCACCCACTGACTGATGCCACACCCCTTTCCTGAACCCAGATCAGCTCCCCTTCTGGGTAAATTCCCCCAATTTATATACTAGGCAGGATGTTCTATGGTGTGGAATATCCTTTTGGTCTGTTCAGGTCACCTGTCCCAGCTATGCTCCCTCACAGTTTCCTTTGTGTACCTCTTCACTGGCAGAGCATGAGACTTAGGATAAACATGACTTAGAAAAAAACAAAACATCAGAGTGTTATCAACACCCTTCTCATTCCGAATCCAAAACACCATTCTCATTCTGATTCCAAAACATAGCACTGTAACAGCTACTGTGAGGAAATTAATTCTACCCTAGCTGAAACCAGGATAAGACTGACAGCTGTATAACTTATAAGGGATGTTAAGTAGCTAAAACCAGCTACAAATCTACTAGTAACTTAGAATTGTAACTAGTAACTTAGAAGTGCACCTGTAATATATTTATGTCTGTAGCTTTGACAAGAAAAAACAAGGAGAGAGGCAACTTCAGGTTAGGAGAGGGGTATTTTACTGTTATGGGAGTCCTCCAAATACAGCTTATACTTAAGGGAAAAAAAACCCCATACAAACAACTAAAAACTCATTGCTTTAATTTCAGACTCTTTTAATGGTTTAGACTATAGTGTGATGAAAAGTTGGAGCTACACAGAAACTAACAAAATAAGATGGGATTCAATGAAAAAAATAATGGGATTACTGAGGCTAAGTTGTATCAAACAGAAATAATTGATTGTCCTAAAAATGAAATAGCATTTTTGATGCATTACCAAGGGAAACTGTTGATAAGTATGGGACAGGTTCATTCAAGAAACAATAGTTAGAAAGATGAGAGAACGGGCAAAGTTGAAGCAACAGTGGGACATGCAGAAATGTTATAGTTCTGAACTAAATTACTAAATGAATTTTGGGGATTGGTATCTGATCTGTTTGCAGTAACAGGGCGTTAATGCTATTGCAGGCAGGATGGTGAAAATGTTATGAAATTCTGTAGATAATACTGTTCTGCTGACTCGAAGAAAGACAAACTCTGAACGGGTTCTCACCTGAAGACATTTTAAAGTAATCAGGTTACAGAGGGAGTGTAACATACAAATGGAAACTACAAGAGCTTGAATTCAGTACTCACTGTGTATATGCAAAGGAGAAGGGAGAGGTATTTAACTAGAAAAAAACCCCAATCATGACAGCATGGAAGCATATTGGTATGAGCTGGCTATGATTAATAAAACAATTGAAAAATTATATAAAGGAAGATTTGAAGCAGCTTTCCAACAGAATGTTCTTGTCAAACATCAAGGTAATTTTTAAGACAATTTGAGCACTGTTTGAGGTATGATATGGTATGAAGGCTGGCTAGAGGTTTCCCCAAATGGCTTCTCACTTAGCCTGTGCCTAATATGTTGACTGCATGAATTTGTTTACCTTCTAAGGCTATTCCTTCCAGTCTGATTCAATAGATTTATGAAGTTTATGTAGACTGAAGTTTACGACTAATGAGTATGTGACACTCAACGGTTCAGTACAGTGATGAAGGTAGTTGGGTCTCATAGTATGTCTTACTTTTTATTAGCTGTTTCAGCTAATCTCATGAAAGATATCACATCTCTATACAAACTTTTCCTCTCCTACCTAAACTCAAGGATCGCAAAACCTACTTATAAAAATATATGTTTATTCTGCAGTTGCATTTTGCAGCATAAGAAAACATACATAGCTAATGGTCATGCCATGATTTGTTTTGTCAGTAAATAAAAATTCATTCTGTAGTGCTCTCAATCTGGTGAAAGGCATGAACACTAAGCACATTGCAAATTTTTCAAAAATATAGTTAGCTATGGTGCACTACTTACTGCAATTAATGCTCTTCTGCCAGTGTGGAAATCCCCAAGTTCCTCCAAGATAACACTAAATGTTTCTAATTCTGTCTGGCAGCGCAATAGTATTTTTTGAGCCTAAGATCTAATTAAAATATGTGTGCTCTTTGATATGAAGCAGATCAAAGTTAAATTCGGTATTCTTGGCATCCAGCTTTTTTTCTCTCTCCAAATGCACTCTTCTACTGTCTGAAACTCCTTTGCAGAAGTTCAGCAGACTGTTACCTTCTCTGTTTGAAGATTTTTTTTCTGTTTCATTTGAAGTCTCTGACACTTTGATAGGCTCAGTGGAATAGATAATATGTGTGCACTGGGATTTATGCATAGATAGAGTAAGAAATAGGATGAAGCATATCCTCAGCTAATTTAAATCAGCAGTGAAATACCGGAGTTTGAGTGATTAATAACTGCTGAGACTATTGACTAATGGTTTTTACATAGGAAAACTCATGCACACTGATAAGCAATCTTTTCCATTTTGAACAACTGAATAAAGGACAATATAGGTGAAAGTGTGCTTATATAACCTGAGATACTCAATCTTTACTACTAGCAGCTGGAAGAACTATTCAGAGATAAATTTTCAAAGCATCCAACTGTGGGAAATGCTGTCCTTTGCCTGAAATCCTATTTCAGCTTTCAGTATGGCTGGAAATATTGATGCTTCAATGAATCAAGATCTCTTTTTTCTTATCGTGGATAATAGATGCAATCTGTATTAGACTTTGCTCAGGCATTGTGAAAGATGTTTTCCACCTAGTTTAAAATAGAGTAGAACAGGCACATGGGGAAATCGTTGTATTTTACTGTTCATTTCAGTGAGGAGTTTTTCCAAAGGACATGCCAAAGTAGGGCATCTGATTAAAAGAAAAAGTTAATTAATTAATTAAAATATTTATATCCTGGACATCAGATATGAAGAGAAGATAAAGATGGTATTCATACTAAATTCTTCAGTTCCCAGTTTTTCTGTTGCTAAGTTAGACATCTAGCATGAAGTGAAACTCCCTAGTGTATGGGGTCATGGTACTTTGAACACAGTTTCTGTTTCAAGAGCAGTAGAATCCCAGATGTGTGTTTCTTGTTTGCAGAAATAAAACAAAAGCACATGACAAGATCCCATGCTCCAGATTATTCTCCAGTGGTGGGGCTAGTGATTAATCTTTTTGCTCTTGTCAGGGGTGTTATTTCTACACACCTTTTCATGTAGAAACTGCAATTAGTTCCAATGTCTTCATAAGTTTCAGAGTCTCCTTGTATAGATGAATCTGCCTCCTTTCTTACCCTTTCCTCTACTACCTCATCCCTGAGAAAAAGCCTTCCCAGGAGCCAAACTCAGCACCATGCTTCAGCCTTTAGAGACTTACTGACTGTTGCACAGGGCCAGATTTGCCAGACTGCCTGAGGCCAGCTCCACATGCTGTACATGAAAACAGTGAATTTGTAGCAGTTTTGCATGCTTGGTCTGATTTTTTGTAATTCTTTATTGGCTGGAAAACAAGCAAAGGCTGGTCTTTCTATTGCTACAATACTCCAGCAATGAAAAATAACTTTTTGGAGCAGTTGAAAGCTATGACTCCTTCTAACAGGTTCTTCCTGAGCAAGTTAGATACAACCTGAATGCTGCACTATTTGGTGCTGCAGTACCTCACTTATAGATGCTCTGCTGCCTAATTTAGTCCATACTCATGAGTAGAACGACAAGGCAGAGCACAGAATCTGAGACAGGGATCTGCAAAATCATGTTGCGTGCCATAAAAAAAGGTTAACCTTTCCTTGGCAAATGCTGAGTGGGGAGATGTTTGTTAAGACTCTTCTCTCAATTGTTTTGGCTCTATTGTGGGTCCCCACACTTCAGTCAAAATTTACAACTCTGATTCCTTGCTGAAAATGGAGCTCTCAGTGTGCAGAAGAAAATCAGTCCCTGAGACAATTAATGCACCAAAAATATGGGTCGTTTTTTTGTTTATTTCTTTGAGTTTCCTTTCTTACCTATTATGCAGGAATTTAGGGCTTCAAGATCTAAGAAGCTTTGGCATTTAACATGTCCTGATTGCTCTTCTCCCTTGGTTAGACATAGGAGATGCAAAGAGCTTGTAGCAGCTTGTGAGATTGAGGAGACTCTTGTTTAGCCACAATGGAAACACTTCTTCTGTGCCAGTTGGGTGTCTGTTCTTCAAGACAGAGCCCAGGCTGATCAGACACCATCAGACTGTACTCTTGATTGGTAACAGAATAACGTACTTGTTTTAAGTACATTGATGAAGAGGAAGAATGAGCTCAACAGTCCACCAATATCTTTAATGGATAGTTTAATCCTCAGCAAGTTTAACTGCTTGCGAGCATTTCACTCATTCAGTCGTTACCTGGAAAAACTAAGTACCCAGGCAATGGCATGGACACAGACAAGTGGTGTACCTTAGGGGTCCATACTGGGTCCAGTACTATTTAATATCTTCATTAATGACATAGATGTCATCCAGTGCACTCTCAGCAAGTTTGCTGCTGACACCAAGCTGAGTGGTGTTGTTGACACACCTGAAGGATGGGATGCCATCCAGAGGGACCTGGACAAGCTCAAGAACTGGGGCCATGGGAACTCAATGAGGTTTAATAAGACCAGGTGCAAGGTTCTGCATGTGGATCAGGGCAACTCCCAGTATCAAGATTGGCTGGGGATGAACAGATTGACAGCAGACCTGCTGAGAAGGACTTGGGGATGTTGATGGGTGAGAAGCTGGATATGAGCTGACAGCGTGCACTTGCAGCCCAGAAAGCTAGTTGTGTCCTGGGCTGGATCCAAGGCAGCATGGCCAGCAGGGCAAGCGAGGAGATTCTGCCCCTCTGCTCTTCTCTGGTGAGAAGAAGGAATGCTACATCCAGCTCTGGGGCCCCCAGCACAGGAAGAACATCAACCTATTGCACCAAGTCCAGAGGAGAGACACCAAGATGATTAGATGTATGAAGCATATCTCCTACAAGGAAAGGCTGAGAGAATTGGGATTGTTCAGCCTGGAGAAAAGAAGGCTTTGATGAGAGCTAATTTCAGCCTTCCAGTACCTGAAGGGAGCCTATAAGGAAGACAGAGAGAGACTTTTTAAAAGAGCATGCAGTGACAGAATAAGAGGGAATGGCTTCAAACTTGAAGAGAGTAGGTTTAGATCAGATATTAGGAAAGAAATCTTTACTGTGAGGGAGGTGGGGCACTGGAACAGGTTTCCCAGAGAAGTTGTGGATGCCCCATCCCTGGGAGTGTTCAAGAGCAGGCTAGCTGGGGCTCTGAGCAATGTGGTAGTGGAAGATGTTCCTGCCCATAGCAGCAGGGTTGAAACTAGATGAACTTTAAGGTCTCTTCCAACTCAAACCATTCTATCATTCTATGAAATGGTGTAAGTAGCAACACTGGTCAGGATCCAGAAAGGCTGGAAACCACCTGAAAGATGAGCTGATGGAGATGTATGCTTAACTTTATTTTCAACTTCAGATGTACAAGTTCTTTGTCTGTTTGACTCTAAGGCCTATGTGTCTTGGGGTGACTCTATCATGTGTATCCCCTATCATGCTCTATGCCCAAAAAGTAATATTGTGCCTTTTCTGTGCCTTTAAACTGAGCTTGAAAAAAAAAAAAACCCAGATGAACTTTCCAAAGCAGCTTCTCAAGGACACAGAGATATACTCCTCAGTGGTTTTTCTGACTGCGGAAGGCACGAAGGGAGCACCCTGCTTGCTTTTTCTTCAGCCAGCTGGGTTTTTTTTCCCTCTTGGTGTGAGACAGAGAGCTGAATTTTGTTTCCTGGGACTTTGGTTTTTTTTCCCTTCTTCTCTTCTGAACTGTTTCAACAACATCAGAACACATCAGGAGAATTTTCTCCCCGAGGCCCGGGGGTGGGCCCACGCCCTCACCGACCAGCTCCGAGGAGGAGAGAGACCACACCTACAGAAGGACTCTGAAATCTTCCCAGGTTTCTCTCTATAGCGGGGGGTTTATTTCATTATTTAGCATCATTATCCTTTTCCTGTGTGTTTGTTAAAATAAATAGTTTTTATCTCTTTCACATTCCTTCGAGGAAAAATTTCCTTTTTTCCCGAACCCTGTGGGGGGGGAAGGGTGGTTGCAACCTGGTTTTCTCTCAGGGGCTGTATTACTAGATTTTGGCCAAACCAGCACACTATGGAAAATGACTTATTTTGGTATTGTGGATTCAATTACAAATGATGCAAAGCCAGAGACTAAACCACTTTGAAGAGATAGTTAATTATAAAGTGGTAATTACCTGGTAGCAGAACCCGAGCTTAGATGACATATTGCTGCCAAAGTAATTAATTTGGTGGAAGTGAGAACCATTACATCTACACTGCAGGAACTTGGTGCCAAGTTCTCTGTGGTTCTTACAGGAAACAAAAACAGCATTCAAAGAAACCCAGCACCTTCTTTCCCTGCAGCATATTTTATGTCAAAATGTTCAGAACAGAGACTAAAGGCTCAGAGAGATGCTTTTTAACACTGTTCTCTCATTCAGGAATTGCACTATTTTTTAAAAAAAAATTTTCTCTCAGTAGCAGTGTATGCACTCAGAGAAATGGAAAGAGAAGGGTGGCTCGTGGTAAAGCATCAATTACCTGGGGGTGCAGATGGGGGAATAACTAGAACGCATTAGAGTTGTATTAAAACAATTTCTTTTTGACCATCTGAAGCTCATAGGTGCTCGATAAGATGCCACTCATTATTTATTTCATCAGGAAATCATTTTCTAGCTTCAACATTACATCTTGTGTCTAAAAGGCATGAGAATTTAGACTGAGGTGATTAAGTCTGAGTGAATACCAAATCCACCCATAAACCCCGACAGCTGTAGACGTGTCAAGTCTATATGACTGTACAGACTATTCAGGATTATTTGTTGGCTTGCTTTATATCAGTTTTAAAGACTCAGACACATATTTATAACATGTTGAGTCAGTGCCTATTTCATCACATAATAAACCAATGACAAATCAGTGGAGTTCTGAGAAAAGTGTAGACTGTGGGGGGTTGTTTTTTGTTTAGCTGGGGGGTGGCGGGTGTTGTGTGTGGGGTTTTTTTCTCCCTAAGAAACATGTCACATTGAGATGGAATACAAGATTAGTTCATTCCTTGAATTCCTTGTCACAACTTGACAGTGGCAGAATAAGCTTCTCCTTTTCTTTCTCTGTTTGTTCTAGATGGAAGAAATTACCTTTCAGAACACAAAGCAAGTTCACGTCTTTTGCATCCTCCTTTCTCTCAAACTGCTAACGTAGCGTCAGTGACATGTGTTTGTTACACGAGTTTTGGTTTATTGAGAACAATTTTACTTAGCAAATAATAGTAATAAGGTTACCATTTTTTTCCAAGTACAACTTCTCTCTCTCCCTCTCCCCTACATTTTATTTGACAATATTTGAGTGCAGCATGACAAGACTCCTTACTTTCTTCATTTCTGCTGAACACTACTGTCCACTCCACATCAACTCCAAAACTGTATTTGCACCATTTTAGTGGAACATACAGAGTGGTTACCCACATAAAAAAGTTCAGCTTTCTTAAGAAGAAACCCAAGTACCCTACAATCTAGCCTGCAGTTAAGCTGCAGATTTAGTCTCTCTGGGCTTTCAAGCACTCAAAAATATGAAAGAAGTCCCATTTTACCAGATTGTTCTACACAACCAATCCCTCAACAGTGACACAGACATTAACCTGTTCAGATGATATTTGATGTGTGCTCACATTAATGAGCATGGAAAATAGTACCTGTAAAACCAGAAATTTTACTATTCTTACATATCTCATCTTACTAAACAGAAATAATGTATTTGGAAGACTAAGTAATGTTGCCAAACTCTAGTCTGAATATATGGTATGTAGGCTTACCATAAACCCCAACTATTTTTAATCCTACTTAGACTTTCTACATTTTTGTTCTCAAATATCTTAAAGGTATTAATAAACCAAAGTTTAAGCAGGATGTTAAAGAAGGGCTGAAACAAAGGCCCTCTTTTTAACTTCAAATGTAAGCTAATAATGAAAGCTGAGTAAGTAAGGACAGAGAAAAAAAGCCAACCTGTATCACCATAGAGGAGTCATGTTGTAATTCACTTGTTCATATTATGTTTTCTGGAGGCTCATTCTAACCACACTGAAATCATCACAACTCAGTTTCTTCACGGCTGCTTCTCAGTTAGACAAATATGGGGATAGAGAACCAAAGTAATTTATACGGGCTCCAGAAGAACTTGATCGAATATATTTTCTTGATTTTTGCTTGTGGTGCTGTCATCTTAGCCTCCATTTGCTTTGCAGGGTGAATCACTTTATCTGTAGCCTTAATTTTTAATTCATAATGTGGTGAAAACTTTGATCACCACCCCCATATAAATGCTGTTTTACATAATTTATTTTTTATTTATGTTTTACATATATAATTTAACAACATTTTTCTGAATGAAAATAAGAATATAATGAATGATTTTTTAAAATTGATGATACTAACAATATTCAGTTGTGATATGGGGTCATTCTGTGTCTTCTACAGAAAGATTTTTCTTCTACAGAAAGATTTAAGGATTCTATGATAAACAAATCTATAAAGGCTGTCTCTGAAAAGTAATGAGATAAATTTCTCTCATTTTTTTCCCTATAATAATGGATTATTTTTATTGCGAATGCACACTTACTTCAAGAATTCAAATTTGGCAGGAAGAAGTGCTGGAGGATAAGCTTGTATCTTGCAGAATGCAAGTTTAGTAAGGGAGAGGTGTTTGCCTTCTGATTGTTTGGTATAATTAGGTTTAGAGAGGTGACCTTTCAGAATAGTGTTCCTCGCAAAGAAAATAGTCTTCAGTTGGTTGTGGAAAGTTACACAAATTATTATGTGAAACAAAAAGTACAGATTAGCATAGATGGTCAGCACCCATAATTAATGCCTCTCTATCTGCGAAAGAGAAAAGGTGTATCTATATGACATTGTGTAAAGGAAGGATAGGAGATCATAACAAATTCCTATCTCCTTTCTCTTGAAAGCTACCTATTTTAATTTATGTTATAACCAAATATGGTTCAATAATTTCTTCAAGCTTGGATGGTCTATAGACACTGGCATTCCAAATGCTGCAACAGATCTCATAGTACTCATTAATTAGAGATTACTGAGTTTCAGCCAAAGCTTGAACTTCTAACATCCTACATGTTTTTTAATGATCTTCCTTGGGACCTGAGTTTAGAAAACCAGCCAGTTCCTAAACACTGTTTATCAGCTGCTCCTTCATTTTTTCCTCTTTACTAATAGCTCACAAACATAGGCCTTCTAGTCATTATCCCATATAAATCCAGAAAATCACCTGAAACAGACGTTATTTCTCAGATATCTAAAGAATGTGAAATTGAAGGTGTATCGTTTTCTTACATTTTTAGGCTCAAGTTGCTAAATAGATGTATATATAAAGGTTTTGTTGCCTCTATTTATGAAGAGAAGTTGGTGAATCTCTGTACAACTATACTAGTGAATGAGGGGGAAAAAGAGGCCGATAGGTCTGACTGTATCAACTTACTTGAGACTAGAATTGAATCTGGCAAAACATCTGCTCTGTGACACACGTTTGATATCAGGGATTGGAAAAGTAGCACAGTTCTCATGTCTGGATTCCTGGCACAAGACCACCTTTATCTTTGGTCACCATATCTCTCACCCATAAACTGGAGTAAAAGTCTCAAATAATTTGAGATTTGCTGTCAATCCAGAGCTACCTGCACATGCTGCTGAGGGAGTATTGCTGCTTCTCCCTGCAATGCTCATGCCACGGACTCATTGAGAATTTGTATGGATCTATTTTATGTACGTGAAAACCCCCATCATATTTCTACATTTCAAGACAGAGAAAATATTTTTGCAGCTCCCTGGAGCCAGTGATTGCAGTTGCAAGCAGGGCTGCCACAATGGTTATTTGCAGACTGTGTGGGAGAGTGACTTCATGCAGCAATTGTCTTATTTCTATTAATAAAAAAAGTACCTACTGAGCAAGGAAACACATTTTCAGTGAAAAAGGGTATTTATGAGCCCATGGCAAGTTTGTGGTGCAGAGAGCTGATTCCTTCCTATTCCAGATAACAGATATAACACGTACCCAAATGTGCTGCAAGAAATATGTTTCAGAAGGGAAGAAAACTACCTAGAAAACTATGTACCTATGTAAATACAGGAATTACAGCTGATTTAATCAAAGTGTTTATTTCATGCCCAGCATACACTGCTGAAAACATCTGAGTGGATCAAGCCCTTTGCAAGGGGACCCTGAGCTGGCCAGAGCATGGAGGCAAAA
Organism: Rhagologus leucostigma; assembly: GCA_013397725.1. Lineage (NCBI taxonomy): Eukaryota > Metazoa > Chordata > Aves > Passeriformes > Rhagologus > Rhagologus leucostigma. Next base: position 312,656 of record VZTD01000483.1, read on the forward strand.
CTGCCCCAGTTCCCACGAGGTGAGGCAGGTCTTGGAGACAGCAAAATGCTCTGTTCAGAAAGCAGCCATTTGAGAGAACACAAAAGACTAAGCTGGACAAAATAACTTACAAGCAAAGGAAAAAATTTCTTAGAATTAGATATATCATACTTAGTCAATTGCATCCAAGGAGTAATAATTCCAAAAAATTTCATAACTGAAATATTTATAACAAAATTATCATAAACTCATAGGCATGAGGTCCAAATGAATATTAATTCTGGTATTGAGACAGGTCTGAAGATTCAGGTTGTTTTGGTTTGTGGTCTCAGTTCCAAGGCATATCTTTCCATGCAGCCTGTTGATGCTCTGTGCACTTAGCATGAAAACCAACAATGGATGGGGAACATATTGGCCACTTAGAAAATTAAAACCCACTTAATTTGATCGCTTTCTTTGAAAATTCAATATTTGGATTTTTTTTCATTATATAAATAAAGATACAATTTTTTTCTCAAACCCCATTGTTGTTAAAATGTTATCCTTTTCCTTACTCTACAGGGCTTTGTGCAAGCCTTCATCTTCCACTAAGTCATTTACATATGTGATTGTAAGACCTCCACCTGGAGTGCCTCCAGCTCTGGGGTCCCCAGCACAGCAAGGACAAGGACTCGTTGGACTGAGTCCAGAGGAGGACCACCAAGATGATTAGAGGAATGGAGCTCCTCTCCTATAAGGAAAGGTTAAGAGCATTGGGATTGTTCACCCTGGAGAAGAGAAGGTTTTGATGAGACCAAGTTGTGGCCTTCTAGTACCTGAAGGGAGCTCACAAGAAAGCTGGAGAGGGACTTTTAAAAAGAGTATGTGAGACAGGAGAGGGGGAATCTGGGGGGCTTCAAACTGAAAGAGCGAATGTTTTGATTAGGTATTAGGAAAAATACGTTTACTTTGTGGTGGAGTGGAATGTGTCCCTGCTCTTGACAGGGAGGGTTGAAACTAGATAATCTTTGAGGTTCTCCAACCCAGGACATTCTATGATTCCATGATCTGCTCAAGCAAGCATTCACCACCTTCTACTTTCTGTCTTTAGTTATCCACTGCTAGTAATCCTGCTGCTGAGTCTGTTAGCTCAGCTACTTCTTAACTTTTAGTCCGGTGTTATCTCATGAGTAATGACATGGACTAGCAAACAGGAAGACTTGTGGCATAAATTTTCAAGGAAAACATGAGGATATTCCTCCGTGGAGTTAATCTCAGCGGGGGTGAGCAAAGCATTCCTTCTAGTCTGCGCCTGTATTACAGCTCCTGGTAGCCAGAGTTTCTGTTAGTGCCTCTGTTGCTATGACACTCTCATACTTTCACTTTTACTTTCACTACGTCCTTTCACTGCTTCCTCCAGCCCACCAAGCACTAGCAGGTCTGTTGCGTTTTCAGCCACTATTGGTAATTCTCTATATAATTTTCACCTCCAGTCTGTAAGAAACAAAGCTCTGCACTCACTCGAGTCTTTACCTGTAAAGACACAAGACACTAGGTCTAATGGTTAAGTGTCTAAATAAAAGGGCAGTCCACAGCCAAAGTGGTCCTCTGTAACCTTTAGGTTTTATAATTTAAAAAAGCAGTGAAATTTGCATTTCTTAGAGCAGTCCTCAGTATATCAGTGGTGTTTTTCACATGTACAGAGCTTTCTTCATTACAGTTTGCCACCATATGCACAGCTCTTTTAAAATACTATATTCTATTGATTCTTATCAGGTTTGCTGTACACTCCCCTGGGAAAAAAGAAGTGTTGCAGTAATTGATGGCAGAGGATTACACCTAGAAAAATTACATGCTCAAGGTGGTTATGGCAACCATGTATCTTGAGCAGTTGCACAGAGAAATTTATCCATCATATGACCTGGAACACATTAGGACAAATCTTCTATAAATCCACTGTGTATATCATCCTACGTCTATATACTTATTCCACGGCTTTTTAAGCACTACCTGCCTGGCTAGGTCATGTAAACTAAAGAACAGCATTCAGGAAAGTCAAGAGCTCCGCATGTTGAGCTGAACAAGTAATTACAAATCTCTACATATTTCATCTTAATGTGTAGCAATGTGAACTATTTGGTATTACATTTTAAGTAGTAAATAAGTAAAAAAGTAGTTCCCATATTATGACATAATTTTGTATCCAGCGGCATGATTCAGTGTCCTGAAAATAAGGGATGCAAATTAGTGTCTCACATTCCAGCCTCAGAAAAAAGAAAAAATTTCTGTAAAAGTCTAGAATGTAACTGTATAAGATTTCACTGATTAAAAATGTGAAAAAAACTCCAACAATAATGTGACCTGCAGATCAAAAACTGAAGACAAAGCAAACCTTCAAAATTACACTGAAATAATAATAATTATTAAAGTTAATTTTAGGCATAGAGAATAACAAAGGATGAGGGAAAAGAAAGGAGAAAAGACAGCATGTTTTTTGCATTTTGTGCTATTTTCTGTATTGAAAGCAGAATCACTACTACAGAAAATATCTGCCAATAAAAACACATTGGACCATGAGAATATTTTTTTTCTTTTTAAATTCAATATCGAAATATTTACTTACTCGATGCATGTTTTTATTTGTTCTCAAGGTACTTTCTCTTTTTTAAGCACATCGTTACCTAGCCTTGGAAAGTTATTTCTTAACTAGTCTCTGCCTGTGTTCCCTCCAACAAGTTACATATAAAAATTATTGTGTAATTTATTTTTTTTTCCAGCTGAATAGTTGAATGAAAAATGGCTGAATTTTAATCCTGAGAACTTTTACTGTATCCAGCTCATTTCTCTTATTGTAAAAATAAAAGAGGTAGCTAGATACATCCTGTTGCAGCTGAAATCAGCTTTTCTCATTCAGAAATGCTACTGAAAAAATAAGCCATTTCACAGCATTACAGAAATCGTGTTATTCACTTGTCTTTATGAAATAAGAAACGTGCAGTTTCACTGGTGTGTCTTCAAAGTTCTTGGAGCTGCAGGGAGACAAAACAGTACTATTGCTTTTGAAATCACCTGTTTTCCTTAGATATCCTCTAGCTGTTACTTTTGATCTCTTAGGGATAGTCAAAGGCTTCTTGTTTGGTATTGGGGTGTACATTTTGATTCTGCAGAGTTTGATGTCATTTGAGGGATGCAGGGCCATGTACACTCTCCTCTACTTGACAGAATGGTCTAAAAATCATTGAGTTTTCACCTCTCAAATGCTAAAATTTATTTTCCAGAAATATCTAGCAACAAAGGCTGGATTTGCATACAAAAGCATATGTAAAATGCATGAGGAACTTAAATGCCTTAATACATCTTTCATAATGAAAATTAATACCATTCTCAAGTCTGGGGTGATGCAAAACCTAATTTAGTTTATGGCAAATCAAAATCAGAGTAGGATAATAAGGAATAAGAATGAATCTAAACCCCCCTGCTTCCCACCCCTCTCTTCTTCCTGGGCTCAACTGCACTCACAATTTCTCTACCTCCTCCCCTGACCCAGTGGTACAAAGGGATGGGGAATGGGAAGGGTGGTCATTTTATAATGCGGTGTCTCTGCCATTCCTTCCTCCTCATGATCTTCCCCTGCTCCAGTGTGGGGTTCCACCCACAAGACACCATCTTTCATTGACTTCTCCAGAGAGAATCCTTCCCATATTTCTTCATGAACTCTCTTCATGGGTCCTTTCCATGGTGTTTAGTCTTTAAGGAACTAACTGCTCCAGAGGATATCTGATCCATCATGGAATTTGGTGGGCTGCAGTGGCACAGCCTGCTTCACCATGGTCTTCATTTCTGGCTGCAGAGGAATCTCAGCTCCAGCACATGGAGCACCTCCTCCACCCCACTTCTGCACTGACCTTGATGTCTGCAGAGCTGTTGCTCTCACATGTTCTCACTCCTTTCTCTCAGCTGCTGATACTCAGTGGTATTTACCTCTTGTCAAATATCTTATTGCAGAGGCACTACCATTGCTGCTGATGGACTTGCCTTGGCCAGAAGCAGGTTCATCCTGTAGCTGGCTAGAACTCTCTGTGTTCTACATGGGGGCAACTCTGGCATCTTCTCCCATAATACATCCCTGCAGCACCCCACTACCAAAACTTTGCTACACAAACACAATGCAAGCTGATAGGATGTTTTCAGAATGAACATCAAAACATTCTCTATTATTATTTTCATAAAGTCCCCCAGAGTTAGAGTGTCCAAGGTGATTTCGTATCCTGAGGCACGGAATTAGCAAAGTATTTTTCATTCTCTATGTTTTTCAAGGAAGATGACTGAGCATAAGACAAAGGACTCAGCACAGTGGTACGACCTTTCTCAAAACTCTCTTCTCATGTGATTTCTTAGATACCACTTGTTACAGTGAACATGGGAAATGAGGAAACATATACAAGGAAATACAAGGAAAGATCACAGACCTGAGCTTCCAATTACTGCTGTCCTGAGGGATAATTTTGCATAAGGCTACCCTTGAAAATAGCCTTTTCAAATGTGAAGTTGAATTTCTCTCTTTCTGCTGCAATAAATTCTAATGCTAGTCTTGTATTTATGGTGCTTGTGTGTACTGAGTGATCAATACAGTAGATATTGCAGAGATAATGGGAAAGATAAGAGGAAACCAACAAAATATTTAAATATGTCTCCACGTTTTGAGAGGTTAGATTATTGTAGTAGGAAACAGTCAGAGTGATCATCTTAAAACTGTCTGTGGGTTGTTTTTTCTTTCCCTAAGGAAAATGAAAGGCAGCAGCCTTCATCTTGAATATGATTGCTGCAATGCAAAAGAATAAGTGGAAAGCTGTTACTACTTCCCTGTCCCCCAGTCTTCTTGAGGAGGATTGTAACTGATTGTAACAGCATTTGGAGCCAGAAGGACATTGAATGGATGACAGAGAAAAGAGACAGATATTAGAAAATTATGTTCAATAATTAGCTTCACTATTAATGAGGTATTAGCTAGACAATTTAGACTATTCAACTGTTAAAAGATAAATTGGACTAGCAATGGATTCCTAACTCCATACATGTGCTGTGTTTCCTTTCACCCATACCTTGGCAGTCTTTATCCAGCCTTTTTCCAGTTGAAATTCTAGATTTTTTGTTTGTCCCAGCCTTGATTTTAGGCAGTCACATGGACAAGCCAGCCCCTCCACTCGTTAAAAAAAAATCCTCCAGAGAGACATTTCGACTGCCCTTAGTTTTTTTTCTAGTTCTCTTCAGACCCACTTGTACTACAGGTCAGGATTTTACTCTTCTTTAAAATTTAACCCTAGGTCTAGGCTGAGCCAAAGGACAAAGGAAAAAAAAATGCCAGAAGAAACTAAATGCTCCTCATTCCCAAGCACCAGTAATCCCACGTTTTATTTGGAAGATAAGTGTTTTCTGTATGTGCAGTAAGGGTGATACTCCCAACTTTTACCTCACCAACGCTCAACCTCTGAACAGAGAAGGGTCCCTACATCTTGTCTTACATTAATCTTAAGTGAAATATTATTTGAAAGATTCAAGACTGTTGAGATTTACAGTAATTTCTTCCATACATTTTTACACTTGCCACTATATTCTGGTGAATTTCTGCTTTCTCTTGGAAAAAAATGGCTCCAGCATTTCCTTTTAGCTTTACGTTTCCCAGTTACAGAAGGAGTAACAACAGCAAGAATTCTTGATACACATGCATACTGCAGCCACTCCTCTTCCTTATAATTAAAAAAAAAAAGTTTGAAAAATTTTATGTAAGTATTACTTGGAAGATATTCTGCAGAATTGGCTGCAAACCCTTATGCAGGGATAGCACAAACTGACAAGAGAAAAATAACTGTGGAACAGGTGCCAGCATTTCACTTTCTGAAATCTTTTCGAAACCAAACTGTTTAAAAAAGAGGGTTTGATGGTCCAAATCCTTCATAAAAAAGAGAGAAAGAAAAATGCAAGCAGTGGACAGGATCTCTAATTTTCATGTGATTGCAGTTGCTGGAAACCTTACAGCCCGGGAGACAGAGCATTAAAAAATATAATCTGTCAGGGGGAAGAGAAACATCACTGGTGAAGGCAAAGGGGTCAAATTGTTGCTCAAACTGCTGAATGCTTATTCTCTTAAAGGGTTTAATCTGATTCTTGACAGGTAGGTCCTTCTTCCTGAGGGGGAGTTGATGCCACTTTCAAATAAGGTGTTCATTAGGAATCAGTTTGAACAAGCAATAAAAAATTTCACCATTTAATTATTATTTTTGTTTTGAGGCAGTTGTTCTGCAACCTTTTTTTAAAGTAAAACGGCAGAGAAGAAGAAACAAAAAGAGTAATTGAAAAGAAGACATTACTTCTTCAAAAGGGTAATTTAGCAAAAATATGCCAGTGTCATCTGTCACCAGCTCAGGGCATCTTTCCCTGTCCTTCTGTCACACTGATCTCCCACCACACCTGGATTTCTGTCTTCACTTAATTTTCCTCAGAAACGTAAGATTTCCCTCATCAGCTGCACTAATTTGTGCGCTACATCACAGAAAAGGGCAAGACTGTGGTTCACACAAGGTTTCTCCTGGTGTAGTTCCCTGCTGTCTTGCTTTGAGGGCAAGACCCTGCTAAGAAGCAGTTGAGCCTCTGTAACTGTCATGCTGCACAGAAGCTTCTCTGATTTATTTAATTTTTATGAGCCAACTGGAACCACAGGAGACAAGCCACCAGTTTATTCTGCAAAGGTCTTAGAACACTTGGTGAGGTAGCATGAGGACAGCAGATGGACAAAGGTGATAATTTCATGACATTATCAGAAATCTGACAAATGTGATCGTGGGTTTGCGTAAGAGAGGAGAGGTCTCTAGGGCACCATAGGAGAAGTTATGCTCCAAAATGACCAAAAAGACATGATGAATGCAGGGTGAATATTGCTGAAGCAGAGAGCTGATCTGGAAATTATATCCGAGCTGTTTTCTGCATCTTGGAACACAAATGGAATTCAGGGAGATTTCACAAATCTCAGGCAAAAAGCAAGGAATGCCACATAGCAGACTGGAGGCTTCCTTGTTTGAAGATTCTGGAATACTTTTAATAACTCTGTTGGTACTTCAAAGGAGAGAATTTGATTGGTGTTTCAAGCAGATGAAGAAGGGCACAGTTTTTTGCAAGGTTAATTGCTTTTGTGGCTCACAGAGGAAGTGAGACGTGATTCTTGCTCTAACAGGTATTTCAAAAATAACTGACTAAGTTAAAGCCAAGACTTTCGTTTGCAGTGGAGAAGTTTCCTGTTTACACTCCATTGTTGCAGTGCGTTATGGCCAGTTCCACAGCCAGCAATATCATATTGGCCACTGCCATCTCCCCCTTTCCCCCCTGTGTTTGGTTCTTCCCACAGAGGGTTCTGGGTTCCCTGATCCCCCGTTGGGCCACGGTATTTCTCCCCTCCCACGTTATCCTCTATTGGTCTGTACCCTTTGCCTGCCAGGATTCAAACCCTATGTCCCTGTACTATTGGTTGTTTCATGTTTTCTCTGCCCATTTGGTAAGGGCATAACAAGCCCTGGTAATGGATTTTCGGTTCTTCTTCTCGTGAGCTCCAAGTTGAATAAATCTTCTCCTGCTTTTCCATGAAGAAGTCCCTCCACCACATTCCTACCCCCTCAGGGCGTCCTCAACATCGGTGGGTTAGGCGAAACCGTGCTGGAACTTTGCCAACCCTCCCGCGCCCTTGCGAGCTGCCTCCATCATCCCCTCCCGTGCGGGCGGGTGCCTGGCGCTTGGTCACCCTGCTAGCTGGACAGATAGTGTCACGGCACTACACAGATGCAAAAAGGAACAGTGATTTCATTTTGCGCTATTGCAGGGAAATACTTTAAAAAGCACTTTTGTTACAACTTAACTAAAATCACAACGTTATGATTTTTGTTATATAAGCAACAGAAAGGAATTAGATTACAGATATTTTAATTAATCTGACTTGGTATTTTTAAAGCCTGGCAGCAATATGTTTGTATTTACTGCATCCAATTATAGTCACAGAAAGTAAAGGGTAATGATAACGCTTGAAGCCATGCACCAAACCTTCAGGAGGGGGGATGGACTCAGGGCCCTGACATCAATTTAAGGAAAAGATGCAGAATTAAGCCTATTGAGATATAAGTAAAAGGGAATAAAAGTGTTTAAGACAAACTAAATGATTTTTGTTAATACTGAGCATCTCCTTGTACACTGGGTCCAACAGTGACAGTCTTGACTGCTGGACAGCCTTTGTACAGGTAGTAGAAAATAGTCGATAGGCAATTCTGATGTCTATATCACGGCCCACTGGATCATAGAAATATCCAAAACTTGGCTTACAGTGTTGGGAGAAAGCAGTAAATCTAGTAGAAATTGTTGCAGGAGTAAAATAAGTAAGAAATAATTTAAAAATACTTGCTGAACAGTTTCCTTGGATTTGGACCTGCAATTTAAGAATTATTTCTGTTAAAAACCTTGAACTGAAAAGGCTATGTCAATGTTAATCAGGTTCACTAAACCATTGCTGAAATGTATATACTTGCTTTATTACTCTTTTCAATTAATTGGTAGCTCATTAGCAAACCATCTTCATCTGAAAGAAGAGTAAAAAAAAAGCTATCTGAAATATTCATCTGGATAAAACTGAAACTTTGTCTTTCAAAATCTGTGACTTGTTAGTACTTTATAATTTTATCACCACTTCATAGTTTATTGGGATCTTTTTTCTGTGAAAAATTCTTGGTCCTTTTATTATTTGCAAGCAGCTGGTTAGAAGTATTCATTACTGGAAGTGAATTTTAGTTGAGGTTTTTGGAGCATAGGAATAGACATCTGCTCTTGTTGGGATTAGCATCATTCTTCAAAGTAATTCCCTTCAGCAAATAGTGATATTTAAACATTTAAGTTGAACATTCGACAGTCGCAAAAAAGCTTCTAGTAAATTAACAGCCTAAAAGGAAATACAGATTTTCTTCAGTGTATATATGGATAATCAAACTATTATTTTATGCATTAAGAAGCTCTTTTGTGTTACAGTGGTTAAAGCAGTGGTCCACATCAGTATTTAAATTACAGCTTTTAACACTGAAAGAATGGTGAAGTCAGATTATTTCTGCTTATGTGGTACAGTATTTCTTAAAGAAAATGTATTCTTTCAGCTTCATGGATAAAGGCCATTGAGATTAAACCATAGATAATGGGCATAAAAGAAACAAACTTATCAAGGTGGTGGTATACAAACCAACTTGAACCCAAACCTTATAGGTGTTACAGAGGGTACACAGAAATAATTGCTCCACAATGAAATAATGTATCATACAAGATATATAAACCCCACAAAATAATTTAATTTACCTGCTTGTTGAGATATTTACTTTTTGTGGCATATAGAAGACAGACAGCTGAAAGATTCATTTGAGAAATAAAAATTATTCTTCTGTTGTTTTCAGATTTGAACTAATATTTCCTCAGACATAAAGAAAAAAATGCTTTTTATCAGCACACTGAATTGCTGAATGGGCAGAATAATTAAAAATAGAGCTATAAAAATTCTTCTTCTCTCCCATTTTAATTGCAAAAAATTATCTACTGATCTTTTCTATGATGCTCTACAGGTAAAAAATTAATTAAAAAACCCCTCTATTTTATCACTTAGATTCAACATACATATTCTCAGGTAAACCATATCCATACCTGATCAACAGGTATTTAATTGTTGTCTGATCAATCACTTAGATTGATAGTAAAATAAAACGTAACTAGGAAAACAGTATGCAGACCTTGAGTAGCCCAAGAATCAGTTTTAAGAAACACACAAATAATTTTAGTATGTATTTGGGTATGCATTGATAATTTCTGGATATCAATTTTACTCACAATACAAAATTTTTCTGTTCTTTTGATGATGAAATGTGGATTTTATCGGGGGTTTTGGTAGGTTTTGTTGGGTTTTGGGTTTCTTCATTTTTTTCTTGTGGCCTTTTTTTTGTTGTGGTTGTTGTTGCATCAGGGAGCTGTAGTAGCCAGTAGTCAGGTTAAACTGAAATTTATTTCCACTATGCCAAGGCACTTCTTTTTGAGAGATATTGTCTATATCTGTCTACAACTGCTTTTATATTGTTAAACACGTGGTGAAACCCAGTAATTTTTGCTGTCAGCTTATATATAGGGAGAGATACAAAACCAATCTTCTCTTCACAACTTGTTAAGTAGCCATAGACATGGTGCGCATCCTCAGGTTCAGGAATCCTGAGAAACACTCAGGGAACTTAAAGACTGGGCTCTAATTGTAGACAGAGTCAACTCCTCTCAAAGAGAAATGAACCATTACTTTGCTGTTTCTTCAGGTATCTACATGTAAATTCAGTGATACTGGTTACCTTGCTAAGTTTTTTCCTGCCTACTTAGGTTAGAGTTATTTCTGAAAGAAAAAAAGTGTGTGAGTGTGCTATAGTTATCATGTTACTGACAGTAAAGCAATTATTTAATATAACCTTGCACAAGAGTAGTATTCACGACCATAATATGAAAGCTCCCAAGCAATAATTTCTTAATCATATTATGATGCCATAGTTAGAAAACATATCAAATAGATAAAGATATCTTAATATATTAACCAGAGTAAAAAGTTTATTAATTCTATGGCACACTTTAGACAAAAAAATATATTAATCTTTTTGTTAGGATTTTATAGCATAAAATGTGTAACATAGATAATTCTATTAGGAAATTTTCACTTAATATTTCGCTGACTAGCAAGCATCCCAGACATAGTAATGTAACAACACAGCAGCAAAAATCATATTTTTACTTTCCTTGTTAACTTAAAAAAAGGTCACTTTAACCTTTCTTGATAATAGGATAACAATAGACCACAGTACAACTCACTTGCCCTGACTCAGAAAATGCAAGTATGAAATTGCATGAGCTTGGCTGGCAAAGGTGAATGGGAATTTTTTGGCATCAGAATAGATAAGCAGAGTCTTTAGGCTGTGAGAAAATAATTCTACTTGTTATAACAAACTTGTGTGTGTGTAGTACTAAGAGCTGGACTGGGAGACACTCGGGAATAGCGAGAGAACTAACATTCTGTTTTGCCATTATTGTGTGTTACATCCATATTTGAAGCAAGACCCTGTTATATTCAAAAGTGGAAGGAAAAAAGATCCATTAAGAAAATTGTGAGAAAATAATCTTATTAAAATAATGTCTTAAAAGCTTGCAATATATATTGTCAGAATATTGGTGTCTATGAAGTGCTGACACCATTCTTTTTTTATGTTTTCAATTAAAAAAAAGCAAGCATTACTTGTACACTGATTTCCAGAAGATGTAAATGTCAAACATTTCTGAAAAATGAAATTTTGCAATTCTACGACCAAAAGGTTTCTATAGAACACATATCTCCCAAGAGTTCATCCATCATATTCAGAGGCAAAATTGAGTCAATTAAAGATTAATTGAACATCTAGTTTTTGCTGAGCATGAATCTCAGTACTGTTGAGAAGAAAAACTGGCAATTACAGAACTCTAAAAACTGACAATTAACATTGAATTCCTTCTTCTTCTCATTTTCCTGTTTTCTGTAAATACCAGAAGTGCTTATTTTTCTTAATTTTACGAACACTTTGATACAAAAATTTAGAATGTTGTACTGTGTGAGTTGTATAAGACTGACGTGCAGTTTCCAAACAAATAAATTACGTTTAACATGTCTCAGTAATTGCAGCTTTAATAAGCCTCAGGACCTGCATCTATGAAGAAAGAATAGAAAAATAGAAACTTGAGACAATATATCAAAGGAACACAGACATGATGGAATGCTGAGCCAAATAATCAAGGACACTCGGCAAAATAACCAAGGTAAAGCCAGAATATGAGGAATAAACAAGGCCAGCTCATCAGTCTAGGTAAAAGGTAATTCCAGCAGTGGATGATCAAAACCACAGGCCCAAGAAACCCACTAACTCAAAAGAAGAAGAAACTGAGCATGTGGGCTAATTAGCATAAGAAGTGAGAGAATCATTTAAGCAATAGAAGATAGAATACTAATTAATGAGAGAAATACATAAGTTATAGCCAATGAACATGTCTTTGCTAAAATATATAGTGAAGTTCAGATAATCGCCATGCTAGCTTTGTGGATTTGCCAACCACAAATGTTTTCTGCACAGAACTCTAAATAAACCAAATACCTTGACTCTCTGAGTGGATTGTTCTCTTGCATGCGGGGTGAAAGAAGCCATTTCAGGGCAAAAAGCCCATGGCAGTTTTGTGTGTTCTCAGGCAAGAGGTTTTCAAGTAAGGCCAACAAAGTATTTCAGTGTCAAAATTACATTATATACAGAGCAACTAATATTTTAGGACTGGGAAATGTTCACACATGAACTCAAAACAAAAAAACTTCGAAAGGATGAAGTGCAAAATAAAGACTGACTAAAGAAAATTCTTCATTTAAAGCTCAGTAAGTAATATTCGAGTAATTGCTTTCAACATAGTTATTTGCTAAATTATTTTTAGCTTCCATGCTGATACCTTTACAATCCACAGAATCAAAATGAGAGCAACTGGGAAACTGCTGATTGACTAGAATCACTTTGAATTTTGTTCTGTAAGGAGGTTTTGTATCTTCAGCTGCCATGGAGCTTCAAGGGAAAAGAGGATGCTTAGCACTACACTAATTATTTCTTTTTCCTGCTGTTAATAGAACCTGCAAAACCTGGTGTAACGTGAAAGGGAAGACGGGGAGAAAAATGGTGCGCTAGTTATCTTTGGTGTTTTATTTCCCCCTCTTACCAAATGGCCTGCCCTTTCCACATGGCTTCCCCCCTTCCCTGCCCCTAGTCCTAACCACTCCCTCAAGTTTCTCCTATTGGTTTTGTTACCCCAACTCCGCCCATGGAGTTGGGCCCTATGCCCTGAGACCATTGGTCCATGTGCTCTCTGTGTCCTCCTCTTCCCCAGATAAACCAGAGACCCCACGCGATGTGCTCCTTTTTCTGCTTTGGGGCACCAGGTGCTCTCTCTGCTTTGGGGGACCCAGCCATGTGCTGGCTCTCTGCCTCTGGGGATCAGCCTGTCACCATGGAGTAAAGATCCTCTGCAATCCCCATGCGAGGAGCTTTGTCGCCTCCTTTATGGTCACCATGTTGCGGCTTCTACAGCCAGCCGGAGCAAGTGAGGGGAGCCTGGAAGAGGCTACAGGATGCAGCATAGCTGCTATCCCCAAGAGACCCCCTCTGTGCTCTCTGGGAAGGCTGTGGCATGCCATGCCACTGCAGGAAACCACACACCGCAACAGTTATCGAGTAAATATTTTATACTGCTGTATTAGATAATGTGTGCAGATTTCTGAAATACACAGTAATTTTCTCAACAGGAAAAGAGGTTGCTGAAGTAAAAACATGGAACAGTCACTACAGGGAAACCAAAGCTTCTGACCTTGTATTTTTTTGCATTAGTTTTCTACTTTGTTACTGTGTTTTCTCTTTTCAATGGCTTAGCTGGAATTAGACTTACTCTTGTTGCTCTCCTAACCTCCACCAAACCTAAACAGCTCACAGTTCTGTCCTAAGAAAATCAGTTCTGGTTTTTGATATCTTTTGAATATGGAGTCGAACACACTTTCTGTGACTCAGTCACCACCACCAGTACGCCAAAGTTCTTTGAGTTATGAGAATGACTTTGATAAAGTTTGTCTTCTGATAAAGCCCAATTGCCTTTTGCTTCAGAGAGGAAGTGGAGGGAGGCAGGAAGAGAGGGGAGAAAGGAAAGAAGAGAAAGAGGAGTCAAGGTAACTGAGAATAACACCTTAAAGAAAAAAGAAGAAAAAACTTATTTCTGCTGCTAGGTGCCTCTCCTTACAAACCTTTCTTTCGTTTTCTTGTCTCTTCTGTTATTTTTTCAAGTATTATAGGATCCTTTCCTCCCACTCCACTTCATGCTTCAGAAAGAGTGCAGTTCCCACAGGTTCTGTGTGAGAGCATGTTGGTTTTCACTCTTCTCATTCCCAGTAGGACCACCACGATACTTTACACAAACAAAAGGACGATTTTTTGGTGAAAACCTGGAAACCTAGTTGCAAAATTTTTTTTTCCAAATCTTGTTATATGAAGTCAGAAAATATGTTAGTATCACAAAATCTGTGCATGAAAACAGAGTACATGACTAACAAAGATACATGACAAAAAGATACATTAAACTCACCATGACATATGTATAGGCTAAAGTGTGCTAAATTTTGGAGATGTTAACATGAGAGCTATTTGAAACTTTGAAATTCATGAGAGATTTTTTTAATGTAAATCCTAATATTTATAAACGTGAAGGCTTATCCTTCATTGAAAAAAAAAAATAAAGAAACAAATAACTCCCAAAAGAAGTAGAGACCTACAAAACCAGGAAATTTGAAAACTTTTGTGCATACACAGGTGAGCTTTGGTAAGGCTGCTTGTAAAAAAAAAATGTATAAAATCTGCTTCTTATTCTAACCAGCTTGCATCAACTCTATCATTCATTTCATTTCAATTCTATCATTTAGACGCTCATAGCGTCCAAAAGAAATGCTCATCTGCCAACAGCAATCTCAGTAAAAGCATCACATTAACCTCTCTAATAGTTAGAGGTACTGCAGTGTGTCAAGGCAGTGTAGCTAATAACACCTGAATAATGAAAGTCTTCCCAAAGTCAGTGATGGGAAACTCTTATTTACATTTTTTTTTAATAAAGCATCAGTTTTCTACTGTTTTATAGCCTAGTTACTGAGGAATGTCTGCCAGCACCTTAACCTACAGGCACATTACATTGCTAACAAGTCCAGTAATAACTGTCAGGTTCTGAAAATTATCTTCTCTTTCCTACCTAACGTTGTCAGAATTTATACGCTTCTTGGCAGATTATTCTCATGAATAGGTGTTGTTATTTTCTTTTTCAAGGAATAGGCAGTTTTGGATTTTTTTTTATGAATTGTTGGTTAACTTATATTTAAAACTTGAAGTTCCTTCATCACAGCTTCTAGCACTTTAGTTTTAGATGAGAACCTGTTACTCTCTTTCCTTTCAAGTAAGCTATTCACTAGATAATTTTTCTTCTATAAATGCAGAAGAGAGAGGTAATTTGAAAGGGACTGTCTAAAAAAACTATATAACTATGTATATAATTGAAGAATTGGTTCTTTCCTATTTGAATTTATGTAATTAAGGAGACTAAAAACTGCAATATTTTTTCAGTATATTTACAGCTTAAAATACATGGTTACTGATTATCAATGAAAATAGTTTAATACAACTTTGTTTCCTAATTTTCATTCTAGGAGTGAGCAAGATGAGAGCCTAAACAGAACATAAGACTAATACTCAGCAAATCTGGGTGGGTCTTTACTTAATGTCTTTTGTCATCAACTGAAAAATTGATTTATTTATTAAAAACAAAATTAAAAATAAAATTACTTTGAAATTGAAAGACAGTGGACTACAAATCAGTTCAAGTTATGTTGGTTTTTAGTTCAGCACTGAAATATAAGAAACTCCAAAGACTATGATTCCATAAGTGTTTAATAATAATGATTTAGATGAATATTTTTAACATTCAACAGCATTGTATTTGGGCAGATTTTGACTGAGAAACCACAAGCTTTCAGAGTAGCAATGGACTACCTGCCGTAGAATTATCAAAATTTAGCCTTTTGTATTAATATTTAAGCATGAATGGTAATATTAAGTATAGATATTCATATGGGAATCTGAAGAAGCTACTGTGATTTTTTTAAATTTTGCTTCTAAATTTGAAGCAGTCCATAGGTAAATAATAAGTTGTTGTTTGCAACTTGTTGTTGGGGTTTTTGCTGTTTATGTCTAGAGAATAGTGTATCACAGCTAAATATCATGTGACAGGTTGGTTATAGATAATATGTTACAGAGAGTTAGAGTATAGTGCCCTGGATGTAGAAAAAAAATCTCCTGGAAAATGTATTTGAAGTGTTGCAGTAATTTAATGAAGTTATTGCCAGCACCTGCAATCTGCATGTCTGAATGGTTCTCATTTAGCATAACACAAACCACATCCTGCAAGAATTGCTGAAGCATGTGTCCCTCATGGTATCCTATGGCACCTTATATTTGGGAGATAGATGATCCTGTTCTTTTATATTCCTCCCCCAAAAAATAGTTGTGGAACTGCAACCTTAAATGAAATGTGCTATGCAGTAGATGAAGCCCTAGATTTAGTATTTTACCTGAAACCAACTGAGATGGTAGGATAAGAAAAGATCCATGCAGCTTTTGTATCTCCTAAGGAGAATAATTCCTTGTCCTTGAGGATAAACACTGCTTCTGTGATAATATGACAGGCATGGAGGTTGTTGAAGCTCCAGACAAAAAGAAGCACAGAGCATCCTGGCAGCTGCTGCATTACTTAGGAGGAGGGGAGAGTAGAGACTCAATAAAATGTCTTCTCCCATGTGAAAGTGGGCACAAGGCTCAGGACTTCTGCTGCGTCATCTCAGTTCTTCCTAAACAGTCACTCTGCCAGCTCCTTTTCAAATCTCATCAGATCAACATACCCCACACTAAGCCCGATATTGTTAAGAGTATTTTACTCTTAAAAATAGTGACAGCAGACAAAATTAGCCATCTGCATTCTGTAGAGTAGTACACTGGAGGCCCAGAAAAGGAAAAAACAGATGGCTCAGAAAAATATATATGGGGGAAAAAAAAGGTGAAAGAACTATAATAGAAGTATGAGTGAAGAAAAAGTGTCAACTAGATGTTTACATACTAGATTTTGGTAAGAATGATGGAATTGAGGAATGTTATCATCAAATGGATAAGCAAGGAAAGGATACTTTAGAGCTGAACTGACATCCTTCATGAATAGTGAATAAGAAGGATAAGGCAAAAAAGGTAGCATTAGAAAGCCATAATTGAGCAAATCAGTTAATTAACCACGTATTTTTGAGATAAGCTTATTGTTTTTTTTATATTTTACTTACAGTGAAGGAGAACAATTGCAAAAAGAAAGTTAAGGCGCTTGGTCTTAGAAGTATGGGAAAAGTGTTTGATAATGGCTGAAGGGCACCTCCCCATCCCATGACATTTTTCCCCTTCATACATGATATTAAGGAATTAACTTCTGAAAAAAATGTGTGCAACATGGAAAATTCTCTCTTATTCTACTGGAACCAATCGATAACATCTACAAAATTTTTTCTAACAAAATTTAATTAAAATTTCAGAAGGAAAGAAATAGCTGTTTGTTTCCAAAAAAGTGACCAAAAATTCCAATTGTTAGTTGAGGAATTTATTATTTGTTATAGTAATAAAAGTGAATATAGAATACATATGTTTAAAAGTCTTGTTATGGTACTGATATAATAGCCTAGATGTGATATAGCTAATATAACAGACATAGAAGATTAAAGTTGAGGAGACTCAAATTCTAAATGAAGATTTGTAAGAAAATAAGCATTGAGATTGCTAAACACCAGAAGCAGTGATCAAAATCCTGAACTTAAAAAAAAAGAATTGAATGGAATAATGTATGCCTTAGTATTCAGAATGTGTGAAATATGACAAAACGTGTTGTGTTTTTAACCCTGGAAACAGCTGATACTGATATTAGAGGAAAAAGTTATTAAATTATAGAAGATAATACAGCAAAGATGCTAAATGGGGATAGCAGTAAAGGCCCAGTGGTAATACTGAATGTTAGAAGTGATCATTAAGATGTATCAGGAAGGGCTATTACAAGGAGAAGGTAACTATCTAGAACTTTGTTAATACAGATTTTAATTTAAGTGTATGAACTGGAATGACTATGCAATAGATCAGTGCAGAAATAAATGTTTAGCTAAGTCCAAGTAACTTTTCATGTTCCTATCCTGTGCAGCTAGCAATCTAAGACTAGTTAA
Organism: Rhagologus leucostigma; assembly: GCA_013397725.1. Classification (NCBI taxonomy): domain Eukaryota; kingdom Metazoa; phylum Chordata; class Aves; order Passeriformes; genus Rhagologus; species Rhagologus leucostigma. Next base: position 330,540 of record VZTD01000483.1, read on the forward strand.
AATGCCAAGAACTGTACCATAAATAAGGTGAAGAGTTTCAAAGTTCAGGATCTTCACTTTCTTGTGCTTAATCAGGCAGGTAGTGTGCATTTCAGTTGACTTGGAGGGAATAGATAAAAAAGATATTTTGTAAGGAGGTTGTTCTAAGATAGGAGAAACACTGCATGGGATGTAATTATCATGGAAACTGGAGGCAAACCCAGTGGTTTCACTTGAGGCGGTAGATTACAGAGTTTTGAAGTCGAGATAGATATAAATTACATCTTTCAGTTACCGGACTGGATTGTGCTAACTTCCCAGATACACCGACCTGGAAACTCAGCCCACAGGAACTGTTAGTGAAAAATGCTGAGCCTTCACACCACCTTGCTTTTCAGGATACTCTATCTCTGCACAAACTTCGCCGACCAAGTAAATTAAAGCTGTCTTATGTTCTATCAGAGATTTAGTTCAGGATAAGATTTATTGTTACCTTCTGGTATGATCTAAGTCATAAAATGTAGTCACGTGTCTCAATTAACCCTGTCTCCACATAGTTCATACTTAAATATTAAAAAAGAGTCTTAATATCTTCACCCAAAAATGAGAAATAGGATATGTATTGGAGGCAGATACAACACTCACGCTAATCCTGTTCCTTTGTTTCACACTTTGCTTTTGTTGAGGACACTTTCATGAGTTGAAAAATGTGTTGGTGGATAAACTGGGAAAGTTGCTAAGCAAGATTTTAGTTCATGACTCATACAAAAGGATGAGGTTAAATGACTGCACAGTGTTTTTATTTCTAAAGGTTAACACAGTGCCTCTTGGGATACGGCTGACCATGATTTGGCTTTTGATATGGGAATTTTTATATTGGCTTATACAGGTTTCCAAGAGAAGCTGTGGATGCCCTGTAATTGGAAGTATTCAATGTGAGGTTAGATGGATTTTTAAGCAACCTGATCTAGTGCAGGATGCCCCTGACCATGCAGGGGGGTTGGACTAGATGGTGTTTGAAAGTCTCTTCAATGAATGGATGGATGACCTTACAACATCACACATTGCTAATATCCTGATGCCATGTACAGTATTTAAGTGAACTGTTATGTTAGCAGGTTCCAGTATGTTTTCCTATGAAATTTTGGATCATAAAATTATTGACATTTTTATAGGCATCTCTGGTTAGCAGTGTTTTCTAAAACAAGTAGTAAGTCACTATGTTTTAGAAAGTTTTTACATGGGTTAGTACTGTGGTTTTCATTAGTAAGTAGAACATCTGTCATGAAATTTGTTTTGTTACACTAAAATAAACAAAATATTTTCTTTTAAGCCAATGTAAAGTTATTAGATAGTCTCAGTTCAAGAGTTATGAACTGAAGTTTGGTTATTGTTTAAGAAATGTGCTTTCATTAAGAGTAAGTGGAACAAGTGGACTCTGTCTATGGAACAGATGTGTGAGTTCAAGATGAATAATCCAAGAAAACTAGTCAAATTCGTATGATACATCCTAAATGCAATGTTTTGTGCAGAAAGAGAAAAAACATCGTAAAAACCTAAGAATATCTCAGAGGGAATAAAATTTTGTTCACTTCCTTGAAGTCTGTATTAGTCTAAAGAAGGCATGATTCTTCCAAGATAATATGTGGATACTGCTTTTGACTTTCACTCCATCATCTGGAGTTTTTTTTAATCTATGCAATAAAAATAAGATTTCAACATCTTGAGAAATTTGCACATTAGGTTTCTTTGTATCCAAGTGCTGAGAAATAGTATAGTAACCCTGAAAACATATTGAAAGTTCTTATCTGTGTTTCTATATAGATATATAAGCTCAGAAAAATGTCCCTTTGTAAAAAACCTTTTTTCTGTGACTCAGTTTTGCACTATTGTGTTTGTAAACGTTATTCTGGGTTTGATGCTGTAATCTTTGTTTTTCCCTCTGCTTAATGCTAGTAAAACAGAAATCTTTGTCTCATATAAAGTATGATTTCGTACTGAGCAGTTTTATGCTAAAAAAAAGCAGATCCAACAACATTGAAACAATAAGAATAAGAAATTAATTCCTTTTATTAAAGAATTGCTTCTATTCACATAGTTCACATGGTGAATAATAGAGTTGATATTTCACTTTTGGTAACAGCTTTTCTCCAAAACTACTTGGGAACTTTCAGGCTTGCATAGTGAATTTAAGGTATAGACTGCATTTGATCAAAATTACAGTAGAATTGTCGAGATAGTATACTCAGAATCATCTTTTTAAATTCTTTCTGGTATTTTGGTACAACTAGAGATAAAACTACTCTGCAAAATAAAATTTTATTTGGTTAAATGTCAAGAAGGATTGCATTCCTTATTGAATAAACACAACATAGTCTATTCTTGATTAATAAACCATTCAGCAGACGCTTAAACTGTAAATAGATGAGTAATAATGTTTTAAATGAAGAATGATATTGATATATGGGTTTTTTTTTTTCCTGTGCAGAAGATGAAAAAAAATAACAGAGATGGAAAAAATCAGCAAGGTCTCTGTAGTATAGGGTCTTCTCCAAAACAGAAGTAACAAATTTTAGTGCCGAGAAAATTTGTTCAGTTTAACTACATTTCACCATAAACTACAGCAGATGTATTTTCAAGTTGTGAAAGGGAGGGAATGTTAGCAGGAAGAGATAAATTTCATAATTTCCAGGTGAAAAAGTACTGCTGCTAATATAAGTCTCTGTGGAACAAAAAGAAATTAAGAGGCAATGGAGAGGAAAAGAAAAGAAAAGGAGATGGAGACTATATTGTACCATCAAATCAGCTTGGAATTGTAGAGGTTTAAAGAGTCACAAGAAGAATTTTAGAACAAACTTTTAAAATAAAACATCTAGTCTATTTCTTTTATTTTAAAAATGTTCAAAAATTGATTTGAACACTGTCAAGGAAAAAATTCTATTTTTCACAGTAGAAAACCCTAAACCAAACTGAAAAATCTAGTATTGTTCAGTGCTAATACCTATTAAACAAGTTAACAAGGTGTATACAAGCTTAGTACTATTTCTGAAGTATTCTGTCACTACCTGCTTTCATTTTATTCACTCTGCAATAGTCTTTGGCTGCTGGATTACTGCTGTTCCTTGTAGCCTATACTTCTACACTCTAGAAGTAATTGCTGTTCTGTATGGAGAATTGGCTCATAATATTCCCAAGAACAATTTTCAATTATATGTGCCAGAAAATCTTAAATTTGAGTCAAAAAAATTTCTGTGTTGTATGAACAATGAAAAAGGAAAATTAGATATTTCTCCTGAAAATTGAATATTTTTTTGTAAGCAATAACAAGCCAAAGATCCTCTGGGGAAACAAACAAACTAACAGAACTTGTTTCTGCACACATGATACATCATGAATATACACAGATAGGAAGATCTTTACAGGTAAAAAAACCCCAGAGGCTGAATGACATTTCAAAAAAAAAAAAAATTAGGGCTAGTCTGCACAGAGAAAGTGGGCAGACCAGAGGTCCTCTACTTGAGCTTCACTTCAGCTTTCTTGCAGAAAAAAAAGTTATATTAAATGTATACAGGGGATGTTGAGGCAGAGCCATTAGTATATTCCAAATTTCAAATATCTATTTAGTGCGATTTAATCCCAGAAGTCATCTGTAATAAGGATGCATATTTGTTATCTAACTGAAAATAGTCCATCCAATCTTGCTCCAAACTCTCTGAATTGGAATTAAAGTTTATTTATTTGACTGCTAGTAACTTACTTAGTAAAGTAGGACACCACAACTTCTTGTTACATTTTTTGTAGGTTTTGATATTACTTTGCAAGCAGGCTAGTGCTCATTGTTTGGGGACAAAATAAAGGAGAGCATTCTAAAATGTTTCTGAAGTACCTGAATATTTTCCTACTGATTTCCTACTGATGGAAAGTCCATATATCTTTGGAAATGTTTTGTGATAAATTTTATTCTTTAGATCAAGGACTGAGATATGTACTTTGCATTGGCATTATATTGCTGACTTATGAGAAATAAATCTTAATTTGAACCTGAAATGCAAGCTTGGGAGAGAACAATACATTTTTAATGTCCTTTCTTTTTCCATTTCAACTTTAACAAATTAGAGTGCATATGAATCAAAATAGTGGAAGTAATCTTAAATGTTTGGGGTTTATGGCAAGTCAGAGGTTTGCTCAATACAAATCAGAACAGTAACTGATGTTTATGTGTTTGCTACTCCATGTGCTTCAGATTCATTACTTCGTTGGATTAAACAGAAAAGTAAACATAATACACAGGAAGTACTATGAAAGTAGAAATTTGCAGAATCACAGAATCTCATAATATTCTGAGTTAGAAGGGACCCACAAGGATCACTGAGTCCAACTCTTAAGTGAATGGCCCATAGAGGGGTTATGCCCACACTCTTGGCATTATTAGCACTCTCCTCTAACCAGCTGAGCTGTGAGATATTATGAATAGTTACTCCTAATATCCTCTTAGGTCAAAGCTTAAAGCATCTGTTCTGAGATATTCACAAGGGCTGCAGCAAGCTACACTCACCCTGGAGTTAAGGATGAGATCACTTCTATAATTCCTGTGATTTACTGCAAGGCTTATTTATCCTCTTTATACCAGCAAGGGGGAAAACTTGTGGGAGCCATAATTCTGGGATTAAAGTGAGCTGTTTCTGAATGGTGCACATCAGTATTCAGGCAAACACTGGAACTTAGGGAAAGGGAAAAACCCTTTCCAAAACACCATCCTTCCACACCACAGCCCTCCCCTCTTCAAAACGAAAAAGCAGCATAGGCTTCATTTGAATAATAGGTTACTTAAAATATCTGAAGCTATAGTGGCAAAAAGAATTACACATCATCTTTTTGTCTTCCAGCTATTGCCAATAAGCAGAGACGGGCAGAAAGCAAAAATCTTTGAATAAACTCAGAAATCTTCTACACGTTTTCAAAGAAGGAGTTTAGCTTGTGATCAAATACCAAACCGGTATCTTCCGTCTCAAAAGATGGGTTTGTAGTTGCATCTTTCTGTATCAAGAATGTTGAAATCTGCTAAAAACCCTGCAGAACGTGACGTAGTGATCCAGGTCATTAGTATCACACTTTTGTGTCCTTACAACTCTCAAAATATGATCATTCTCTGCTTGAAATGAATTACTCAATAATTGGAGAAGTAAACTACAAAGGAATTATACAGGACATATTTATTGTTACCGGTGATACCATGTCTGAAAATTTACAGCTGTAAAAGAAATAATGCAAAGAGGTTTCTCTGAGACCAGCCCTACCATTTTGACCTGGGGACCAGAAGCTCAGGCAGCACATCTTTTATGCAGACTACATGGGCAAAGGCAGTTTATCAGAAGACCTTCATGGGAGTAGAGCACATCCAATGCCAGTTATTGTTCTTACTTTGGATGTTTCTCTTCCATAATTATTCTGCTTTACCGGCTAATCTCATGGTTCACATGTTTTTTTTTTCCTCTGGGTCCATCTCACCGAACTTGATGTATACCTTTTCATTAAGAATGGCTTAGTGTCTAAAATCTTCTCCAAGAACCAGCAAGCAGGGGAGATTATTAAGAAATCGACATTCACCTGCAACAAGATTTAAAGTTATGTGGGCTTTCCTAGATCAATCATATAAATATTATTCCTGACCATATATCAGCTCCTTAAAATATTGGTCTATGGTGAAATTTTTGCTGCTTTTGCATTTTAGCTTTCTCTTGTTTCTTTATTTCTGATTTCCTGCTATGTTATTGACAGTAATCATAGTAAGTGATATTTTTCTGTTGATGGTTAGTTGGGGATTTTTTGTCCCTGCTGAACAACTTATATTTCATTCTTGTAATTGTAGCTGGAGTAGAACACATTCTAGCAGGGACTTTCATTTCCACAAAATGATTGACGACTGTAGCCATTTCCAAGTAAAAAGCAATTAGCCTTTGAGAGATTTATAGAAAAGAACACACACAACTTACTGCAGAAAAGAAAAAAGTGGCACACATATACCTAGCAGATCAATGTCTGCTATCCTGCCATAACATATTGGACTGCACTATTCCTTACCACATCTGTTCTGAAAGTCAGTAAAAGGTCTTACAAGAAAGTAAGAGACAACATAAAGACTGCTCTCCTGCTCCTTATCTTTCTTGTGCCACGTATTGTTAGCAACATCTTCACCGGAATAGATGCTATTATTTATGCACTTCACAGTAGGCAGAACAATGAGAACCAATTACTTCCCCAAATGTAAAGGTAAAATCTGTATTGATATACACCAACAAGCAGGTTTAGCATTCAAAAGACCATGGTAAAAGATATGCTTTCCTACAAATGTGGAGTTTTGCCTCTGAGTAAAAATATTGACATTGTTCATAATAGAATGTGCCATTAAAAAATTACATTCAATTTTTAATTGTAGCTATAATCCATGAGGATGTGACAATTATTTTTAAATATGGCTGAAAAACAATTTGCAGCTATTTCGAAAAGGCTGATTTCTTCATTATTCAGTAAAATGGGAAGATTGTTAATCCTTACTCTAAGGAGACTATCAATCTTTGTATACATAGAGTTGTAAAAGATATATATGTGCACCAACTGAAGAACAAACATGAGGTTCTTTTTAATATCACTTGAATAACTGTAAAGCTCAAGGATAAGTTTAGGCTTTGCTACAAACAGAAATGTCATCATAAACTGATATCTCTAGAGTAAATTAAAAATTATGCCAAAACAAGAAAATTGTCTTCAAAAATAAATTCAAAGAAAGGTCAGTCCAGTAAATCAGAATTCAGTTTAATGACTGCTATACTTAGAAAAGCATCTGTTCTCCAATAGCACATATGGTGAAATGAAGGAGAGAAAATGTTTGATTTTGCTTAGTGTTTTTAGTTATATAGGTGTAGTATATTTAATCTCTTCTTCCAGTCTAGATCTGTAAAGCATGTCAGCTATTTTTGTTTCTAATTTGAAACGTGTAATAGGCTGTGCTGGGAGACGAAGGTTACCGTTCTTTGTTTTCTAGGTGAAGTAAGTTAGCCACCACATTCTAGAGGTATTAATACCTGCTTTGCAACATATACTGTATTGCCAGATCGCCTAAAAACATCACTTCATTGTAAGAAGCATCACAATTCAGAAGCAAACTTCTCAGGGAGCTTTCATGCCAAATAACAAGAGATGGACCTCGAAGCTGTGTGTCTGTGATACCTGTTTTTAGAGAATGTGTATCCCTTTAAAACAGCATGCAATTGTCACTAGATGTGTACATTTCTTGATGAGAAAATGCATTCTTCTTTCTAAATGCTAAACAATCAAAGGTTGAACTTGGTGATTCTAAATCCAATCTTTAGCCTTTGTTTTAATTTGCACAGAAAACACAGGAACAAACAAGTAAATAGACTGAAAAATATTTTGAGATAAAACTAAACAAAATTGTGACTAAAACAAAACCGTATATAAAATAAACTGGAAACAGGCACAGTCGGTACTTTTCCCCATATCACATGGTCATCATGGTCACAACACACTCAAGCCATCATATGCCCTCTCAAACACCTACATAACCCCGAAGTATCACAGAATCATAGTCTCTGATTACGGGGTTACCTCTTCTTCCATGGGAGCTGCAATTACCCAGCAGTAAATGCTGACATTGTGTACTAACCACTGTAACGGGTACAAGAAAAGGCTGTTGACACTCAGCACCCTGAGTGTCTCTTCTACATGACCTAAATTTCTGCTCTGGAAGAGCCTCAACAGAGTGAGAAAACAGAGCAGTTCTTTGTCACCCTATACAATCCTTCCTGGTCTGTCTAAATAGACAGAAGTAGGCTGCAAGAAAAAAATAAGTTCTTGAGCATTGCCTTGAATAAAGATATTGACTGTTTGACTTGATACCAATGTAGGTCTCATGGTTAGAAATGGAATTTGTTCTCATTCTAGTTTAAAATATTCTAATCTGAAAAGTATACTATATGTAAAGAACATTTTTAAAGATCTGTTTTCTTCAGACTTTTCTGATGAAAGTTCTCAGTCACAGTAGGCATTTTAGAAATGAAAGACTTTCTGTGAGAAGCAAGATCTTTTCTCTAAAGGACCTTCAGAATTTTCCATAATTTATCAATGGTTTCACAATACATGTGTCTTGCAGGGCATGTTCTAAAGCCTATTGCAGTTATTGAGAGTTTCGTAGATATATTTGTGTTAATATTTCAATGAGATACACTTTCTCTGTTTAAGGTGTTTAAATTAACAGAAATTTCCAAGCTCTTTATGATCAGAATTTATACACTTGCCTCACATAATCATAGTAGTGTTGCCACTCCAATTCTCTGAAAAAAACCCAAAACCATGATGACGTTGTGGTGGTTATTTTCACAAGAACATTTGTGACTTCTTTACATTTTTTATACCACATTTCTAATTACTATTCAATTCACTTCTTCAGAACATTAATCAAATATTTACTGATTCCTCATGTTTGTAAGTATAGTTCTGACATCTTATTCAATTTTAAAGTGCAGGATCACCAGAATGTCATTCTTCCTTAAGTATTCCATATTTGGGCTTCTTGTACAGAATTTTCCTTGAATTCAATAAACAAAAAAGCCCTCTGCCCAAATCAGGGAGGCAGGAAGGAAAGTCATCTGCTTTTTTAAACAAGCTTTTAGGACAGTTCAAGAGCTTTGATGTTCCTTTTCATAAGTCATTGGTATTTGTTCTTTTCCTTTAATGTGCTTCCTCTTCATGGTTTGAACTTATTCTGTGAAGTTGATTGTAGGTAAACGAAGAGTTGCTCAGCTTAGTCAGGACCTTCCTTCTTGAAGAAGGTGGGAGTCTAGAAACCAGTAATCTATCCAGAGAAACAACAGTTTAAGGGGCTTCGGAGATCAGTCCTTTGCTGCTGTATTTAATCCACTCATGAGTTGACGTGCAGAGAAAACCCCTTCATAGGAAACATCTTCAATACCCCTCAATAATCATGTGAGTATATACTGTGGGAACAGGACCTACATTTTCTCAGTCATTCACCTTGAGAGTATCTTTTGTCCGTATATCTTAGTCTGTTGTAGTCTAAAGATAAATTATACACCCACAAGGATTTCCACAGGCACAAACCCTCAGACTTTTTATAACACCTCATGCATTCAGCCATATCTACTCAGCTATTGTAGCTCCGACATCTGCTGGGGTAGACTTTTACTAGCTTAATGTGCAAGTTCTTCTGTGTACCGATGGTACACCTCGTAACTTTTTCTCTGCTTTTATAACTAGCTAGGGAATCAACCAAGCAAGCTGCTTCATTCATTATTTGGTACAATATTTACCTGGTTCTAAGAACACCCTAATTTTGCCTGGTCATTATTTTTTTTCCATGTACTCATGTTGCTATTTTCAGATTAAGAGCTAGAGTGCTGCTAGTGAAACCTGATTATTTTCCCTCTTTCCTTTATGTCCATCGCTTGTAGCCAGAAGTAAATGTGAAGAACCAGAAAGTCCACCACTTGGGTAGTTAAAGTGTATTTGCGTTCTAACATTTGGGAATAAAATATATCAAGCTAGGTACATTTAGAAGAAGGAAAACAAATTGATAGATTTTTTTAAAAAGTTGACTGGGATATGTGATCATTTCATGATAATATTTGGAAAAATTAATTTTTTGTGTGTTCAACATGCAAATTCAGATGGAAATAAAACATTTGTCTTGCATTACAAAATAACAATATTTCACTACTAATTGTAGATTAGATATTATTTGTCAGCTCTTCTTTCACTGGAAAAAAGATATTATTTTTAATCACCAGGTGTTTTTAATTCCAGTCTAAATTACTTGTTAATTCTATGTCTGTAAAGCTATTATCCTAAGAAAATGTGTCATCATCCTATCCATTCTGTTTCCTGGGTTGCTGAGAAAAGCAAAGAATCATACACAGATTTTGAAGAGTGAAAATGCTGTTACTGATACTCAACATGAAATAAGGCAGACATGTCAATACTTTTGGAAAAGACTGCACTTGAGCGGTTTAAGTTGTGTCTCAGTTTAGTCTTCTACCCAAATGCAGGCTTCCGTGAATGCATTATTAACATTTGTCAGATTAATTTCTACATGTCTAGTACTGGTATTTCTATTACACAAATTGAAGTTATTGCTTTCAGAAGCACAATCTGTCTTCCTCAGAGCCTGTTTTCTTTATGATTGTCTTTGGGCAATATTAGAAAAGGTTCCCCATCTTTATGAAATCTCTTCGGAGGACATGGATGACAATGAAGGGAAGTTTGGTGCAGGGGTTTCTACAGTAGATTTCAAGAGTTCCCAGAGAACCATTTTTCATGAGTCAGCCTTTTGTGTCTTGTTCCAAATTGGCAATAATCCTTCATCTTTCTTTACACCCTAATGCTTCTTACATAGATGTATAAAAATATTTCTTACAGAGAAATGTTGTATTATATTTGGAAATAAAATTTTGCTTTCAGGAAACCCTGGATTTAGTCAGGCCTAGGTGATGACTTTTTCCTTGTTCATCCCAATACTGTTGCAGCTTTTGGAGAAGGGATAGCAAAGAAATGAGATTATATTACACCTCTGGAGAAGGATAAATAGAAATATTTTTAAGGCTTATCTTCATAGTGTAGCCTTGAGATATAAAAGACATACTCCTTTAAATAATTCACTGATTTTTACTTTATTAGCCATATAGGAGGTTCCTGCAAACAATTCCATGTTTTTCCCATTAATACAACAAAAACCTTCTGGTCTAAAACTGATTTCTAAAATTATTTCAACAGAAGAAAATTTGATAGTGTAAACTCATCATCATGGAAATTTCACGGGTTTTTTTACTGTTATGACAATTACTTGAAATAAGAACATAATTTGTTCTTTGGTTAAATGGAATTTCTTTGTATTTTTATTAAGTATAGACAACAAAGGAAATCAAATGCCAAAATGAAGAAATTCATCTGCTATTTAGAAAATAAACAGTGCTAAATGAAAAATACCTAAGAGGACTTGAAATTGCTATAATTTATCATTTAAACTGCAGAATAGATATTTATTCTATATGGAATTTGTTTGACACACAGAGGAATTCAAATCTAATAAAAATCAGGCTTGTCTATAAAATAGCCATCAGTGCTCACTGTATGGAACCAGCTCTGTAGGACTAAGGTACAGCTAGTTCAGGACGTAAGCTTAAAGTGCTAATTTTTCTGTGCATGTGCAAATCGTGACTGAAAGTGATTTAGAGCTAGGCATTTGGCACTGTGTTTTCTTAATGAATATCAAATCCAGTTGGCGTGTTTTGAAGTTTGAAACTGGTGTGATTTATCAGTCTTTAAACACAATCTATAGACCTATAAATATTTGTTTGCAGTGCTATATAAGTATTAAAATACATATAAGTATGGATATACAGATGTAAAGGACAGCTTGGCTTCTGAAGTTCACTGTCAGGGCATAGTGCAGATGGCTCCTCCCACCCAAATTGGTATCCTTGGGCAGCAGAAGGGCCTCACCAGCCATGGCCCATTCCACCTCACCCACAATAAACCACAAGCTTCCACACCATTTGGTAATACTATTTAACAAAAACTAGAGAGCAATATGATAGAGAAATTGACACTGAAAAATAGGATATGTGACAGGAAACCAGAGCGTGGAGATAAGGACATAATGTTTAAGGCCAATTTGTGTCAGGGAATCTGCATGATTGAGTTTCTGGATCATGTCAAATACAACCTGTCCTACAAAGGGATGGAAAAAAGTACATGAAATGATTGCTCTGTTACCTGAGGAAAAGACATTTTTCCTGACTGGAAACCTGTTAGGAGGCTTATTCAGTGTGTAAAAACATTCAACAGATCTAGTGTTTCAAAACTCTCCCCTTGTACTAAGAAACTTGAATTCGAGAACAGGAAATTGGAACATATTCAACTTCTTTTTGGTTTTGGTTAAGGGTTTTAGTTACTATGGTGACTGATAGTATGAGAGTGTGAACAACCAGACTGTATAAGCTCACAGCAACACAGGTGCCCACATGGCCTTGGATATTAGCATATATTTAAGGAAAATAGAATTTTCCTTAAGGCACTGGAATTATTCCTGTACTTAACAAAATGTTTTGAGAGTTCTCATTGAATTCTCAATTTCTAACCTCTCTCATTTATGAGTTTGTGACTCTGTTGCAAACATTATGATTTATTTTCTAAGGCGACTGTATGCTTAACCAAAAAAATGGATATATTTTTTCAAAACTATGCTCTGCAAAAATTTTTCTTAATATATGTATATGATAGAATTTTTATCTTAAGAGAGTGTTTGCTTTGATCAAGCAATAACTTAAACAATTTCCCCTTATCTATGTAGAACTAAAACCAGTAAATATCCTAGATTATCAGTATAAATCAAATAAAGTCCGCAACAATGAAGTAATTTGTCACTTATATAAAACCCCATGATTATGGCTCAGATTATTTGGAAAGGTTGGGAGTTGGGTTGGGTGGGTTTTTTCTGTGATTCATTTGGTTTTCATTTGAGAACCAGCACTGTCCACACATTTGAGTTCTCAATGAAAGTGGCTCTTAAATTTTAAACTGTTACTGCTAACAGAGATTGGTTTAATTGAGAGGCTATAAAGGCTTCTTAAAATCCTTTGGGGCTGCCTTTGCAGGAGAAAGCTTCCTGAATTCTGCTAACAGTAGGTGAATGAAGCATTTTGTCATAGCTCTTAACAAATCCACAATTTTTAACAAATTCTGTCAAAAAATTGTTCATTACCTGATTTTTGTATCTCACATATATTTCATTAGAAGAACAACTCAGGCTATTGTAAAAGTATGAATTACACTACCATATATTTTTGAAACAAAAAATTGATTTACACCAAGAAAATGGTAGTTAAGTATGATTTGGCTTTTCCTTTGAGAAGCAGTGTGGCCAGCAGGTCAAGGGAGGTGATTCTGCCTCTCTACTCCACTCTAGTGAGACCCCTCCTGGAGTGCTGTGTCCAGCTCTGGGGTCCCTGGAACAGAAAGGGCATTGCCCTGTTAGAGCCCAAATGAAGGTCATGAAGATGATCAGGTGGCACCTCTCCTATGATGACAGGCTGAGAGAGCTGGAGTTGCTCAGCCTGGAGAAGAGAAGGCTCCATGGAGGCGTTTTAGCACCTTCCGGTACCTAAAGGGGGCCTGCAAGAGAGATGCGGAGGGACTTTTTGCAAGAGCATGTAGTGATGGGACAAGGAGAAATGGCTTTAACCTGAAAGAGGTTAGGTTTAGATTGGATATTAAGAAGAAATTTTTCACTGTGAGGGTGGTGAGGCACTGGAACATGTTTCCCAGAGAAGTTGTGGATGTTGTGTCCCTGGAACTGAGCAACCTGGTCTGGTGGAAATTGTCCCTACCCATGGCAAGGGAGTTGGAATTAAACCATCTTTAAGGTCTCTTCTAACTCAAACCATTCTGTGATTCTGGGATTCCAAGAAGCTTTNGTGTGTTTCTTTGAGTCTCAGACACTTTATATATATATATATATATATATATATATATATATGTATTTATATATCTCAGTATACGAGTCCATAGAACTTTCTGAATTTTATGTTCCAAAAACCTCATGATTTTGAATGAAAAAATATTAAGATTGGAGATGAGATTCTCAGAAATTAGAAAACACTTAGTGGACTAGTAGTTTAAACAGTATAAGTGCAAATTACGTCCCAAGGATTCCTGTTTTATTGAGTGCCTGGAATAAATTAATCAATTTATTTTTTCTCTTTCTGTCTGTATGTTTTCTCCTTTTCGTCCTTGCTATCATCCTGGGGTATATTCTGCATGCTATCCAAACTGATAGGCTGGATGCCAAATTATTAATTTCCTCATAGGTATTTTGATATCTTCAAAATAGTAACTCAGTTTCTTACAGATTTCGATAGTTGATTTTCTTAGTACTTCCACACTACTGATGCATCAGTTCTGAAGATCAGAATCTTCATAATTCTCTGGTGGATCATTGGCATCCTACAGATTAGTAGTAAATTTAGAAAATTGTCAAATTATCTGGCATTTTAATAAAACAAGAAAATTATGTTTTTCATGGTGTACGAGTTCTTACAGCTTTACATACGGTCAAAGGTGTCCACTAATCTAATTTGCAGGGGTGAATATTTCTTTTTTTTGAAAATATGGATGTCAAGCTCTTTCTAAGATCAGGAATGTCTCCATACTTCTGAAAGGAGTTCTGGTTTTTTTTTGTCTCACACGCCTTCCTTCTTGTCTGCCATTTGCCCAGGTGTCTGTGGAAAATGCTTTGGATTTTTTGGCCAGCTGAAGGACCAGGATCTAAGGGAATACTGCTGTTACAACCCCTAGAAACTGATACTTTTCTCAGGCAGAAACCTAGGACCTGTATGCATGTGATAACAATTGCAGAGATAATTTTCCTTTTATGATCTGGATCTGACATGTGGCACACATCCCCGGGGAACAAATGAGTGTGAGCAGCATGATTATTAAATTAATAACTAGGGCTCCACTTTCCCATGTTTCAAGCACAATTGAAAGAAACCTAAACTGATTCTCAGTTTGATAAATTCTAGTAGATGTAAGACTTCTGACATATTATTCAAATTTTCATTTTTATAAAATAATAAAAAAATTAGATATTTACCTGACAAGTTATTATTTAACAATAATTTGTGTCATCTGATATTTACTGCAGAATGCATGAAGTGGGTTTTGTTTATTTGGAAGCTAGTCTTGGAGCTAATACTGACTTCTTGAAATTCTTGTAGGAAAGATAAAAACAAGGCATGAAAGGTCTTTTTTTTCATATAACATGCAAAGCTATGCCTGCCCTTGCTGATAGGCATATGTCAAAAAAGTAAGGTTTCATCAGCTGGAAGGCTTTGTGCTTTATTACATAGCCGTATAAATACAGAGTTAAAAAAAAAATAAAACCAAACCACTTGCCTAAAGGCAACAAAGACATCGGAGACTAGTAGGTACATTGAAGATACAGTAGTTATGAGATTTGGACATTCTGCATGGACACCAGTCAAGACTCAAACTTGAAAACAAGTTTTATAAGTTTTTACACCAAAGTCCAACTCATTTTTTGCAGAGAAAACTCATAGCAGTTAACTCCAAATCTATTATAGAAACAGACTAATGAACTACAGGAAATTTTTCTAATCCCATTGTGACTAATTCCTTGACATTTTGTAGACCAAACTCGACAATAACTTTTTCTTTATTTTTATTTAACCTAATTATTATTTGAAGAAAAGGTAGTCGCTAGACTTATGTGTAAAAATGCATAATAATATTGAGCATGTTTAAAGTCCAAATTCACATGCCCCCAACACATGTACATGTGGATTCTTCATCTGAGGAAATTACATCCAAAATGATAGCAGCTTTTCAGGCAGATTACAGCAGTGTCACTAGAGCAGCTAAAGTCTGTTTAAGGTTAAGAATGGGTGAACAGCAGCAACAGAGCAAAAACTTTGAAGGTCAGAGATATAATTTAAAGGCCACTATAAGGCTGGAAAAAAGGAAAGACAACTTGAGCACAGTTATAAACAAATATACTGGGAGAAGAGTTTGAAAAATAGCCGTCACATGACTTGTCTCATTCATTATACAGTTTACAAATTCTGACACAGACTAACTGTGGCTCCTACAAGGCAAGATTTCTTAGTAATACTGCTTCCACAGAAGACTCATTCATTTTTGTGAACTGAAGTAGGGAAGTCAGGAAGCATAAATTCTATGCTCATGTCTATTTCACAGGCAGTAAACCTGCTGTGTACTGAAACAGCATATCAACTATCTAATATGTTCTGTAGCTTCCGTCTTCTCTGGGGAGATGGGATCTGGCTAAGATAATTAATTGTGTTAGTGACAAAGGCAGAAGGCAATGCTCTTTGTCTTGATGATAAGAATGTAATAGTGCAGGTTGTTCAAAAATGTACAGTTTATATGCATTAGTTTATATTCGTGTATATATCTGCAGAATAATTTTATTTAATCATTTATTTCCTGTGTTGTGCAACAATAGTCAAAAAATTTTGATGCTTGGGGAAAAAGTGAAAATTCTTCAGTGCAAATATTTTGTTAAGCTAACCTCACTCTTGAAAATCACTCTGAATAAAGCACCACCATTATCTAGCCTTCCTTGAATCTGTGATATTTCAGTCGCTCAAAGGAATGTCAAAATCACTAACAGTATGAAGGCAGCAGTTGTTCTGACAGCTGAAGCATGAACTGAATCTGTCTAGCAAAATTAGCCTAATATGGTCAAATTGCTTTTGCTTTTTAACTGTATATGGGCAACAGTAAAGACAATGTGTGTGGCTTCCACGTCAATTAAGAAATGTATACTGGAATTACATAACAAATTGATATCGCCATTAATAAACAAAAGGAAAAAAAGGCTGCTCAAATCAAAGCTTTTTTTTATTTTAATCAAAGCATTCACTGAAAGCCTTCACAGTTTCCACTTTTCCTTCCACAAAGAGTAATTAAACTTCTGTGTGGAATTTTACTCCTCAGTGATGTGTAGGTTAAAAAAGGCTATTATGCTTTGATTTTGTTTATTGTACTGTGGTAGTTTCAGGATTTAGCTTTGTTAGAAACCCCTCTAGTTAAGGAAATGAGTAATTTTTCTTTATTTAGCAAGTAGCATGACATGGATCCATCTTGCATATGAATGGAACAAGTAAATAACCAAAACATTTAGAAACTTGAACTAAATTCTTTCAGCTAGATTTAGACTCTTTTCAAAAAATCATGGACCTCTAAGAATTGGTTTATTTTTAATATACATATTGCTCTCAATATCTTCAAATATATTTTACACAACAGGATTGTCTCAGAAATTTCCTATTTTTTTTTCTGCTCTGTCTGTTCTTTGGGGGTTTTTTTTTCTATTTTTTCTGGGAAAATCAAGATCTTCATACATAACTTTCAACGTAAGAGAAAGGGGAGAGAAAAATAAGTGACAACACACCTAAATTCATAAATTTCAAATGAGGTAGTTGCATAAGGAATTGTAAACTTCTCCTTTTTCATCATCTCAACATCCACAGCAGGATTTTCAACTACGTTTCTGATTATGGAGTCATAGAATAGAACCATAAAATGGCTTGGATTCAAAACAACCTTAAAAGATCTGGTTCCAATATCTCTGCCATGGGCAGGGACATATCCCACTAGACCAGGTTTCTCAGAGTCCCCTCCAGCCTGACCTTAAACACTTCCAGGGATGGGGCATCCACAGCCCCTCTGGACAACTTGTTCCATAGTCTCACCACACTTATAGTAAAGAATTTTATCCTAATAACTAATCTAAACCTACCCTCCTTCAGCCTAAGGCCAACTTGATTGTCCAAGTTGATTATTCATAGAATCGTGTAGTAGTTTGAGTTAGAAGGGACCTTTAAAAGTCATCTAGTCCAAGCTACCTGCAGTGAGCAAGGCTCATGTTCAACAAGACCAGATTGCTCAGAGATCCGTCTAACCTGACCTTGAATGTTTACAGGGATTGAGCATCTACCATCTCTCTGGGCAACCTGTTCCTGTGCTTTGATATCCACACTGGAAAATACTTCTTCCTTATATGTAGTCTGAATCTATCTATCTATATTTATCAACTATATTTATCAACTATCGCAGCTTGGTGTCACCTACAAAGTTGCTGAGGGTGCACTCAATCCCACTGCCTATGTCATTGATGAAGATACTAAACAATACCAGTCCCAGGGCTCCCAAGGGACACCACCCATAGCTGATCTCTATTTGCACATTGGATTGTTGACACTACACCCTGGATGTGACCAGCCAGTCAATTAGTTTTCCACCAAATATCATCCATCAAATCCACACATCTCCAATTTAGTGAGAAGGATGTTGTGACCGCCTGTGTTAAAAAGGCCTTACAGATGTGTAAGCAAATGACATCTGTAGCTCTTTCCTTGTCCACTGATGTAGCCACTCCATCACAGAAGGCTACTAAGTTGGTCTAAGGCAGGACTTGCCCTTGGTGAAGCCAATGTAGATACATTTCGAATTAGTCCAAAGAGGGACATGTACTGAGTGTTTTAACCCAGAAAATTGATTTTGTATGGCACGTTGCCTGCAATTCAGCAATCTGTATCTTCATGGTTCTATTTTGACTAAGCTGTTGCCAAAGAGGAAATACAGTAAAGGGGAAAGCACTTAAAATCAAGTGACACTGTACATGAGCTGTGAACTGTTCCTTCAAAAGATTCATGTGAATTCCCACATTTATCTAGGAGCTGACTGATCTCTATTCTGAAGACCTCAGCAATCTTAAAGGTGATCAGTGGTTATTCCCCATTGACAAATGGCATAGAAATTTCAATTTAGCATTTGGTATGCATCAGCAATGAACCTGGATTCCAAAACAAGTGATAAATACAGTAGCCAAGACCAGATAGTCATAATGTAGCTATATTAATTCTAGAACTACTGAATTCTGCTAGATTTTGTAGGTAGCTGCCATTTCTTGCTGAGAACCTGAGTAAATACTCAGGCTGTTAGATTTTTTTAATATTCATGATGTCATAATTATAGTGATGTCAGCATGTGAGCTGACCCATTTAGGGCCAGTACATCTCTTTATACTGTATTCATTGGTGTAGACTCACTCAAAGGACAGACAAACACCAGGCTGACTACAGAACACTCTATCTACAGCAAACATCATCAAATCTCTATTTTCTGGCCACAATGTTCAATCAGAGATTAGAAGTCTCTGTCTTTTTGCAAACATTAACTTACGTGATCTAAGTAATGGGGATAGATAATGGATTATAATTAATCATGACAAGCCTGAAAGTTCAGCAATTTTTTCTCCTTCTTTCTTTTTGAGCACTATCTCCAGGTTTATTGCGTATCAGGAGCACAGATATGTTCTGCTTTTCCCAGATTTGATTATGTTTCACATAGATCAATAGGCAATTAATTTTCCTTCTAAAAATAAAGAATTATCAGAGCAAAGAAGACTATTGAATGGAGTAATCCCGTGTCACCTCTGTTGACATCCTAGACTTCTCCTTACAATTTGCAAAGGAGTGGGTATTCTCTTTAGCTACTCCAGATACATAACACCTTGTATCTGAGAGCCATGATAGCACAAAAATATGTTTTTCAGAAGCATAATGCTTCAGAAAGAAAACTTAGATGAGAAAAATGTATAGTCATGAACACCACAGAGAGGAAACAAAGCTGAAGTGAGAGTGCCTGTGGGCTATGGGCTTTGAAACCTTAGAATAGAAAACTGTCACTGTTCCCTCAATTTCAGGTGCTTATTATCCTCAAATTGTACTTCTCCATAGCAAATAAATATAATGAAGATTGCTGGTGATGAAGATGACACTGTAATGATAATGTCACTTAAGCTGTGTTTATTAGACATCAAGAACTGGCATCAGCAAATGCAAAT
The DNA here is from genome assembly GCA_013397725.1 of Rhagologus leucostigma. Lineage (NCBI taxonomy): Eukaryota > Metazoa > Chordata > Aves > Passeriformes > Rhagologus > Rhagologus leucostigma. The sequence continues at coordinate 350,005 of VZTD01000483.1, forward strand.
GTTAGATGTGCATTACTGTGAACTGCCAAGATGCTGTGAAAATTGGCAGATGAGTTGTTAGAATCTGCATCTTTGGAGATTTGCTGAATTAGAAATACTTTACTACATAACCAGGCTTCTGTTTCCTACACCTGAATAAAGACTTTGTAATTCTTATATGTTTTCATTTGTATTGTCCCTTGAGTTTTCTATCACTCAGATGGTGAGAAGTGGTCTAAGAAGGAAGTTGTCACTCCTTTAAGAACAAATTCCCCTCACTCAAAAAGATTTTGGTATAATTGTATAAAGAAGGTTTATATTTCTATTAATATTTCTCTCTACCTGGAATCTTTGTTCCCACTGCTTCATCTGCTATAGCAATAATTTGCCAAGAGTACATCTACTGATGGGACTAAAAGATGTGTATAACAGCACATAAAGTCAATATTGAGCAAGCTAACCTAGACTGTCTAAATCCTAATAGTTTTGTAGCCTTTCAGAGAAATAAAGCCACATTTTCTGCCTCTTTCCTTCTTGACCAACAAAAGCAAGAATCTTGACTATGTAAAACAAATATATGGGCCTGAGGAAGAGCTATTTATGATAGTTGAGACACATCTTTTTATTATATCTCTTCTGGGCATCTATTGAATGAAAATAAGGTTGTTATCTTTTCCTATGCGTTTTATTAAGATGAAATTATCACATACTGGACAAAACTTGTTTTATAGGATTTATTTTGAAATTTCTTACATGGGAGTAGATGTTGAGGTGGCAAAACACAACTGCAGAAAGTAGTGAAAAATGTAGCAACACAGCCTAATATGATGTCATATTTTCTCACTTTATTTATTAATTTCAAAAGTTGTGCTAAAAAAATAAGTTATAAGGGTGTGAGTAAGGGAGAAATTTTGTTATCTCTAGCAATAACTGCGTTTCTCACATTTTCCGTGAGCTGTGCTTTTACTGACTTACACTGTTTCAGTTATCACAGAGTGAAAGGCGAAACCATAGTGGATGAGATCAGAATGTATAAAAATCTTTGTTGAAGCAGCTCTATTTATATGCTTCACATAAATCTTAGCAGTTTTAGATGTAGTAACAATATGCCTCATTTTACATAATTTTCTTGTCACATTAATTTTGCACTTGTGTTGCCAGATAAAGATGATTATAGCATCAGTAGCATCAGTATCTCCCACTAGTCAAACTACATAGGTTAGGTGCAATTTAAAGGTTAAGAAGACCTTCATTGTGTTTCCCTCTTTTGCTTCTTTCCGTTCTTCTAACTGACACAAATAATGGCTTCTGAAAGGAGAAGGAAAATAGGTTAACAATAACCTTCCAGGCAGGAATTCTAATGAGATTCAAACTTGTTCCAGTCTCATCTTCATTTCCTTTCCTGGCAGGTCTGATTGCTTATATGTTTGATGTCTTTCATGAAATGTTTCTTCAGAAATTATTTTTTATAGGGCATGACGCACACAAAAGAAAAAAGAGAGTGAAACCTTGATTAAAAATTCTGGAGTTGTGTTCAATTTGTGTTTTATACATCTCAAGACTGATTTCTTCGTGTGAATATCCTGGATAATTTTCATATTTGGGTGTTGTTTCAAGGCTACTAGCTTTTAAATCTGAAAATCCTCCCTTTGTAATAATTTAATTCCTTTCTTCTTGTCTCAGTTTCCTTTTATACATTTGTTGGTGATTAAGTGCTCTGCATTACATCAATTGCCTTTTATAGATTTTTTTCTTTCCTAGTTTCATTGCGTTGAGTATACAATATCCTGTTACCTGTTCATACTGCACAGACAGAAATCTGACAACCAACTTCACATTTGTAATCAGCTCTTGTAGCTGAAAAATTTAAAGTTCTGAAGTAAATGATACTAAGAATAAAGAATTTCTCCTTCTAGAGCAGTTTTTAATTTATTGCTGTCACTTTTTTTTTTTAATGAAGGTATTATCACAAGTAATTTTAATGGTTAGTGGTATTCTTTGTGTAGTTGCTGGTTCTGACACGCATGCTCTACGGCAGTAACATTATTATGCCTCAGTCAAATGTAAGTCAGATGATATGACAGGTAGTCTTTAAAAAAGTGACTATTAAATAACCCAAAATGTACACTTGTTATTTTTTTCCTGCTATTATTCCAGGCTTGTACTCCACATCATAACAGGAGACATTTGCTACCAAAGAACAACAAATTCTCACAACAGTTTGAGACTGGTGACAAAACCGACACTCCTCAGTTGTGAGGCCTTTAAATTTCGCACAAAAACTGTGTCATCTCACTGGCAGTGACAATAGTGTACTTGCTGGTCAATGGGGCTACAGCTTTAGCCAAGAGAGACTGTGGACTTCCCATCCCTGGAGGTGATCAAAGCCAGGCTGGATGGATCTCTGAGCAATCCGGTCTAGTGGAAGGTGTCCCCACCCACAGCAGAGGGGGTGGAACTAGATGGTCTTTAAGGTCCCTTCCAACCCAAACCATTCTAGGGTTCTAGGATTAGAAGCCACCTTCATTGCTGCACTCTGTTAGCACTTGATACAGTCTGTGCATTTCAGAAACCTGGAATACATTCTGTATTTCTCCTGCGCATCAACAAATTTCTTACTATCTCCTTGCCTCCGGTCTTCCATTAAATAGGCTTGATTAATGGGCAGTCAAAATGCTTAAGGAACCGTATAAAACTTACACATTTTTTAGATTTTTCTCAACAGAGTTGAACTTTTTGTTCATAATTAACTCAAAGTAATAAGTTTTCTCATATTTTTCATGTGATACAAAATAGAGCTTATATAGCATCATTGATTAGATGATGATCTAGGATATATAATATCCTGCAAATTTATACTGAATGAATCTGGGGAGTATCAGTAGCTAGTCTTGCACCTCCCTTCCTAGGTTTTTTAGTAAACTTAAGGGGAAAAATGATTTTTTTCTCTGAAAGGAGAACTGTTTCCTTCAGGTGTTAGGAAACATGTATTACAAGAAGACATACCTTGCATTCCTCTTATTTTCGTATAGTAGCATATGCCCAGTCCCTATTAAGGTAGCAATGAATGCCCCAGAGCTCACAAACCAAAATCTCAAAACAACATTATAATTGCTGTAGGCCTAGCCTGTTTACAAGCCTTCTTCAAATATGATAAGTTTGAAGTAGGGAAACTTAGAAGCTCAATACTTTTTCTGAATAAGTGCAGAGCTTTTCTAAAGCTCAGCCATTTTCTTCCAGATCATGAACAAGAGAAGGAAGAGTTCATTGAATATGGATGTCTCAGTTCAGATAGGAAGGACTGGAGGCAATGACTATTCTAAAAAGGCAATGTACCTGAAAATAGTGGATCAAGCTAGTGTACCAGTGTGTAATAGTGGAGTGAGTTTCTCCAGGAAAACAAATAACAGAAGTAGTATTCCTGCTCATTCAAAAGTTTTTCCTGGATCTTTACTAGCAAGTAGTTTTGTACCTGAGGAGATGCTTCATCTCTTACACAAAGTTCAAGTAGTGATTCTAATTTTTTTTTTCCGAGTCTGAAGAATCTTAAAATGCTTTTGACTTACAGGAAAAGCCTTGAATGTCATATGGCATATAAGGTATCAGATAGACGTGAATATCTGGCGATTACTAAGGTGGAGTCACACACACATAATTTTTGGTTCACACCACAGGTAACACAGACACTTGGCATGAGAGTGAAATGCTCTGTTAACAGCTGGAGAAAAAAAGAAATTAACAGATGTGTCTCTGTGTACACACTCCCTCTCCTCTCTTCCTACTGCCTCTTTTTCCTATGGCTACCACATAGTGTGGGTCTGAAGCCAGTCACTCACTTGGGAAGTCTTGTTACTCAGTCACTCAAGAGTGTCATTAGGGAGATTATTTGATTTGGTAAGAAAGACTTGGTTAGTAAAGCACTGATTTTATTTGTAAGTCTGTGGAGAACCCTTATAACAAATTGATTTTAGGATACCGGATGAAACAGCAGTCAACAGTAGAGAGTTTTCATCAATTAAATTGAAATTTGCTCTTTTTATTTAAAAGAGATGAGGAGTCTTTCTGTATATTAGGTGTCATCTTTTTCCAATATTTGTGCCTCACAGAGTTAAGCATGCTTGAATTGAAGTCGTAGGTCTGAAGTGGGCAATGTATATGTCATAGAGAATGTTTAGCTCAAGACCAGAGGGACACCCTTATGATATAGGACTATTTGAGACTCCTGATGTGGAACTGTGTGTGATAGGGCCAGATCTCTGGGTCAGAGCTTATGACTAGCAAGTTCCTGTTGTGGGTGATGTAGCTGAGAAGTCCCCATCCCCTTCAGTCGTTCCTGGGAGTGATTAGAATCCTCATAACCCCACACTGTAAATTCATGCCATGATCAACTTTTCAAACAGCCCAGATGCTTTTGGAGAAAGTACAGCTTTCTGGTATTTTGCCTTATGTATCTGTTGATTGTGGAAAGATTCCATCCACAGTTTTGCTAACATCTGTGTGATTTGACTGAGAGATCTGATGAAAACACAGACTTTTTTGTTCCTTCTTCCTTGACAGCTTCTTGCACAGATGAGCACAGATCTATCATATAAATATGATCATTGCAGTTCTGTCCAATGGTATTATAGCCATGCCAAGCAAAGGAGGATTTCCTTAGCTTCTTGGAAGAAGGCACTGATACTTAATTCTATTCATAGCCCTTGTGTCCATGTTTCTTCTCCACCTGAACTTTACTAACTTCAATTTTTAGCCTTTTCTATTAAAAATCACCTGAAATCAGGATCAGTTCATTCTAGTAAAAATATTTTTACTGCACTGCTGTCACTGCTGTATTTTGGGGATACAATGCGGCCCTTCTCTTAACTGTGACAACTAATGATTCACTCAGAAACTGTCTCTCAACTCAGTAATATTCTCCCTCACAAATCAGCTCCCTCACTTATCAGCTGAAGGTTTTTTTAAGAGCTTTTCTAAAAATCATCATTGGAGTGATATATATTGCCAAATGGAAACTTTTCAGAAATATTTTATGCTAATTCATGAAGCTGTTTGCTTCCTATAAACAATTAGAAATCTTTCACATTTGCAGCAAATGAATGAGGAAAGTGATACTTATCGGCCTGTATTAGAACCCCTTTCTCTTTAGCAGACATCCACAGAATTCTGGGAGAAAGACAAAAATCTTTCAAGCGAAAATTGCAACAATTATTTTTTTCATCATCACTTGCTAAAAACTAGTAGTTGTATTAACACAGTAGAATGAGTCTAACTTATGTTGCAGCTTATAGTTTGGTCCTGTCCATACATGAGCCAGCATATATCCCAACTCCATATCAGGATAAGAACTCGTAACTTATCATCTTCTCATATGCTTGGCTCTTCCTTGAAGGCATTTCTAAGCACATGGGAGGACCAGAAGCCCTAACACACTCCAATAGGCTGATCAAGGAATTGGGACCGTAGGTTGCAACATGAAGAATTGAGAACTCTAAGTAGACACAGATCAGGTCCTCCACATTTGCAGATCATCTGCTAGAAGCCTGAACGGAACTGTGTTTGGGGTCGGGGTTTTTTGTGGGTTTTGTTTGGTTGGTTTTTTTAGTTTTTTGTTTGTTTGTTTGATTGGGGTTTTTGTTTGGTTTTTTGGGGTTTTGGTTGGTTGGTCCATTTAGTCCATTTGGATTGTTGGTTTGTTTTTTTTTTAAGTAATATATATTAGTTATACCTTTCTACTGTGAATCTTGGGTCAGAAATGTTGTTAGGCTTTCACCTTGATAAACTTACAGATATTTTGTGAAGTTTCCAGAATCTGATATAGTCTTAGCATTTCCTTTTGTATAGTTGTTATAGAAAATTTTGACTTTCAGTAATCAAAAACCACTCAGATGTATTTTTCTTGATTGCTGTTAATTTGCCATAATTGGTTTTACATTATAATTTTAAGTAAGTTTTTTGAATTTGATGGCTCATGGTAATTCTGAATATTGTGTTTGAAAAAGTTTATGGCACCTTCAAATGCACACGACATTTTGCTGGATTTTTACTTCCAGGAGAAACTTTTATCTTAATGTTGCCTTCATCTTTTGACAGAGTTTGTACTCAGATTGCACTACTTCCCTTGAGTTAGAGACAATATTATTGAAAAATTATTGGTTTTTTTCTTCCCCTTGTCAGTAGTAAGAAAGCTTGAACACAGGCTCCAGCCCAGTCTTTCCGCATCCCCTCTTTAGATTTAGAAGAGATAGAATTTCAGATGTACAAGGCACTGAAAAACTGTGTTTGGAATAATGGTCAAACATAACCCAAGGAAGGGGATGATGCTCTCTGTCATATGGAAAGCTCATGTCAGAGTCCAGAGATTAAAAAAAGTATGGAACAAGTCTTAGCCAAACTGCTTCTGAATAGGTCTGAGAATGGAGACAAAAGTTCACAAATGCCACAGAAAGTACTATATTGCTTTCGCTGCTGAATCTCCTGTGGACAATTCTCAAATTCAAGAAGATTAGATGCATCATGTGAAAAGCACTGATCCCAGGCAGGATCATGGGTTTCAGTTTAACACAGCAATGAAGTGTTTAATGGAAGCTCTTTGCTTTGTGAGGGATAGCACAAGGAAATATGCTGTGATGAAACACAGATGACACAGTGATTGCAATGTTACACATTTAGTATGCAGAAAGCAATTATATCTTATCTAACTGTCTTGTAAATGCTGAGAACTTTTTCTTCACTTTTTAATTTCACTATCCATGTGTGACAAACCAACCTATGAAGAACACTATGGCTGCAAATTGTTCACATGAGCTTTTGGAAGCTAGAAAAATGCTATTGATTCCCTTTCTGGTTTATGTTCTTTTCTGTCCTCAAATCTGACTCTATGAATCATCCCAAGGGCAGCAGCAGTAGCAGACTTGTAAGAGTTTTGGTTTCAGGAGTTTTTTTCATCTGAAGCTTTTCCCAACAATATCAATACTGAAGCATCAGCTTTTAAGTTTAATGTCTTTATATAATTTACAAGGGGTTTTGCTACAAGCGGGCTGATTGTAAGACTTGGATAGGCATCCTGAAGTCTTCTAAATACAGACCAAGCCCAGCATAAAAATGACCTTACAAAGCCTTGTTGAAAGTTTTGGTCCTGAAGAGACGTCAGTCTTTGGTCTCACTTCAGTCATAGCTCGTAATAAGGTCTGAAATGAAGGTATGTTGGTAGCAAGTTTGGAATGTGGCAGATCTCCTCCAAGGTAGGAAGCACAAGTGTCTCTCTTGTTTCCAGTTTTGTAGCCACCTTCTTACTATCCTCAGAGAGAAAACTTAGTTATATATAAATGTCAATTATTATTTTCTTCTTAATGGAATTATATATTAATTTAGTTATCAGACAGATGTATTTATATGATCTCTAATGTGCCACTGGGACACTGTTAACCACTTAATCAAATATCAAGCTTGGGTTTTTTTAGAAATCATCACATTATTTTCCCTTTTATGTTCTCTTTATTTTAGTGTATTTGCATATATTTATTTTATTTGTAGTTGCATGCACATCTCCTAGCTATATAATTTTGCATCTTGCCACTTCCATTCTGAAAACTTATTTTTCTTCTCCTACTCATCCACTAGTAATAAAACATCTCTTGTTCTTTTGCCTACAAAAAAAAAGAGATGAAATTGTCAAAGGAAGAAGCAAGCTGCTCTAGTCCAGCAAAATGTGAGCTGAATATGTAATCATACGATTTAGTTGTAACTACAGAACAAAACCAAAACCAAATCAAACCAAACAAAAAAAAAAAAAGGAGAGAAGAAAATCCACACAAATTTCTCTTGGCAATCTCATTTTACTGAGGCACAAGAGGGCAGTGTTTCATAAATGCTGGTGTGTCCTTTGCTCACCATTGCAACAAAGCTGCCACTGGCATCCATCTGACATTAGACTAACATCCAAAAGGTTGGTGTTTAGTGTAAATAGCTCACTGGCAAAGAATCCTAGTTATAAGAACTAGGAAGGCTTCAAGACAGTACATTAATCTATTCCAAACTTGTGGAAATTTCTTAAAGACTGCTGATGTTACAAAGAAATAACAGCAATGAAAAATTAAATGAAAAATTATCTTTACAGAGAAAAGTAAGTATTGTTAACTTTCTTTTGAGAAGAGAATGTGAAAGGCTACACTAGGAAAGATTCAAACAAAGGAAAAGCCCCATATGAGCTTTATGCAAGACATTTAAAAAAAAGTCTGTATGTGTGCGCCTGTGTGTGTGTTCTTATGCATATGTGCTTGTGTGTACACATATGCTCAGGAAGAAACAGAGTGATATACATATGGGAACTGAAGAACACACAAGTATAGAGAAGTTAATGGCAGAAGAAAATTAGTAGTTATTCATGGTGCCTCACTTTAGGAATCTAATCTAAATCTTTTGTTTTTTGGTCTCTCAGCTACTTTATACAATTCCTCCCACAACTGTTTTTTGAAGATTCCTTTCGTAAGTGTCAGATGTTCTCTCTGCGTCTTACTGGAGTCTATGTATCTGATTTAAGGCAGTTACATCCACAAGAGGAAGTTTCAGATGTATTTCAGATGGACATCCACCTCCTGCTTACAGAACTAAGTCCCCTGCTCAACACTCATTCTGATAAATGGTTTACTGAGGCATATCTTGACCTTGGAAGCAACTGTCTCAGTTTGTCCTAAAGGAACTTCCTTGGCTTGAAACAATGCATTTGTTCTACACAAAAATAGATATTGGTCAATCTCTTTCACTACTCTGTTTAACACCATGAAAGCAGCTTGTGTACTGCCCTTGAAGTATTAATTTTTTAAAATGAATGTGTCTTTTTAGTAATCCATTAGCGTCTTTGTTTTGGCATAGATAAATTCTGACTTAGGATGCGGTATATTTCCTAGACCAAGCAAAAGCATCTTCAACTATGTCTTAACAATCAACTATCTTGAAGTAAAATGAGTTCAGTATTATAAATTATAGCTGAAAAATGGAGTAGTTTTTATGGTACAATAAAGTTAGCAATGGATTCTTCTTGTGCTGCCCCTTTCTCTTTGCTCTAGCATAGCTAAAGGCTGAAGTAATATTTATCTATAAATTATGTGAGTTGTTTCCCAGCAAACCGTAGACTGTGGTATGCATCAAGTTCCTAGATTTTCCCATGCAAAAACATAGTCTTGAGGCTATTTATGACACTTGAGAGAGAAAGGTCAGATATATGTTCAATTTCTAAGTACATGTAAAAGCTGTAAAGTGCATCCAAGTGCTTCTATCTCTGCAACTCACAGCTGACCGTCTGTGCTTCTTTCCAGTGTCCACCTGCAAATTAAGAGTGCTCTGGACAAGCAAGCAAAACTGCTTCGCTAATCTCTCTATTTGCTATAAACACTTTGTTATCTTTCATTCTCTAAGACATTGAGGCAGGCATTCTTTTCTATTCTGAATTACTGACATTGTACAAATCCAGTAAGTGTTCCCCCTCTGCATACAGACTGCCTCTGCAAAGCAGCGTGCTTCTGGGCTGGACAAAAATACTTGGAGGAAGGAAAAGTACACAGTCCTAAGTAAAGTAAGCTAAGTAATTTCCCCCTAAGGGTGTCAAGCCTAAGCCAAGGAAGCATCCATATTTCCATACATGACAATAATTCTACATCTGATTTTTGTCCAAACAGAAACATGGATGATTGACTGAGGCTGCCCACACATGACAATATGTAGCCTCAGTTTCAAAGCACTGAGTTGTAATGGTAACTCCTGTAAATACTTTACATTTTGTGGACAAGCTGAAGAGGGTCCAAAGAAGAGCCACAAAGATGATAAAAGAATTGAGAAACCTGCCGTCCAAGGGAAGGCTGAGAGTTGGGCTTGTTTGCCCTGGAGAAGAGAAGTCTTAGGGAAAACCGTGTCACCATGTTGCTGTATGTAAAGGGTGGCTACAGAGAAAACGGAGACTGCCTTTTTCCGAGGAGTCACATGGGGAAGACGACGGGTAGTGTGTACTAGTTCCTCCTGGAGAAATTCCACTTGGACTCAAGGAAAATTTTCACAATGAGAACAATCAGCCACTAAAATAATCTCCCAAGGGAAATGGTGGGTTTGCCAGCATTGGACTCTTTTAAGATCCAGCTGTACAGAGTGCTGGTCCACCTTGTCTAGACCATGCTTTCACCAAGAAGAGTTGGACCAGATGATCCTTGAAGTCCCCTCCAACCTGGTATTCTATGATTATCTATGTACTTTCATAGTTCTCATATCTCAGGGATAATTTTAGTAAATAGTTCTACTAATGCACTATATGTATTGAATTTTTTATTTTACCTTTTCTTTGAAAAGAAATGCTCATTTTGAAATCCACAAGTGGCTAAAGTATTGCAAAACATGCGGTAACAATATTGCCTTTCCTGTACTTCAGTACTTCTCATTTCATGGTTTCATACCTATGCTGAGAAGAGAATGATCTACATTAGCGCTTTTTTCTGCCTAGTTTAACATTTGGTGTTATGAATCCATGAGTACCAAAAATGTATAATTCAACAGAAGGACCTCTGAGATCTCAAAATGAAAAGGTGACACAACTTTTGTTTCAAGGTACTTCAGTCACCCTCTTGATTCATAGAATCTTTTGGGCCAACTAATTTTTTTAGTGCTGTACACTACAAAATTTAAGAACATTTTTAATCAGATTAACTGCATCAGACCATTCAACTGTTCCTGTATCACTTACTTTAAAAATATGTCTGGACAGGTAATTGGCAACTCCTACCACATTGTGAAGCAACTGATCTGCCTGTAAACCATATGTTATCATATATAGAAGCATAATCCTCTTTGGTGGAAGAGAATCAGGTCAGAAAATATTTAAATAAAGTAGGCATATAAATTCATGGGGTTGATGGGATGCACCCACAAGTGCTGAGAGAACTGGTAGGTGTCAGTGAAAGCCACTCTTGATTATTTTGAAAAAATCATGGTAATTGGAGGGGGTGACTGAGGACTGGAGAAGAGAAAATGTCAGTCCTATTGTCTAAAAGGTTGAGAAGGAGGACCCAGAACACTACAGACTGGTCAGTGTCACCTTGATTTCTGGAAGGTGAGGGAGCACCTCATCCTGGGAATCATTTCCAGACACATGAAGGACAAGGAAGCCATTGTGAGACATCAGCAGCAAGTGATCAAGAGGAACAACTGAGAGACCTGGGGTTTTTTGGCCTAGAGAAGAGAACACTCAGGGAGATCTCTATAATGCATGTAAATAGCTGGAGAAAGGGTGTAAAAACTTTGGAGCCAGGCTCTTTTCAGTGGTGCTCAATGAAAGGACCATAGGCAATGAGCACAAACAGAAACACAGGCGCTTCTGTCTAAATGAAGAAAAAACTCTTCTGCTGTGAGGGTAGCAAGTTGCTGTGCCCAGAGGGCGTGGACTTTCCGTCCTTGGAGATAGTCAAAAGCCATCTAGACATGGTCCTGGGCAACTGGCTGTAGGTGACCCTGCTTGGGCAGGGGAGTCGGACCAGAAAGTTTCCAGAAGTGCCTGCCAACCTCAACCATTCTGTGATTCTGTGATTTTGTAAGACTATAGCTGCATTTTATAAACCACAAATTTAAAGCAGATAAAAATTACACCTTTTTTTACATACCGTTGTACAACTTTACCCTGACACTAATAATAATGAAAGACTATAATTATTTGTTTATGCACTGAAGTAGTAGTTGGTTTCTGCTATTCATCTTTCAGGCTGGTGACACACAGAATGATTGGCATAGTAGCATCATGACTCATAGAAGTAGCTGAATGCTTGTCTCATGCTGTGCTATTCTTTCGTATGAGTTTACTTATTTGCTATAACATTAGGGTGCCTCCTTTGATAGAATAATTTCAAATACCGGTAATTATCTAAATGTTATCTGAAAGAAACTGTGGTTCTCAGTAATTTAATCTGGTCTGCTACAAAGGAAAAATTCTAACTTTTACAGAAAAAATTGTATGCAATCCCATATGCTACCTTTAAATTACTATTTTTCTTTCTTATTGCAAAGACTTTGACTTTTAAAACTGGTTCACATCTTTTACAGGTTTGTTTTAAAATATAACTGCATTCTCTACAAGATGAAGAGAGAAAAAGTTTATTGGATTCACTGGTTCTAAAATCCTTTTCATCCTGTGACTATGTTCCAAGACTACATCCTGCTCTGTAGTTAATATATTGTGATCACTAGTGGCACAGAACTACTGAATCTATTTTTGATTAGTTCAAATAACTGCAGTGATTAATGAATAGAATTAATTTTAGCCAATGCAACAATATGAAAGTTCAAATTTAGTTCAAGTTCAATCCTAGACAATGAGGACAGATAAAGATATTTCCAGAGGACAAGCCATACTATTATTCTAGAGGCAGAACATAAAAAGATGTATCACTCATCCCTTCCTTTGATAACAGAAGGAAACTAAGAGTCCAGTTTCTTCCCTATACATAATTTTCAGGCAGCTTCTAAGTAGAAATTAATGCATCTCAAAATTTATTGCAAAATTTAAAGGGTTGATTCAGTGAATTTGTATGAGGTGCAGTCTCATGAGCTAATTCCCAGAATATAGAGTAAGATAAAACCCATCTTAGAACAGCAAAAATCTCAGTAAGAACTAATTACAGGCTCAATAATTTAGTAGTAATTTTTTCCAACCTGCTCTGGGCTCTCTGGTTAAAATGGCTATAGGCTGTAAAAGTAAGAGCAATTCACAGAGTACTCTGGGTCTAGCAGCAGGACTATCTATCACATTCAGCATAAGTCCCAAATCTCTACTATTGGCCAGTTCTGAAGTACTTTAGTCTTCCATTGCTTCTGTTATTGTCCAGTTTATTTGACATATTTGCCATAAATACACAATAAAACCTTTCTTATCATTAATTGCTTTGTTGTTGTTGTAAAATGAGAATAAATTAGTATTCCCTATATGTTTGTGTGGAGATATATATTGCTTTGGAATGGGATTCTTACTAGAGATGAGAAGACTAAAGAAGCATAGTGCATCAGCTAAAACCTAAGCACTTACTGGCACACACTCAAGCGCAAAGCTTTTCATATATATAGATGATTAGTATGAATAGTGCCCATTTCACAAGTACGTGCTGTGCTTCAAGGTAAGGTGACTCCTGTGTATCAGCAGTTTTTACCTATAGAAAGGTGAGGCCCTTCTGACCTGCATTCTCATTGGGCTGCTTGTTTTGGTGAGCAGAGTATGTCTTGACCAAAGCTATGCTTGCTTTTTCTGTATGTAAAGTATACATTTTTCACAAGACTTAAGAAACAGAAGTTATCATACAGATCAATTTTATTTGGGGGACAGAAATATCTTAAATATGCTTTTGAGACTATCTATATTGCTTTCTGATATGTGAGGATAGAATCATAGAATCATAGAATATGCTGATTTGGAAAGGAGCCATCAGGACCGTAGAGTCCAACTCCTGGCCCTGCACAGGACAGCCCAAGAATCACACCATGTGCCTGAGAGCATTGTCCAAACATGTCTTGAACTCTGTCAGGCTTGGCGCTGTGACCACTTCCCTGGGGAGCTTGTTCCAGTACTCAGTCACATTTTGGGTGAAAAATCTTTTCCTGATATCCAACCTAAACCTCTCTCAACGCAGCGTCATGCCATTTCCTTGGGTCCTGTCACTGGTCACAAGAGCGAATAGATCAGTTCCTGCCCCTCCACTTCCCCTCCTGAGGAAGCTGAAACCACAATGAGGTCTCCCCTTAGGTCTCTTTAGAAGGCTGAACAGACCAAGTGACCTCAGCTGCTCCTCATACAGCTTCCCCTCAAGGTTCTTCACCACCCTTGTGGCTCTTCTTTGGACACTCTCTAACAGCTTTATATCATTCTTATATTGTGGTGCCCAAAACTGCCCCCAGCACTTGAAGTGAGGCCGCCCCAGTGCAGAGCAGAGCAGGACAATCCCCTGCCTTGCCTGGCTGGTGATGCTGTGCCTGATGCACTCCAGGACACAGTTGGCCCTCCTGGGTGCCAGGGCACTGCTGGCTCGTGTTCAACCTCCCATTGACCAGGATGCCAGATCCCTTTTTGCAGCTCTGCTCTCCAGGTTCTCATTCCCCAGTATATGCACACAACCAGGGTTGCTCCATCTCAGGTGCAGAAACTAGGACTTGCCTTTGTTAAACTTCATATGGTTGGTGATTGCCCAGTCCTCTCATTTGATGAGGTTTCTCTGCAGGGCTTCTCTACCCTTGACGAAATCGACAGCTCCTCCCAATTTAGTGTTGTTGACAAATTTGCTTGGTATTCCTTTGAGTCCTGTGTCCAAGGCATTAATGAAAATGCTGAAGAGAACTGGGCTGAGGATGGAGTCCTGCAGAACATCACCAGTGACAGTTGCCGGCCTGATACCACCCCATTCACTACAACTCTTTGTGCCCAACCTGTGAGACAGTTGCTCACCCATCACATAAGGTGATTATCCAACTGTGTGCTAGGTATTTTGTTCCAGAAGGACTCTGTGCGAGAGTATCAAAAGCTCTGCTGAAGTATAAAAAGATTACATCTATATGCTTTCCAAGATCAAGTAGGTGGGTTACCCCATAATAGAAGTAAATCAGGTTCAACAAGCAGGACTTTCCTCTCATGAAGCCGTGCTGACTGTGATCAATGACTACATTGTCCTCCAGGTGTTTTTCAATACCTCCCAGAATGATCTTTTCCATTATTTTAGCAGGCACTGAAGTGAAACTGACAGGCTTGTAGCTTCAGGGTCCTCCTTCTTGCCCTTGAAAATCAGGACAATGTTAGCCAAGTCTGGGCTGTTGTGTCCAGACAGTTAACTGAGCAATGGATGAGTTTTTAATGTATACAAAGAAGAAGGAGAGAAGGAGTGATGGAAAGAAAGAAAAAAAACAAAACCAAAGAGGAGACTAAAAGAGAAGAGAAGGAAAGGGAGGAGTATTAGGCAGAACTTGTGACAGAGCATTAACACAGTGAGGACTAACTCAATGCCAGAGCATTCCTTGCTAAGGCATTATCTATGGAAATATCAAGATTTCAGTATGAACTTTATATTGGCCTTAACTCAGTAAGTGCTGTTCATTCCAACAGTCATAAAAAATAACTGAACAGTATGTGAGAGGTATATTCATGGTTGTTGTGAGCAGAGTGCCTTTCAGTCACATTGCCTTTCAGTAATCCCGTGGTGAACTACGAAAGCAGTGCTAAGTACTAAATTCCACACCAAAAGTTCTGAAATTATAATGAAATGGTAACGAATGGATATACTACATGCTGCTAGCAGACATGACTAAGGGCTTATGCGATAATCATGCTCTTCTGAGGGCCAGCTGTAGGCTTACGATATCTCAAGTGCCACTAAATACCATATGTGTTTTGGAACTGTACTAAGTGCTTAACGCCACTGTTAAACAACAAGCACATATAAAATCTTTAATAGCTATAGCTATAGCTATAAAAATGGAAATGAGGCTACAGTTAGTTTCTTTGAATTTCAGCACCTCAGGAGCTAAGTATTAATTTTCATTGTAACAATAAATCTCATTTTAACATCTTTTTTTCAGTGTTCAGTGAAACTGTTTGTTTTCCAGCCGGTCTGGCACATAATATTGCATCCTAGATGACTTTGAACAGTAAACTATGCTAATTTTGCATGTCCTTTTAATCTGTCTGTTGGGAATTAGACACGCCATACCCCCAGCTGAGGCCTCTTTACTGTTTGTATTTCTCTTCCAGTACAGAGCAAAATTTTCAAACTACGCAATGGGTACCACTAGAAAAAAAATAAATTGCCTGTTTGTTTTCCTTTTTTTAGTAAAGTAAAGGAAAGTTCCTTTCCTTTAATAAAGGAAATTAGGTAAGCACCTCTGAAAAACTGATGACAATATTGAACAAAAGCTGAAGATTGCTAATTCAACTCCTATGCTTTAAAAAGATAGTAAGAAATACCTGGGAAGTTATCAATCATTTAGTGTGAGCTCAAAGCTGAATATCTAATGGGGTGTTTAATTTAAGACTCAAAATGTAAGATTAATTTGTGCTGGTCATTAGAGTTTTTTTGGAATTTCATCTCCTTAAACAAACTCCATGGTGTTTTTAGAGACTAGCTAGAAGTAATGACAGTTATGATTAAAGACACAGGGATTTCTTCAGAGGTTTTGATATGCATTTTAATTAAAAGACATACATAGATGGAACTCACAAGATGACTGGACTAGAAACAGGATCAGTGATAAATTTTGAATGCGACATATAAAAATAAATAAATTTATTTAAGTAGGATTTTTAGACACCAATTCTTTTTTTGGCCCTACTTAGTTTCTTCATCAGCTGTTGGGATAAGGATATAAAAAATATCCTGGAGAAGTTTGCAGATGGCATACAGACTAGGAATTGTGTTATATTATATAGTCATATATGTATATATGATATGTATATTATGTATATTATATTGTAGAATCATGGAATGATTCAAATTTCTTGATTAAAAGATCACCAATCTGTTTGTATACTACCAAGAGACAAGGAAACAAAGGTAACAGGCTAAAGCTACTGAAATTCTAGTACAGATAATTTTTTGAGAATAAATTCTCAGATTATTGTAGGTCAAATGCTACTATATTCATAAAAAGAAGAATATCACAGAGCAGAAGAAAATCGAGGTTTGCATTTGCACGTTACACTGATGAACCAGCTGCTAAAGATTGTTATGTCTCCTCCTGGGATCCATATGTGAAGAAGAGTGTTGAAACAATGAAGACTTTTCAAAGTAGTACTCAAAAAATTATGTGTAGCTGAAAAAAAGCCCTTAATAGTTCATTTGATCAAGGAGTTGTGTGAAATGTTTCTGAATCCATATGGAAATCTTCCTATACATGGGAAAAAAATCAGATAATGGAATGCTTTTCAATTTTGCTGATCAAAGTGTAACAAGATCTAATAGTTGGAAGTTGATGTTAGACAAAATCAGCCTTGAAATTAGAAGCAATTTCCTGACTGTAAGAGCAATTGAACAGTTTCCAAGGAAAATGGTAGACTAACCATTTCTCAGTATGTTTTGGATGAGACCAGTTTTTTCCCCCTAAATATTATAGTTTGATATAAATTCTGTGAGAAATTCCAGGACCATAGGTGTATTCGCACTAGTTCACTGAGATTATTCTTTTAAAGCAAAAAGCTGTGAATTTACATGTTAGGAAGAACTGTATCCCTAGAGGCACAACTGATCAGATGTGGTTTTGGTTGCAGTTGTTTTTTCCTTCTTTCTCTGAAACACCACTCAGTAGTTTAGCACTGACTAAAGGTAAGAATATGAAGACTCTTTTCCCAAAAAAGGAGGGGTAAAGGGGAAGAGGGAGAAGGAGCAAAAGGTGACTTGCTTTCAAACTTTGATGCGAACTTGACAATTTCATCTCCTTGTGTCACATGTATGTATGCCTACATGCTGGTGAGTCCCCTGCCTTTGTAGGGCATTTTGATCTCTGTTCTTCCCTCTCTCTACTGAACATGGTTCAGTGCCGCACTGTAACCAGAGTCTGCGTAGGTAACATAGACATATTCGGAATGCATGTATGACTGCGTTATACCAGAGGTCTGAGCAGGCGTCATAATGAGCCTTTTGGAATTAATAAAGTTTATCTTGTTCGGTTTTCACCTCATGATTTGTCAGTTTACCAGTACACCGAGAATACAGTCATGGTAATCGTCTTATCTGTGCCAGACTTTGAAGCTAATGACTCACCATTATTTTATACTGGTGTTACTCGTGCAGTTTTGCATTAACACTGAAACTGTGTCAAGAGCTGACCTTCGTGTCATTTTTGAAAAAATTAACTCACTGTTTTGCCTAAAAGTCTGGACACCGTGTTGGTGAAGTTCACTTATCAATGAAGGCCTAAGAACTCAGAAAAAAAGTGTGAGAAGCAGATCAGCAAGAGATAAACCAAGTGTCATACATTGTCTGTGATTTCTACTGTGAGCATTCTGCTCCTCAAGGCCATTATCAAAATTAAAAGCTTCTCATTTTATGACCTCACAGTCATTCTAATTCACTGGAATAATTTATGACAACAGTGGGGTTTTTTTGATTTAGAAATAGTAATCTTTGTTTGAAGTCAGTTTTTCAATTTTAAGATGGAGAAATATTTATTATGGTCAGATTATAGTTTAAAAATATGTTAAAACATAGCAAACAGACTTCATAAATCTGTGGAAGATATAGTAAAGGCATTTACACAAATTATTGGCTGTAAATAAACTTTACAAGTAAAAAAATAGACCAGTGGAGTACAAATTATGTCAGGAATACCTTGTAATTTTTGACTGCTCATAAAGGACAATAGTAACAGTCAAAAGCTATATCAGAAACTATCAAAGGATTCAGATCACTGCAAAGAAATTACTAAGAGCCAGTAAGACATAAGCATCTATATCTATATCTATATATCTCTTAGCAAAGGGCTCTCCTAGACAGGGAGTTTAATTTTCTGCCACTTCAGCCCTTTGAGTTACTTTGTAGCTTTTTGATTTCATGTTTTCAAACATAGTACCATCTCTCACGGCATTTTATCAGTCCTTTTTTTCAGGTTTTTTTCCATCTTTGAGATAAGGCTGAAGGGAGCTAGCTAAGCCTTGAAATGGAAAAACAAACAGCTCTATGAGAGAAGAACTAATTGTTAAACAAATGTAATGGACTGAAACTGAGATGGTGTACCAGTAAAGAGACAGTGTGGGCAAACTGTTTCACAAATGATCGTCAGCATGCACCAAAGCATACATCTGAAGTACTGCACTAGACAATACCCTCAGGAATAACATGAGAGATATTTTAGGATTAATATATCTTAAAGTGACTACTTTTGCAAACCTAATTAAAGCAGGAAAAGCAGAATCTTCCTTCCTTCCTTCCTTCCTTCCTTCCTTCCTTCCTTCCTTCCTTCCTTCCTTCCTTCCTTCCTTC
>VZTD01000483.1:369020-391459 GCA_013397725.1 Rhagologus leucostigma
GACTTCCTTCCTTCCTTCCTTCCTTCCTGCTATTAGAGTGATAGTTTTGGAACAAAATTAAGGTGATTATTAGAGAATTAGGACTTTTTTCAAAATGTCTTTACTTTCTCCTTTCTGGCATTCTCACTGATTTGTCTGTTGTGTAAAGTTCATATGAAGTTCCTTCATTTGGCACAGGAACTAGATCTACTTGATGTTCCTGTGGGACTTCTCCAGTTCTGTTTCTCATTCATCTAATAAGTTTTGTACAACAAATTTCGGGTTTCATATCAGGCTTTAAAGAAGGATTGCATGCACAAGGAAATGCAAAACTCTAAGATTCCTAAGATTAATAACTCAGACACTTGTTCTAAATTAGTAGAAAAAAACATTTACTACTGGAACTAAGGTAATGGACTAGAAATATGCAATTAGACTAAAGATTATTCTATTCACTCATATGGGATCAAAGCTCACCATTAATGGACGAGAGGACTCCCTATCTGCCGAACCATCCAACTGTTACCAATTCAGAAAAATCAAAGGCTTCCTACATTTTAATTCATAGAATCATAGAATGATTTCGATTAGAAGAGACTTTAAAGATCATCCAGTTCCAGCCTCCCCTGCCATGAGCTGGGACCTTTTACAAGGCCAGGTTGCTCAGAGCCACATCCAGCCTGGTCTTGAGCACTTCCAGGGATGGGGCATCCACAACTTCTCTGGGAAACATGTTGCAGTGTCTCACCACCACGGTAAAGAATTTCTTCCTAATAGTTAATCTAAACATACTCCTTTTGAGCTTGAAGCCATTCTTTCTTGTCCTGTCACTACACACCCTTGTAAAAAGTCTCTCTTCATCTTTCTTGTAGCGTCCCTTCAGGTACTGGAAGGTTGCAATTAGGTCATCCTGAAGCCTTCTCTTTTCCGGGGTCACCACTTCAAAAAAGTATGTAATTGCTAGAGGTTATTTATAAGTTTTATTTCTGTTAAATGCTTTTCCCTCCCTGAAATTTTGAACACTCATAAATGCCATTGACCTGGTTGAAAGCAGCAATAATCCATCTGCAATGTGACTGGATGCTCCTGAGCATCTTAAGGCAGCAGACTAAAATGATGGGCTCAATGACAGATAAATTTGATAGTAAAACTCTCTTTTACTAAAAT
The DNA here is from genome assembly GCA_013397725.1 of Rhagologus leucostigma. NCBI lineage: Eukaryota > Metazoa > Chordata > Aves > Passeriformes > Rhagologus > Rhagologus leucostigma. Next base: position 370,167 of record VZTD01000483.1, read on the forward strand.
TGAAGGAACTTTCTTAACAAGAATATTTGTTTCAAACTATAACATACATAATGTCTTTTTCACTAAACATAATTTACATATCTCCAGGCTGAAATCTGTGGGTTTGTCCATGTGATTGTTACCAGGGCAAAATCTTGAAGAGATTCACTGACACGAAGATTTCACAGGCGAGTCTGGCCATGTGTTGTCACTGAACACTGTCAATTACAGGTTTAAAGAATTTTTCTAGGTACTTATTTTCAAAGAAAAATGGCAATTTTAAGATTTTTTCTTTCTTCTGGAGACTACTAGCTGATGATGAAATTATACATGCTCCAAATACTTATCCTTTACTTCTCCAAATAAAAACACTAACTGAGGGTTTCTAAATAAAACATAAACATTTTTAACAGTTTAAATAACTGCCAAACAATAAATTCAGCTTTGCCCTTCAGACACAGTAAAAACTGCAACATGATACAGTTTAGCAGCCACTAATCCCCATGAAAACATGTTATGTAAAATGGACTCTGCTATCATAATAAATGAAACAGCATTATTTTAAACTAAAATAATTGCTATCAACTTTGTTTTGCCGCTTCTCTCAGTGAATTGAAGTTTTAGCCTTTTTTAAAAAATCTTGAGGGGAGGAGAGAAAATGCATTTCAGAATGTTAAATGCAATTTTTTCAGCACCTGTCAAGACTTTACTTCAGTATTACCTTGAGCACACATTGTGCAGCTAACATGAAAGGATCTGTGGCTGCATTTTGTTACAAGACTGAAAGATTTTATTAGATGATTTGCATTCTTCTCAATTCATTTTCTTTGAATATACCCAGAATTTTTTAGTTGTCTTCTACTTCAAGATATCATAAGACAAAGTAAACAATTATCATCTGACCCTCTTTCCTCAAATCATGCTAAATGTTAAGCTGTCGGTCTTGTTTTGATATTCTGCAGGCTCTCCAAGGGAAAAGTTCTCAAGTTCTCTACTCACTTTCCTCTAAACACAGAGTTTGCACACTACAGTTTGCACAATGTAGAGCTTTTCCAGTTTAACACTGTGCAGCAACCAGTCCTTTGGGTTAACAGAGACTCTAATTATAGAATCACGCAATACAAGCATACCCCAAGACCCCAAGATAAATCAGTTGCTGGATTGTTTCTAGAAGGCCTCCTTATCAAAGGTTTTCAGGGAGAAAAAAAGACAGAATTCATTTTCAGCTAAAATTTGGATAGCCCTTATATTTCTCTGGGAATTGGTTGCCAAGCACCAAGCATTCATTTCCTGTGCAAGTATAGCCTGCACTTCCTTGCTCAGATGAATCTGATAGTGCACAGGAAAAAGAAAAAATTCAAAGAACATTGAGCTAAGAAACAATAGTCTCACATGTCTAATGAAGTATCTCAAGAATATGAATTTGTATAACAACCTTTGAAAGCAGAGAGTTCGGATTGTACGACAAAATATACAAAATTCTTCTGGACCGATGAAGTTTGGGGGGTGGGGGGTGTATAGAGATTATTTCTAGTCATGTGGAAATTATACCTTTTAAAAATATAGGATCTCATCCAATTGAATTCTTGTAAATTTTACTGTAAGGTTTATAATTGAACAATGTAGTATCAAATCACATACTTAGGGTGAAGGATGACGTTGTGTTCACTCAATCAGAGATTCACTATGTCGTGCTGTTCAGGGTATGGGACAGGTTGCAGATACAGCTACCGTGACTCACAGTCACCGGTGCTTGGTGACTGTGAGATAGCTGAGCAGTTTGACCTGGAGTACCTACCATGCTTCTTTTTACAAGCAGGTCGTCATGACATTGTGAAAATAACATGCCTGGAGAAAGAATGAAATGGACAAAACACTGATGGAATCTTTCTCTGCAGTGGCCTCAGTAATAAGTCTCTATTCTCTGAATTTTTTAGATTTCTAACTTGAAGATTTATAACCTTTCCAATTAATATCTAATACAAATGCATAACATAAATATGTAATCACTCCTGGAAACAGAACCCTCAGCCTAGATGACCCTAAAAGAAAAACCCCATGAAAAACGTAATAACCCTCCATCAAAACCTTTGACACTTTAAGAAAAACATCCTAATGGCAATTTTTTGGTCAAAGGTGTTTATTTAATATTATTAAAATTATTTCTGACCAGGGGCATTTAAAAAAAAATTAAAATTTCACTTGAGTAAATAAATTATTAGGTTTCATTTAATGAACTGATAATAATAGGGTCAGTCATTCTAACACTTCCAATGCTTCTGATACTTCATCTGCAAATACGCATAGCCCACTGCTGTGCACGTAAGTTAAGTATTTAAGAATATTATGCTGAGGTTGCTCATGGGTTGGTGAGTCCAGTCTCTTGGAATTACATGAAAATCTAATTTCCTTGTAAATCTCAAGATGTGTTTTCCAGTACAGTACCAGAGAAGAGGGAATGATATTAAAATTATTTTATATAACAATTTTAATTGCAATATTAATGAGCCTTTTCTGTATTCACTAGACACTTTGGACAGTTAATTCATTTAAAAATTCTCTGAATTAACACTAAATTACTAGTATGTATAAAGTAATAATCTTTGGCCATAAGAACATTTTGACTGTAACTCTTGGAGATCTCCTCCACACTTTGAAAGTTATTCTACAGCTTTCGTACAGCTTTCTTATGGCTTTCTTACTCATGGCTGAAAGCCTTCTCAAGGGTTCAAAGTATTGTCATTGTTAGTTTATTTCCAGTTATTCTGATGCCAGCATTACTCTATGGCTTTTATAAATGCTTTGTCCCATGCTTCATTTATTTTTGATGTCTTAAATTGTCTTCCCTTTAAAATCTGTTCTGAATTTTGCAGGGTCCCAGCTGTGTGATATAAATCTGTATAAGGTCTGGTAAAAAGGAAAAGTGAGAAGATTTAACAATGCATATCATCTCATGCAGAGCCATCCTCAAATGAATTTTTTGTTTGTTTTTTTTTTTTTTTTCTTTTTTTAAACAAATTCTGTACTAGGGATAAATTTAAGTACAACAGCACCTGCTGGTGGATTTAAAGCATGAACAGAAACTTCAGACCAAAGACAAATTATTATCCTTTTCCATTGTTCCTTCACATGTTACATAATGCCAATTATAAGTAATCAAAAGTTTCCTGATTAATGTCAGAGATATTTCAATTGTGTGCCTGATGCGATGGTACAACTAAGATAAATGCTAGCGATTTAACAAAGCCTTGGAGCTGAAAAAAATAGTGTAAAAAGCTCCACAGAAATTTAGGGAATGAATCTGTGTATGCTGTGCTAAGAAATAGCAATCTCACACATCAATGGTAATCTCAGATGCATGATAAAAGTTACAAAAGAGATGAAGAAAAAAGTCAGTGGTAGGAAAATAGCAAGATGCAAGATTTTGAAGTAAAGTTAGCTTTCTTAATAAGGGAATCCCACTGGTTACTTGCACCTTGTCAGGGATAAAAAAAAATTTAACTGCACGCAAAAACTTTTAAAATACTATAAAAATAGATAATTAGTAGCAAAATAGTAGAATTTCTAGCACAGAAATAGGAGAACAGACTGAGACTGAAAACTGAAATCTTTAGAAGATTTCATCAACTTCACAGCTTCTCCAAGCAAAGTGGAAATTATCACAAACAGCAGCTGTTTAAAATAAAGGGACGAGACTCCAAATAGTGTCAGAAATGTGGGCTCCTTTTGTAAAACCAGAAAATTCTTATTCATATGATCCTTAAACTTACAAAATATAGTGTGGAGAAAATGTGACTGGGGCACCGTAGAGCAGAGAGGTCAATAACAGACAAACCAATCCATACAAAAGCTTCTCTTCAACTTTATTGACTTTCAGTGATTCCTTTTCTCACATTGAGACTGAAAAGATGGGAGAAGCTTTTTGGTGTACAGAAAAGGCATTTTGATTATTGCTATTTCAGTAATCCATCTGTCCCCATCTGATTACGAAATCCTTCTGACCAGCTTCATCCTTTCTGGCAGTCTTGTAAGCCTTGTGGGAGTTGGCCAAAATGACTTTAGTTAGCTTGGTAGACCAGGGTAAATAGGTATATACTGTGTGTAAGTTCAGATCTTATTCTACCAATACAGAAACATGCTTCTGTGCAGCAATATATTGTCCTGCATAATCAAGCATTGCTACTCCTCACTGATTAAAGCAGAGCGTGAGGGCGCAAATCAGTATGCATAACATACAATGTTAGGAAACAAGCAGAGCAACCCGATAAGAGTCTAACCTTATCTAGGAGATTAGCTATTCTGAGAGAAAACTACAGCAACAAAAATATGAGATAGAACCATTCAAGTTTTTTTTCTGCTTTAGGCATTCATTATCAATAGTCTCAGTATTTCTCTGCTCACTGTTGTCTGTTTCCTGCACCTCAAATTTTTCAGTGACATTCCCCGTGAAAATATCCAATAAGGGAATTTTAGTTGCATAGAGAGTAATATTAGGAAAAATAATTCTTCCTTATGAATATTTTCAGCATGCTGACCTGGAATTCTAGATTTGATCCACCAGTTCCCATACCTCTGACAGTCTATCAGTCTAAACTTCCCTGAAAATTACATCAAAGCAAGGGGAATAAATATAGATAAATGGCTACAGTTTTCAGCAGGTGAAAACTGGTCAAGCTAAACCAAGATATGGTCATGTTCATGGGCCAAAGTATTATTGTGAACTTATATAAGAAGTATCAAAACTGTTTTCGAAATATGTCTGTAAGACTTCTGATTCACCAATATATTGCATAAAAAAATCTCTCATTTTTTTGCACAACAGAATTACAGGAAAAAATATTGGTTTAAGAAAAAAAGGAGGATCAAGAAGCAGGAGAACATTGATGGCTTACAGCTATAGAATAATTTTGCATGAAAAAGAAAAGCAGAAGGTTGCAAGTATTGCCTCAGTCTAAAAAGCTGCTAGGAAGAAAAAAAGACAGCTGAGAATTATTAGAAGTGCAAACACAGTAATAAGGATATGTCTCCATGTCACATCGTGACACCCCCTGGCATCTGAAAGGACAGAACTATGTCTGGCAATTTTCACTGCAGTATCACGGAACAGAGTGCTACTTACTTTACCCGTAGGATGAATTGTTGCAGAAAGGTGATACACTCTGATTAGCTCAAGTAACTCCACACAGCCCTGTAACCTGCAGTGTCAGAACAGGAGCAAAACTCTGATTTGAAACTGATAACTGAACTAGGCTGCAGTTTCCTACTGTACTTTAATGTTCATGTGGAAAATCCTGATTATTATTTGTACCCCTCCTGACCAGATACATGTCTGTCACTATAAGATCTGCAATGTGTAGCGGCTTGAACTAGGTGTTTTGCTGCCTTTGATCAATCAAATATCGATTGATCAAAACTAACAGTGTTCATAGATGAGAGTTGTGTGTCCATTTGCCCATTTTTTGTGAAAAGTAAATAAATGCTTTATTTAATTTCAAAATTAATTTTCCGGGGACATAATTAGAAATTCAAGCCAAAATAGGCTCAAAAGTTAATAAGCAGATCAAAATAGGAATAAAAGTAGCAAAATAGAGATATGCTTAAGAAATCAATCCTTAATGTGAAATAAAAATAGTTCTTAAAAAATGAACTGAAGGACTTGACTGAAGATGCATTTCATGCACAAATGTTGATATATTTTTCAGACAGGAAGTTGAAACATTCAATATACAGGAGTCAAGGGAATTACTGATAGCATGATTTACACTTAGCAATAGCTTAAAAGTAAAACTCAATGATCCCAATTCAAGTAAAATAAAAAATCTAGTTTAAAAAACCCAAACCATAATGTTTTAATTTAAAGTAGTTCTCTAAGCATCAATTTTTATTATGTTTTAACATGACCATCTTTAGATTTCCGGAGATCCTAAACATAATTTAATCTCATATTTACGTTCTGTGTATTTGCAGAGTGCTCTATAGCCCATGCATAGTAAGAGATCTGTGGGTTTCAGCTTATGAAATTACTATGTTAATAAGGCACAAATCCTGTAAAGTTACTTTACATCACACACAGTCTACCACTAAATTCAATCTGGCACTTTGAGTCATCAGACTGGCAAGGCCTAAGATACAACACGAGAAATAATAAAAAGTAGTACTCAAGGGCTGATCAGCCTAGAAATGTTAAAGTGCATTGTCTGTACCCAACAGAAACATTTTAATTATGTCTCATATATTATATGTTTCAGCTTGGAAAGGCTTAAAAATTATATATCAAGTCAAAAACCAAAAGTTTCTAAAGATCAAATGAACAGTCTTACTCTGTAGGAGATATCACTTCATAGAAGAATTTGAATAGAACTAGAATAATAACTTTAAAAGCAAGCAAATGCAAGTTTCATGGGATTCAAAATCCTGAGGATAATTAACAGTCCAAATTTTAGTAGAGTTTATTGAAAAATAATGGTGCCTGGCTGCCACTGTAGTAAAAATTTAACTTCTTCAAACGTTTAAAAATATTTTTGTGTCATTCCTGTTCATTTGCCTTCATAGCCAGGCAGCATCTTCTCTATTAATCCACTTCCAGTGCCATAATGACACTCTCATAATGCTGTTGCCAGGTACCAGTTGATTCACTTGTCACTCATTTGCAGAACACTAAAAAAAGCTCTTTTTTTGAGAGAAAATTGCATTTTGTATTGTATATATGGTGGCTAAATGCATACTTTGTGGAATTTTTAGGTTTAAAAGACTTTTTAGGACACTCATCTGAAAACAGAACTGATCAATTCACTCTGGCAAGTGCGGGAAATCCAACATTTACAGCAAAAGGCATTATATGCTGGAAAGTTTCTACATGGCAGTACTTTACAGACTAATCAGCAATTCATCTTATTTTTTTCAAGGAAAAAGGTTAGATTGAAAGTATTAGAAAATATACTCATGATTTTCTTTTCCCCTAAACATGCAGCTTACAGTAATTACAGGTTATTTTCACTGTCATTGTGCTTTGTGTTTCAATTTAGGCAGCTGTTCAGTTTCAAAACTTTTGGTGAAAGTATATGAAGGTGGTTCATCAGTCTCAATTTTTCTTTGCCATACAAGGCTATGATACTTTCCAAATGTATGATTACATACCCTTTTACCTTTGACCTTCTAGTGTGTTTAGTGCAGATGATGTTTATTTGTAGGAGCAGTGTGCTACGCATCAGCAACAAGTCTATGTGACTCATGTCCACTTGAAAGAGTGCCATTTCACAAAAAAACTCAGCAATACACTGTTTGGAAGGTGTCATGCAGAATCTATGATTCAACATCTCGGTAGGTACCGTAGTCATTGAGCATAGCTAAAAAGGGATGCAACTGGTACCATCTTCCCCACCAGACAACTGCTTTTTTTTGAGAAATATTTGCCACTTGATTTGTTTTAGTGATTTCAAACCTTAGAGTTTTTTACAAGCTACATGATGAATTGCAGCATAGCAGCAACGAGCTAAGTTGTTCTTCACTTCTGATGCTCCTTATTCCTTGCACTTCCGGATATTTTGCTTAACCTATTGGTTTTTTTTTCTTTTTTTCCTTCCTCTTATTCTTGAAAGTAGCTAAAATGTTTTGGCTCAGTCATCAGAACAGGGAAAAAATTCAGCCAGAGGCACACACATGGCACGAAGAAGGTTGGGGCAAATTACTGAAGAATGGATGAAGTTACGTCCAAATTAAAGCAGGGTGAAATGCCAAGAAAAGTTGAAACTACTTTGTCCTCCTGTATACGAAATTATCCAAGGATTGCATGTTGGTTTTGTCTGCATGGCTATTAGGATGCATCTAACACAGGGTGTTCTTAAGAATCTAGGAGAAGTAAAGAGCACGGACTTTTTCTGAATGAGAACAAACCTCAGCTCCACAAAGACCTCTTATAAGTTTTCGCACAGAAAACAGAAAATAGAAAACAGAAAATGAAGAGGCACAAGTAAGAAGTGGGATAATACACAAAACAACATATTCTAGATGCCTTTACCCATGCTTATGGTAACCCTTCTCTACAGATGTGTCTACCTGGATTCACCTTTCTCTGGGCAAGGTGCTCGACTATGGACACTGCAGGCAACCAAAACTATTTCAGTGGTGCCTGCTTATAATAGCAATGCTATTTGTTTCCACTGCATTGAAACATAAACATTTCTCTGTAAATTGTTTAGTCTCTCTGACACTATAGGCTGCTGTAGAGATAACCTTCCAAGTTATGTTTATAACCTACTTGGGGTTTTTTGGTTTCCTAACCTTCAAGTTGTTTGAGGTTACTAATAGTCACAGCTGCTCCTTCATATTCCTTCTATCTGCTTCTGAATGTATTTTCTTTCTGTGGCATGTAGGTTTAAAGGATATGATTTAGTGAGTTATGACATTCAACTCTAAGGCTTTTGTGCATAAGGAAGATATTTAAAGTATTTTACAAGCTACATATCTAAACCAGCCACTTCTTGATGTATCTGTCCTCAAGCAATGGCCCAACCTGGTGAGCATGTCCTGTCATGCTAACAGATGGCCATTGGTCTAGACAGCTGAGGGACATGAATTCACATTCAAGTGATGTGAATTCATTCATCTGGGTGTTAAGTGCACAGCCAAAAATTTCAAACAGTTGTATTTCTTGAGGCTTTGTGCCTTTAGTTAAGGAACTGAAAAATTTTAATCTGCTTTTATCATTAGCAAAGCATCCACATTTAAACATCTGTTGATTTGGTCTTCTTGACGTGCTCATAAGCTGAAATATGTAATGAAAAGTAGATTCATCAGTGATTATTCTATAATGTCAGAGCACATTAATTAATTCTCTTTGAATTCAGTTTTTTTATGCCTGCAGGAAAATTGACAAAGTGGAGGATAATATGAAATGTTTCTGCTGAACTCAGTCCAACACCAAACCCACAGTAGTTGTATATGATTTATGATTTCTGTGTGTATTAAGTCTATCTATGTAGTGCATTGACTGTGGCAGAAAAATACATGGGATTTACAACCTCAGTTGCATACTGACTATCTCCAGCCACGATTTTGGCCTTGGATTCAAGAACATCTGTTCTATGTACTATGTAACCTGCAGAAAGTGAAAAATACAGCACTTTCCCTGCTAAGGGTCTTTGTATTAGGAAAGTTGGAATTTTCTTTTTGTAAGAAGTAAAGTGTATGTCTGCATACCTGCTTACCCCACTGAAAGGAAATACACTTATTTCCAAATCATAAAATCAGCACTGTCTATGCTACCACAACAGAAGTCATAAAACACAGTGCAGACAGAGTGTTAAATTAAAATTCACACTGATAAATACTTGTCCAGATGTTTTATCTGCTGTAATTCTCTAATATAAGAAGTCACTTAGATATTGTCGAGATGTTTCAGACCACTGTTCTGTTATAGGAAACTTTTTTCCAACAATTAAGTACCAATGAAAGTAAATATTCAATTTCTACGCAATGCCACTAATCACAAAAAAAATGTGGGCAGAAGAAATAAATGTTGGTGGCAATTAGTCTACAGTGCTGTGCTGGGAATGTATTTCAGAGTCCTATCTCAACTACCACTCTATTTTTATTACTACTAGTCTGTTTTGTAACCATTATGATTATAAATCAAATCCAGAAATGACAAGATAAAATAGTCCCTGATATTTGATAAAGACATATGCTATGAAAACACTTAAATCTTAACTATACAGCTCTTGTTGCATGGAGATTTGAGGTTTACCTCAGAGAAGGATCACAAGCTAATTGAATCTCTTACCCCTTGCCTGAACATGCAGCTCCAGAACGAGCCTGTCTCAGAAGAATAAGAAAATCTGAATTCTTCTGCCTTGGAGATTAGGGATTGGGTCAGATCTTTTTGGAGAAGACAAACACATATGGATAATCTACTTACTATGTGTTAGATAGAGCTAACCAAAAAAAAAAGACCTGAAACCAAAAACCAACCAACCAACCAACCAACCAACCAACCAACCAAAAAATCAATCAGTCCACTACAATTCTATGAAAAAAAATGATCTGTTTCTGACCTTAGACCTGTATCTCTGAGTTTTAAAAATCTTCCTAAGGTGTCTTTCCCCAAAAGAGAAGACAGTTACCATGGTCATTTTACTAAAAAACAAAGACAAACATGGGTATGACCATCCTAGGTGTGTGCCACTGTGAGGCCGCTGTGTTAGCTGGAAGATCAGGAGTCTAAAATTGTTTCATTTACTACTAATAAAGTAAGAAATTTGAGCAGTGCTTAATTTTTTTTCTTCAAGGTCCAAAAGGTATTATTCTGCTGAACTCTCAAAATTAAGTGAATTTACACTAAGAGTTTTAGAAATTTCTTGAATCATCTTGAATATAATACATAATGATTTAGAAAACTATTAGCACATATTGCTACACTGTAAGTTGTATGGGCTCCTTAAGAGTTTAGGTGAGTCTTGATCAGTAAAAGAGGTGGGATAGATATTATCACAACAATTTTGTGAGACACAGAAACGGAAAAAACCCCACCCTTTCTGTTAAACTGCATCCATCTATTCTGCTTCAGTGAAATCTGAGTTTGCAGGTAGGACACTAGGGATCTCTCTCAGATTCCTTTATGTTGGCTTGATCTTCAGGAATAATTATCTAAACTGCAATGTAGAATATAGTTTGGATAACATTGAGCTACGACCATTTTCTATTGTGAAAATATCAGTTACAGCTCTTACCAAAATCATACTGGCTAAAGACCACATTTCCCACTTAATAAGAGGTTTCTAGCCATCCATAAACTGTGGTTACTCTTCATATCTAGTGATGACAGGGGCTTGTGAGAGGGTAGTGTTAGCAACGGTCTGATGACAATTCTTGGGTCATATTACCCCTTTCAGAAAAAAAGCAAAAGAAGCAAATTGTAAGAATTTAAAAGTAATGTTGAGGAAGGATAAATCGATGTTTTGGCATGGGTGTGTTCTGATTTTGGTGAGTGTACAACTTTCCTGGCCTTGGTGGAGAAATTACCTGCCAGCGGTTCCAGTTCGTTGGGAAAGGAGGTACTCTTAAGGATCTAATGGAATTCTACCATATCATATAACAAGGACTAATTTCATGTTTAAAGATCTAGGGAAGGTTTCAAAAGATGAGGAATCATTTCATGACTGCTCCACAGATTCATCTTTATTCTTCATTGTTAAACAAAAGAACACTTCCTATTTCATTGGGATAAAGCAGTACTGATGGTTTTCAGTATATACACTGCCTACTTTTGAACACCACAGCTTTTCTAAACATGTAGTTGGGGTTTTTTGTTTTGAGATTTGTATTTCATTATATTTTACCTAGGGTTTTATGTTTCAGCATTCTTTCGTGCCTCTAACATTTGGTTGATGTTTTACTGAAGTTTTTTGTATATGCCAAACTATTTTTGTGCTATGGGTCATATAATAACAGCCTTGTGAAAGATGAGAGTCTATTTGCTACATCCAAGTGATCACCTCAAAACTAAGACAAACTGTAGGCCATCAGGGTCAGAAAACAAAGTTTCTAAAATATTTATAATGCGACATGTTCATTCTGGCCTAGACAAAGGAAATGCACAGACTAAAGAGGAGTGTGGTCTTCATTACTGGTCAAGTCAAGGATGAACTGAAAATGAACTTCAGAGTGCAAGTGTAGTTTAGGGGCTTGACTTTGGACAGTTCTTTTAAGAAAAGAATCAAGGAAATTAAAACTTTAGAGCCAAGTTTAGGATGAGAGCTTTTACTCATCCTAACATTTGAAAAACTTTAGACCTTTATTTAGATAATTTTGTAAAGCAGTATCAAAATCAGCTTTTTTCATATTTCTCTGTGTAAACTCTTCATCACATCTCCGGAATTTTTTTTCTGCAGTATGAAGTGTAGCTTTAGAGATAGGTTAATTAGCATGGGGAAAAAAAGAATCAGGCTAGAATTTCAATTCTGATCACCACATGTTAATAAGTTCACCACCATAATCAAAAGAATCAGAAGATTGATGAGTCAGAAAGTGCAAGAGCAGAATATCTGCACAAAAATTGCTTTGCAGAAATTTCCTGTTTATAAACAAAACCAGATAATATTAAAGTCGTCAGAATAATTTTGAAAACTTTTTATAGAAAGGGCCATACAAATACTGACTGCTATTCTTTTTGCTATTCTTTAGACATGTCCTTTTGTTAAGATCCAGTTGGTGAGAGGTGCCCTTGCTCAAATTAAGGTATGAAATAGACCGTATGCTGAAGTCAATAATAAGGATTTTATTTAACAATAAAGGTGAGGTTGACAGATCAAGCAAGCACCACCTTTGGATCCAGTAGCGTTCCTTGGGTTGGTTGTTCAAACTTTTCACTATTTATACGTCTTAGCAAACACAGTAATTAATGCGCATTAGCTACATAGTTCTCTTACTCTGTTGGTTAAATAATTCTCTCACTTCTAATGTTAATTAGTCCACATGCTCCATCTTTCCCATGGGCAGGTGTTCAGCTATCTCTGGGAGTGCAGAGCTCCATCATATGTAATGACTTGGGAAGACAAACACCATCACTCCAGTTGTCCCCCACTTCCTTCTCCTTCCCCAGCTTTTTATACTGAGCATGACATCACATGCTTTTTTCAGTTAGGCTTAGCTGTCCCAGCTCTGGTCCCTCTCAGCTTCTTGTTCATCCCCAGCCTCCTCGCTGGTGGGGGCAGCTGAGGAGCAGGAAAAGTCTTTGACTCTGTGCAAGCGCTGCTCAGCAGTAACAGAAACTTCCCTGTTTTATCTACACTGTTTCCAGCACCAGACCAAAACACAACCCCGTAACAGCTACTATGAAGAAAATCAACTGGGTGCGAGAAGAAAAGCAGCACATGGACTTATTGCTGGGCAAAGAAGGGTAATTCCTTAGATACTACTAAAGTCACTCCTGTGTGTTGAAATTATTAGTAATTAAAAGTTATTTCTTCACTTCATGTTTTCTATGAGAAATTGATTGTTCCTACAACTGCTGTCAGCGCCTCTGTCCTAACATCTTCCTTTTTCTACAAAATAAGAGCAACACTGTCAGTTATATGACAATGCTTAGAAGGTACATGACTTTGCAATCTTTCCTCTGATCCCACTCTTGAAGTCTTTCACTGCTGTCTAATTTCTTTATTGCCTCTAGAGCTTATTACTCCATAACATGCATGTGATCTCCAAGGATTACAGAATCAAAGAAAGCGCTACTGAACTGAGATTTCATAGCTGGAGGAGCAAGCCATTATTCCAAATTTAACTATTCAGACTATTTCGAGGACATAGCCAAGAGTCCACAGAAAGATAGTGGCATAAGAATTCTTTTGTCTAAATGGAGGTAGGCATACCTGAATGACAGTAGGCAAAATATCTTTCTTCTAGTTACTTCCTAGTTGGCCAGTGACAGCTGCATCTGCATTACATACTTCCCTGTGCTTCCCTAGAAGACTGTAAATCACAACACAAATAAGGATAAAGTACATTCAGTCCATCTACAAAATAAATGGAAAAAAATATATATATAGTTCCCTCATACCTAGTTTCATATAGGGTAGGATTTCAAAGTTCTATGGATTTCCAGAGATTCTTTTAGAGTCCCAGAGATCATTCATTCTCATGTTAAAAAAGTTGCTTGGCATATGGATCTGAGCACACCTATGGTAAACACAGAGCAGTAACTGCCTGTAGCTTGAGTAGGGGCAATTGGTAAATAAGTGTCTGAATCAACTGCTGTTAAAGCTGTTGTTGTTCTTGAAACCACCTTATAAGCTGTTACTTAGATCTAATTATTTCTCAATTGTTGTTCTTGGGCTATGGAATAAGGCTGCTACTCTTCTCCTATCTATTTTAATACATCTTACAATCTTGTATTTATGGAGAGTCACTACTTCATTCCTAATTTGTGCAAAATTTTCATTGGGAAGACAGAGCACTCTAGAGACACAGCCAGTGTTATAGCTGAAATAAATCATCAATATTGAGGTGGTTGGTAGAGGTAAAATTGCAACACCAGAATACTATCTGAACAGTAAGGTCAGAAACTAGAAAAATCTGTGTCTGTGTGAGGGAGTAAGTCTTTAGAAAGTAGAAGATTTCCTAGAAAAGAACTGAGAGCAACTAAAAGTGTTTGCAGTGCTGTGAGTTGTTCTTCAGTCATTTCAGAGAGGAAAAATGATGAACCAGGACTCTCAAAAGGTAACTTCTCCATATTTCTTACATCCAGGAAAAAGGAAGAAGATGAAGTGGGAATTCCTTAGGGAAATAAACTACTCACAAAGGAAGCTGATATAGAATATGTATGTATGTATGTGGGCCTGTGTTTTGTCTGACTTTGTTTTGTTCTGAGGCCATCTAAAGAAAAACATGCCTAATTCTGAAACGCTCTCAGACTTCAGAACCAAACACACATCTATTTAGTCCAAATATGCTTTCTGGAAAAGCTGAATTGTAAAGATCCAAGAAGAGTACGTCTAAGCTTGTGGGAGGTTCTACATAGTATTGTGAAAGAATAACAGAGACAGCACTCAAAAACGTAATGTAAAAACAGATTAAAAGTAGTATTTCAAACCAGTCATAGAGGAAAGACTAAGCTAGAAAGTCTGAATTGACTGGTACAAAACTGGTCCTCCAGAAAAACAACTTAATTACTGAAGCATGCAGTTTTAAGCTTGTTCAAATTATTTGTGAAATAATTCCAAGGAATAGAAAGGATTTCATTTAGGAAAATAGCATAAATATATGTGCTATTGTTGACAGAATTTCAAAAGAAAATGTCTGAAGTTTTTATTTGAACCTTAGTGCCCTCTTTTATTTTTAAATCAGTTATTCACATAATTTTGGTGGCACACAAACATAGCAGCTCTTCTGTAAGACTAATTTTCATCTGTCTATGTCTCAAAAGTATCAGAGCCTGGACTATCTGGAACAATCATTTATACCTTTTAGGTTTTTTTGCAGTTTGAACTTAAAGCGAGTGACTCTACCTATGACAAAGCAGGGATATAACTCATATTTTGAGTATAGAAACATGGCTACAAAGTTTTAATACACTGCACAACAGCTGCTTCACAGTCATCACTGAGTTGGCTAGAAAATAAGGAAAATATTTTAAATTTGCATTGTTTAGTTAATTATGCTGCATTATAAACTGCAATATTTCAGAAGTAATATGAAAGTAAAAAAGAATGCTATCACAAAATAAGAAATTTCAGGGTAAGATATAAAGAAAATCCATTAATTACTTTTAAAGCTGGAGGCATTGATTCTGTTATAATTCTTTATTAAAAATACTTTATGCTACTGCAAGTGTTTGATGGAAACATAATTTTCTTGTCCCATAGATGATGATGAAGTAGCACAGTAGTTTCTCAATGGATCATTTTTATAAAGCATTTGAAAGGCTCCCCATGGAAATTTACTGTTTTATTTCTGCAAGGTATTTCTCCTTCTTTTCTTGTGATGAAGTCCTGAATTAATTTACCCTTCAGCGCTCATATCCATAACAAACTCCCTACCAGTAATCACCCTGAATGGACAGAAAAAATTCTATCTTTTTCTTTTAAAGTTATCTGCATTTTTTTACCACATAACCTCAAAATGACTATGTTAAGATTTTCCAGCTAGCAGTTGGATAGTAATAGTTCTCAGAGAATTTCATCATGGCTTTTGCAAGGGAGGAAAACCTTTTAAATACCATTACCTTCAAATAGCATTTGCTAGTTGCAAAATGCTCTCTTCTCACATGATTCAATTCTTTAATGGTGCTGGTTAAGTGTTTGGGAGGGAGACTCAGTCACATGCCCTGAAAAGCAGACTGTGGTCACATAATATTAAATGACATGTAATTGCATTACATGGCATTTCATACCCTTACATTTTTTTATCAGCTCTCAGGCAATGCAAATAGGCTGTGTAACAATTTCTCATGCACTTCTACAAAATCCAACACGGTGAACACAAACCTTTAGGCTATAAGAATTACATTACCTCAGAGTTTTAAGTTAACTGGGCTAATTTTGCAGTGGAGTGATGTCAACCCTTCATGCAATTTGTTCTGCCAACTTTAATGAAAAAAATGAGAAAAAAAATCTGGGGTAGATCCCATATCAATTCTTTTCTTGCTGGTGAAGATGCTGTTACTCTATGCTGCATGCAGCAGGTACATCACAGGTGTCATCACAGCTGCATAAGCTCTAGGGTGAGCCCTTATTCACCCTGAATGAGAAGATGAATAAATTTTTTTTTTCAGTGCTATCAGGAACACAGTGAAATCTATGACTAAAAAACTCTCTGAAGTTAATATTTCATTTCTGTTGCCAAATCTACATATGTTCAATAAATTATTTGATAGGAAATATTAAGAACTTTGGCTATTTAGATTAATATCTATAGTATTACATTAGATTTGCTGTTGTATGACATAATATAATTTGAACTAATGTAATCAAAATGAGCTAATTTTATAAGTCTCTTCTATTAAGTCAATATTTACTAAAATATTGAGGTATAATGTTGCATCAGTAAGCGAAGATGGATATTTTATTATGTCCCAAGACAAACTAAATCAAATACAATTTCTCAGTTGAAACATTGCCTCTAGAACCATACCTGATAAGGCAACTCTTAAATTATGTAATTATGGTAATTTTCTGCAAATTAAAAAAGTTCAGCTAATTAAAATGTGTGCTACCCCACGTGATTGTGCTCTGGCAAAGGCAGTACTGGGCACTGCAGACTAAATTTGGACAACATGCCTTTGTAACTCAGTGTGCCTTTTTATTTCCTACTGACTGTCTCTGTTGCTCTCAATATACTGCGTCAGACAGAGAGTAATTGTACAAATACAGATTGCGGTGGTAGTTAAACTGATTAAATTTGTGTTTCAAAGCTTAGCAAGAACTGAAATTCCTTTGTTGTGGGCCTACCATTTACATTAGTTACTCAGCAGTGCTGACTGTTGCACAGGGACTGAATTAATCCAACTCTTTGCCTCAAGACTGCACAGACTATTTAAATTTTCATTGTAAACAATTTATCTTCCTGTTTAATTTCATGTTCATGAAGCAGGTATTCTATATCTGATGTGAATGATTCTGTTCCTGAAAATCTTTACCCATCACACAAGATCTCCAGCTATTCAGTTTGTGAGGGTGTAACAGAGGTTCAAATGGAAAATAACACCAGTCTTCCTGATTTTATTTCTCACTTGTGGACACTGAAAAGCTTTGGCAGAGGGATTTTTCAGCCTTCTGCTTCATTCTGTGAGAAACATAAGGTTCTCACAGAAACTAGGCAAAATACTGTTAAGAGTTTTTGTAAACTATTTCTCTATCTTTGCACCTGTTGTTTGTCAAGGAATTGTTATGATATCCTAACAAGAAATATTTTGAAATGGGTGTTCTGTGGATTGACCAATCACCCTGATGGGTGGTTGGTCAGAGGTCCAATAATCCTTTGCCATGTTGGCGACTCAATTTATAAAACCTGATTTATAATTAATTAAATAAGCCATTTTCTCTGGACTCTGGTGTCCTTTCTCCTCGTCCCGGGCTCAACAGCGACACTCACTTGATTCCTTTATATTTTTAATCCATCACTACAACATGGTAGGCTAGGACTCTGGGAAAAGAAAGTAATCTCACTGAAAAGAATGAAAGTTTTAGTGAAATTATTAAATACATATTAAAACTAGATCATTTTTATAATCCAGCTAAGACTGTTCCTGAGCTCCTGTACCATTAAATTCACTTTTATTTTATTCCACATGGGTTGTCTTACTGCAATTTAAGCTTCCTCAGTTACCTCAGTAGATGTCCCCTTGGACTGAAATTCAGATCTATAAAATTCTTCCATTTTTTGTGTAATCATTTTTTTCTTGCAGTTCTAATTTACTTCTGTTGTATTCAGTTCCCTCCATTTGATTCTCCTTTCTGAGCTGGACTGAAATTTCCAAAATGTTTTGTTTTGTCATTTCATATTAATAATAAATTCCCTTGCATATTTACCACACTCTTTGACTATTTTCTCTTGTCTTTTTCTGTTAACATAGAACAGTATCTAATCAGTTGTCAAACGCATGTTGGAATTTTATAGCTTCTGTTTTTCACTTTGCAGCAACTGGGTAATCAACAGTTCTTGTAAGCCTACATTAGTGAGCATACGTGCTAAGAGATGATTTTAACTTTTAAAGTCTTTTCAGGTACTATTAATGGTGACAAGTACTGTTTTCATCTGAAAGCTGTAAAACAGGTTTCTCAAAGAAACAAGAAAGCTTCTTTAAAAATAAAATTATTTAAAAACTTGAAAAGGAGTGTGCGAATGGTGAAGGGCAAAAATGCAGTTCTTATTTTATTCTTCTTTTCTATATTTCCACATTTTTAAGACCTGGAATGTCTTTGATCTTCTTTGAACGAAAGGTGTTGCACAGGTCTTCTGCTTCTGAGTGGCCTGACAGGGGCTATGCTGAGGGGATAAACATTTGCATTTCTAAAACTATCATATGATTTTTTTGATTCTTGGGTGAGACCAATAACATAAACATAAACAAAGAACGGGCTATACTCCACTTGCTACATACAGCTTATAACATTTCATAGTAAAAGTACTATATGACAGCAACTCCACCAAAGTGTGAAATAGATGTACATGTAATGACTGTAGGTAGGTAGTCCAAATCTCCAGTGGAGCGTCATTAGTAATCCATGTAAGAGCTAAATTGGTTGACATAATTTAGGAAAGTGAGTATCATGCATTCATGGACAATAATCACTGCTGACAAAAATGCCATGTGGCTTTTTAATACACAGAAGTTCAGAGCATTTGAGTTTGTAGTGCTCCATAGTTTTAGGTATAATAAATCATAATAGCTGCTTTCGAAGGAAAAAATTAATATCTGTGTGATAAACCAGAACATGAAATGCATGACATTTTGTTGGGGGAGGGAATTTTTTTTGTGGCATAATGTTGAGCAACCCTCAAATCACGACTTCGACCAAATCTGCTAATATATTTCAGCTAATATAGTTATTGCATTTTCTACACAAAATGAAATGGCTTCTCTGATTATGAAATAATATTTGTTAATTACTTTTCAGGGTTTTCTCCCCCCAAGAGCTAGCTTGATAGATAAACTTAGCGGAGCCAAAGGAACAGCACAAACAAGAGCATGTAGGCCTAAATTAATAAATAAATACAATTTATAATGAAGAGTACGTATCAGGCCCTAAATTTTGTAAAGCACTTGCATATGTATTTAAGTCCACCTATACTCTATAGGCTGAACATGCGTTTTCTGTTTGGTGTTTATTTACATCTCGTTTTCAGAGAAGCTATTAAAAGTGCCTATGGGGGGTTTCAGAACTGCAAGACCTTCCTGAATGACAGTTAAGTGACCCTTTTGTGTGTACTCTCACCCTTGTTTGTACTATAATTGCTTTTAGAATAGCAACTGTCCTGTTTAGAGGACTCCTAGAAAATTACTGGTGTAATACTAGATTCTCAGTTGGGTTTAAACAGGTCTGTTTCACTCAATGTTTCCCAAACCACTACAAAAATGTTAAACAGAAGTTTGTTTTTTTTTTCCACTAAGTACCAGACCAACTAGGAATTTTGATACTAGTTTCAGTAGAATGAAGATGCATTTTTTACTGTAAACAAAACGTTATGTTGAGAGCTAATGCCTGGGCAACAGAGACGTTCTAGTTGTTCATGTGCTTTCACTGCAAATTGACTCCTTTACTGGCTTATTCAGGTGCTTCTGAAGAACAGAGAAGCAGAGGAAAGCTGAACAAAGGTAATAAAGAGTGAGAAGAAGCAGAAAAATCATGGTCTCTGAGACAGAGTATCGGGGTGTGAGCATGAGCAGACAAACAAAACCACATCTAGCTTGTAGTCTGGGCTCTGCAGAAGGCAGGTTTCCCCTAGGAGGGAAAGCCTCTTGATACAAAGCTACAGATTGGGGAAAATAAAAATCACAATTTGGAGTAAGCATCTGTTAAATTCTCCTCCTAGGCTTTTCCTTGTGCTCCTATTAGTTTGCAAGCTATTCCCTGGTGGAGCATCTAATTTCATGTCTCTGTATATCAGTCAATTGTCACTTACAAAAAACACCGCCTTGAGTGAAATTCTACAATTATGTTTTGAAAGAGCTCCCAAAACAACAAAAAGGGAATAGTTTTGATGGACAAGATAATACAAGACACGAGCCTTGGTTTATAATCTTCAACCAAATTTGTTTTTTTCTCTTGACGTCAGCCTAGATTTTTATCATTATTTTGATTTAAAGTATTTGGCTGAAAATGGGTTATATTTACAATTTGAAACCACCAAATAATTAGTGGTACAATCCTGTTCTTAACAGTTGAGATCATTACAAAAGACTGACTGTAGCAGTTCAGTCTGCTTTTATTTCCTTTTCTCTTTGAAGTGCTTCAATTAAGTTTTTCTACTTCATTAATAAGAAGCAACACTTCCTTAGTTTGCTCTAGGCAAACTGAACTATGTGAAATAGTAGTGACATGACCTAAGATTGAAAGTCTAATAAAATGTCTTCGGTTAAGTCTGAAGTATGCCTCAAGTAAAGCAAAAATGTGAATGTAGTAATCAGCACACCTCAGAAGGAACTTGATTTCCATTAAAGCTTCTCTATATTCAATATTTATTCACCACTGAAGCAGGTTTAATTATTTTTTACCATGTTTGAACAGTTTCCGGCTGTTGCTCTAGAAATTGCACAAAACAATTAACTGCTTTCTCTGCTGTTTGGGAACTTAAAAAGTGGTGGGAAAAATGGGTGTCAAGCATCCTGTTACTTGGTTTCATAGAGAAAATCCTGCTGCCATATAGGTCAATCTGACTGTGCAACTGCAACATGCTATCATGAAGAGGATGCAAATTAGGGTCTTAATTTTCAACTGCTGGAACAGAAAAAAAGACAGAAAAAAGCGCAAATACAGCGAAGGAGCATCTGTTGTTCAGTGATATTTTAAATCAAACAAAAAAACCCCATGTAGTGGTTTTGTTCGCATTTTTACTTTCTGTGAGATAAGAATTAGGAGAAATGCAAAGCAGGCTCTAAACTTTAAAGAATGTAAAGAAGTTTATTAACAGAACTAAAAGAAAAAAAGGAGTAATAAGGGTCAGAATAAACCTTCAGAACACTTATCCTCTCCCCATCCTCCCCCCTCTCCCCACTTACAACATAAAGACACAAACTTGGGATTGTTTCAGTCAGTTTACCACCTTTATAATAGTCTTTCATCAGTGCACTTAGGGAGAGGAGTCTCTTTTGTCCATGCTAT
>VZTD01000483.1:391573-511970 GCA_013397725.1 Rhagologus leucostigma
AGGGTTTTCTGATGTATCATAGTCCATCACCATAGCTTTACAAAAGAATTTCACCTTCTAGGCTTTGAAGGATCTCCTCTATCTCCTCTCTCTGGGCTTTAGCTCTTTCTTCTTCACTGACTTTGGTGTCACTATCATGGTGTCTTTTCACATTCCTTGGCCTTTCCCTTTCCTCTGACTTGGGAGAGGATCAATGTCTGGAGGTTTCATCTCCTCTGGGGAGCTTACAGCTCAGAAAAGGTTAATCTTACTGGAGCCTTGGCTTTGAACTTATCTGTCTCTGTTGATCACATGATCTCTGCCGGGCAGTGGCCGGAGCTGGTCTCGGTGTAAAGTTTCAGTTCATTGGCCACACCGGGGATGGGGGACCATCCCAGCCCACGCGGGGCTGCTCTACCAGAGCAAGAACAGCTGAGATGTTTAGCTGAGCGGCCAGGATGTTGCTAAGCTGCGCTGGGGAGGGCTGGCCCGCGTGGAGCTGTGGGCCGCGGCCCGGCCCCTGCCAGGCCAGTGGCCAGGCCCAGCCTGGCCCGCCGGGCCAAGCGGGCACCCCAGTTACCTGTCCAAGGGCCGGAAGCAAGAGACCCCTTCCCGAGCTTGTTCGTCTTTAAATGTGTTTTTTACAGAGGCGTGTGCAGCTTTTTAAGTGGCTTAACAGAGTTGTCAATATTCAAATTAGCCAATTGATTAGTTCTATCGGGTCTGGAGGAAGTTACAACAGCCTCTTGCAAAAACATCACTTCCATGGCTGGTGGAATTTTTGCTTTTTTTCCTTTACTTAAAACTCCAAGTAGTGCTAACCCATGACAACCTCCTAAAACATTAATCTGAAATTGACTGACAAGTTATGCAGTAAAAGATACAGACAAGTAGAAATTCAAAAGAATATAAAAATTGGAGAACTATCTTCTATTTCTTCATTTTACACTGAGAAGAGAGAACATACTGGGCAAAAGTTCCTAATGTACATTTTGAGCAGACACAACATCGTGTCATTGTTTATGCTGGCTTTAGAAAGGCTGTACACACAAACTTGCCATAAAAATTATTAATTGGTGTTTATCAATGCTATTTTTAAGGCAACATTCAGTCTCTTAGTAGGGGCAGAAGTAGATTGCACAAGAACAGATACAAAAGTTTTTCAAATCAAAGCAGACTTTTACACATTGTTTGGTGCAGAGGCAATTTAAGACATAGAAGATCACCAAAGCTATACCCCTAAAATTTAAATCTGTTCTGATTGATAGCCTGAGTGATAGCTTTTCAGTTCTGTTTTAAGAGATATAATAATTGGAGTTTGAAGTAGATAGTCAATACTATCATTAGACTGGATTTGTTCTCTGAGCAAAGCACAAAGGGTTCCACTGATACTTCATTGTAAATACTAAAGAAACTTTCCACCTGAAGTTATTTCCAAAGTTATTTCCTACAAAATACTTATTGAAAGAGTTGGTTGCTGTAAAAACTTCAGTGTTTGGAACCTTTACCTTTCAATTTTTAATTTTTCTGCAACTATCCTAATACTCAACTGTCTTACATCTACAGAGCTGCTCTAGGAATAGGCATGGTATTTCCCCAGGAACGCAGAAAGTAGTAGCTCTTTCATGAGTTGGGTGCCACGCTCACTTCCCATCATATAAGATGATTCTATTTCCTAAGTGGAATCATATTATCCGAATGGCTTCAAGATCACAAAATATAGGGACAGAGTACAGAATAGGATACACTACACATAAATACATGGACACACTTTCAGACATTATAACATAGCTTTGAAGAAGTCAAATGCCATAGTGCTATGCAAACACTGAGATCATCTGATTTTTCACTGGTAGTGGGTACGCAAGAAAGAGGACTAATAACGGGAAAAGGGAGAGGCAAGAAAATTAAAGGATTTATGGAAACTCCTTAGAGGTTTCCATAAAACTGCAACTCAAGTTATCCCTCCTAGAAGCAGAAACAGGAAAACATGTGGGTTTATGTATTCTCGTTTTATGCAAAACATGCTTCAGAAAGTTACATACGTCCTATGACACAAACCATCCTTTATAGAATATAATCCTCAAATAGGATATAATTTCAAAACCTTTGTGAAAGGTTAAGCTTTGTGTGCAGTCCAGCTAACTGGGATCAAAGATCGGAAGATTACAGAACCCCTGCTAATCACTGGAAAAATATGCTCAGAAATAATTATGATAATTTGGATTTCTGCTTGCGTACCACATCCTTCAGAAATGCACACTAAGAAGCCACTCATGGAGTCACTAGCTCAATAAAAACCTACATCATCTTCTTTATCTGAATTGAGTATTAATCAGTATTATAAGGAAATGAAAGAGCAGAAAAACAAAGAGAGGCACTCTGTTACGTTTGATACCAGAGAACAGCCCAAGTTCTAATGGATCTTGAAAGATCATCTGGTCAAATCTTAATGGAAAAGGGAGCCTAGGTGAATTTCTTTAGCATCCTGTCTTGGAACCCTTCAGTGATGAGGATTCCTGGGCAGACTTTTCCAGTGGTCAATTCTTCACTGTGAAAAATTTATTTTTTAGATAGCACAAAGCAAGTTGCACCTTGTTCTCTCTGTATGGTTCCTTGTGAAGAGAGTGCCTTTCTTTCCTTTTCAGTCACCCTTTTAAGTACTGAAAATCTAGATGAGGCCCCTCCCCCTGAGCATTCTCTTCTCCAGAGTGAGAAGACCTAATTTCTTCAGTCTTTCCTCACAGTGTGGGTGCTCCTGTCCTTTGATCATCTTTGTGGTTCTCCTTTGGACCCTCTGAAGACTGTCTGATATTTAAAGCATCTTCTTGCTTTGACAACTTGATGCATAAAAGATGTATGAAAAGTAGGCAAATGCAAGCTTATTCATGACTTCCTCGAAGAAATTGCTCTTTGTTCCTAAGGGTTAAATTTCATTTACAATAGGATCGAGATTAATTTACAAACTTTGGCTTTTCACTGTTACACCCAAATTGAAAGTGTCCAATGTTTTAGGAGCAAGGCAGGGGTAGCTGAAGACTAGGGTTGATAGCCATCACAAAGTTTTAAGTCAACCAAGTCTCTCTGCTATAGAAGCTGTTGCCAGTAGATGCACTGTCTACACAAGAAGGGGCTAACAGTGTCAGGAGAATTGGACAAAAGAAATTGTGCTGCCAAAAGAGAGGAGGGGAGGGAAATTTAGTAAGTACATTATAACTAATAGAAGACCTTATGGTGGAAATGAAATTTAAACATCCTGATCAAGACACATGTGGAAATTAATACACATTTAATTTGAATACTCTACAGAATAGAGTCTGAAACCATGTGAATTTTGTGTTTTGCTAGGGAATATGATGCCATGTCATAACAGCAACAGGAATTAATGCCTTGTCAAAGAGAGTTTGTCATAGCTTTCCAGGCTTCAAAGCTGAATGAGACAGTCACTGAACTTCAACTCATTCTTTATAAGACGGAATTAGCACTGGTGTTTCCAGACTGCAGCTGCTCTGACACTGATATATCCAGGGTTACAACTCTAAGACACATTTTTCCATCAGACAATGGATACAGCTACAGCAAACAGATGACAAAAATTTTTTAAAAAGCACTTTTCTCATAGGCAAAGCCTTGTTTTGGAAAATTTCTCACCAGGGAAAAAAGAAGTGGAAGATCTGGCTGAATGCTTCTTATCTACTTTGACTTTTCAAGATGTTAACTGGACTAACTCCTATACAAATGGAAAAGTTCAAATTGTAAAAATTGTTTTGAGGTTGTTGAAGCATATTTTTTTATGTCAAAATATACTTTTGACTGGAAAAAAGGAAGATTAGCCTTTGAAAATTTCGAAACTTTGACTTTTCATCCCAATTGAGAATAATATTCTTCTAAATTTTAGTAGTTTTCCCGTGATGAAAAATTGTTTGAGTATGTTCAAATATGAAAAAGAATAGTGGGGCTGACAGATTTTGTAAATAAGTCCTTCAACAGTAGGTAGTAACCTACTGAAATGGTCATAACTGAACTAGACTCACTGAGACTCATTCCACCATTATCAAGTAAAGAATTACATCATCTCTATCGCCAAAAAAGTTGCAGAGAAAAAGGTTATGCCATTTTTAATGGAAGCCAGTCAAAGTTTAATAGGAAAGTAATAATATCATTGTGCTGATACTTGCATTCTTAATGAGAATCCTAAAATGCTTTAAGTGATCAAAGTTATAAACTCCTTACGGTGCTCAGAGATGAAAACAGCTCAGTAGAATGTTTGAGCCATTTTGGTTACCCAAGTGCAGAAAAGTGTCTGAAAAACATTAAAGCGACCACTTGAAGAGGGTGAATAGGGATGAAGATAGAATATGTTGATAAACACATACTGAAGAGTGAGTACATGGATTTATTCTTTCACTTTATAAGGTTATAATCTTTTGGTATTAATTCAGTTAAGGGCCTGGGTATCATTGCAGGCAGCTCAGTGGAAACTACAGCTCAGTGAGCAGTTTCAGTCAAACAAATAATCAGGTTACGTGAATGCAGGATGTAGAATGTTATTATGCCTTTAGAATACTGGAGATGATGCAGGTCTGCTCTCGCTCTCTCAAAGGAGAACTTGACTTTGGATTAGAGAATCGGAGAGGGCTAGTGAGAAAGAACAAGGGCACAGAGCAATTTCCCATGAAGAGAGACTGAAACTACTTGATTTGTTTACCTCAAAAAAGGGATAAATGAAAGTGTATGTGCTGAAAGTAGTTAACATTTCGCACACATTCTCTAGCAGTAGAATTAAGATGACAAAACCAACCACTAGGAGGTTGGAAAATGCCAAAACTAATAATACTTTAACAGATGTGTCCCAAAAGAGAGAAAAATAATACTAAGAAAAATGGTTTGTACAGAGTTGCTTAGTTGCTTTCTCAGAGGTAAAAGATTTCATTCTTTAAAAATATGTTTTATTTCAGGTCAATCTCTGCAATTTAGAATCATCTTATGATATTTACATTAGGAGAACTCTTTCTAATGATTGTTTTCACACTCAACAGAGACTTATTTATGTTGCATAATTGATAAATGAACCATAACCTGTCACAAAGACATACACCTCAATCTTCATGTTCTTTCAGGAAATTAGCAGTTGGGACTATTTAAAATCAAATGTACCTCTAGATAATACTGGAAATGGAAATACTTATTTTCAAAACACTCACCTATAAAATCGTTTTCTTACACATTTTTTAATGACTTTTGTTTTTTTTTCTTCTCTTAATTGCATAGCAACAATTTTAATGGTTACAAAATTTTGACATATTTCTTCAAAATATCAATATTTTATTAGTTATATATTACAAATAGAGACAGTTATATAAATACAGGGAGGATATATAAAGCATAAACTTTTTTCATGAGTGCAACCATCTTTGAGTCATAAAAATAATTTGCCAGCATTTTAACCAGGGAAAGTAATTCATTCCTGATTTGTAGATAAAGCTAGTAAGAGATGCAAATGTTAAGCTTCTATCATATAGTCCATTTTGGACTGCCACTGACTATTCCTTACTTCAGATCTTTCAAATGAAAACAATATAATTCCCATTGAGTGGTTCCAATATTTTTTGAAAGGATTCTAAGATGTAATTTGTAGTAGTTTCTGATTGTTAGGCTAAGGAGAAAACGTTTAGAGTGAATCTTCTCAAAAAAATAAACACAAACAAGATGATGAAGATAAATTATAAATGAGACTTAGTAACATATGATAAGATAGATAATATAACATTTAGATAATAAATAATTACATGATTATATTACATAAAAATAGTTCTATTTATGTCAAAGTCTACCAATATGGTCCCTATGTGAATATTAAAATCCTAATTTTAAACATATCTTACATCCCACTGTTTTGGTAGATACAATTTGGTTTTGAATAAGAGCAACAAATTATATCATGTTTTACATATAATTTATAGAATTATTGCCTGTAAAAATAAATGACAGGGTGAAGGTCTTTTTATCACAATCTGTCATTTGTTTTTTACAGCAGTACTACAAAGGGGGATCACATTTATAGTCTTGCGGAATGATGACCTTTTAAAAACTGACAACTTCTTACTAGATTAGCATATAAAATATGTTTTCCTTACAATTTTGCAATCCCCACCCCCACAATATCTCAATTGTGTACTTATGGGTAATAAATTATCTACAGACTAGATAATGGCTTCTGTGTCTTACTCCACACTGAGTCTATTTGCTGATTGTATTCTGAATACACACTGATGATTGTGTCAAGCTGCATTCCATACTTTCTACTGTTGCATCTAACTACTTATTAAGGACTGAGTTTGAATTAATTCTCTTTCAGGCACGGTCTGTTGGTAGAATAAAGCTTGAAAGGGAAATGCCAGTGGTACATGCAAAGTGCAATTTTCTCCTACATATGGTCATCTTCTTTGGACATAAATCTGCCAACAATCAAATTAGATTTCTGCATCTAATTCCACACATCTTTCAAAAGACTGAATCTGTATGCTTCAATTTTAAAAGTATTTATTCAAAAGATTTTCATGGCAGCTGAGCATTCAATACTGCTTTGTTTCATCTGAGTATTAGATGTAAGAGATTAAGCTCTGTTCTTAGTTGTCTGGAAGTTTTGTTATTTTTTTATGTAAAGCACATGGGCTCCTAAAAGAACTAATTCCAACTGCAGTAATAGAATGTCATAACTAATAATAGGCAGATAAGAATTTATTTTGTACCCTAATTAAAGATGGTCTTAACTTGCTTCCTCAAACAAGCATAAATCCAGAAAGTCACTATAACTTTTTCATGTAATGTAAAATTAGTAAAGCAATAGCAGATAAGACACTAAATCTAGTACTGTGTGTACTAAAATAAAAAATTGGATTGAGCAAATTGATATCATCTATTGAATCCTAGAGTTCTCCTCAAAATATAGCCATTTGTGTTTAAAATAAATATCACAGTAAATAAAGTAAATAAATATTTACAATACAGGAGAAAACAATAAAAACATGAATTACTTGCTTTTTGTCCAAGAACAAGTCACAGCATCAGTTCAATTACTTTGTCATAGCCTTCACATGAAAAACCCTAAGGAAAGACTACGGACTAGTGTGATTATTTCTAATTTTCACTTAGATGTCTAAATTAGGAGTGCACTATCCCAAGAATCCTTCCTTAGTCACTAAGGGAGTTTCAGAAGTATGGCTTATCTGAATGAGTAACTGAGCTGGGATCTGTATCCAAAGGAAGTTATTCACTTTATTACATGTGAGGAGGGTGCCTACAGTTCTGTATAATATGTAAGAAAAATTATAACGGAAAGGGAAAGACACAGCCACCTTGACTATATGCCGAAATGATCATGTTCCTAGAGACAAAACTGGATTTGTTTTAATACTACAGCTATTGGTAACTACCCCTTCTGAGTCCATTGGTGGATACCAACTTGCTTTTCTCAAGAATGACAGTTCTTTCTCTCTTATATTTCTTTGTCTTAAGTTTGTTTCCTTGAATGACGCTAAGCTTCCCGGAGCTGTCGCATCCTATAACATTTTGCTGGGAATCTATTATGACCTCAGTCTTTTCATGTTTTACTCTTTCACCATCATTATTTCTTCATTCCCCGCTGTAGTAATAAAATTCTCCATTCCCATTTTGAAGTAATCTCAGGCCTCTTTCATGATCATCCTTTGTTCTTAGTGACACATCTCCTTCTTCCACCAAATGCCATTACCATTTCTTGGGCTTTGAATGTCACAGGTTTGCTCCTGTCTCTTCCGCTTCTCCAAATTAAAGCAAAATGAAAGTTTTCATTAAAGTAAGTCATCTCAAAATATAGTTAGAAATGTAGAGAACTGTAGTTGATAGTCTTCTGTACATCCCCTAAAATCTGTTGGTAACATATGACATATGAATATTTAGATACCTAAGTTTCATGACAGTGCAACCTCCATATCATTGAAAGTAGGACCGTTATGATCTGTGAAAAAGCACATATAAATAAAAATATCAAAGGAAGAAATAATACACGTCTGTAGTTCAGCAACACGGGGTGGATGGAGCTCTGTCATGGAGGGTTAAAAAGCATGTAATTTGAATATGTAGTGTCTGTACCACAGACTAGATTTTCCTTGAAAAAGCCACAGAGTTCACCCACATTATGTCACTAAGTTGGTATTTTGAACCAAGCCTAGAAAATTCAAAAAGTTATATGGATTTCAGCATGAAAAATAACACCAAGAATGTGTACCAAACTAGACAGTACTTCTGTGACTTTCTGGGAAACTTGAAAGACATAGTCTGCCTGAAAGAAACAGAAAGAAAGGTAAAATTTACTAAAACTTTAAATGCTTTTTAAATGTTTCCTGTTACTAGTAACACCAGTGAAGTAGTACTTTCAGCACTGATGTGTATAACTGCCTAGGGAATAAAGAACAGAAGAAGCTATTGCAATAAGTTTTTTAAAGATCTGTATAATGTTAAGCATAAATGTGATCTGGAAAATATTCTCTTGTTACTAAGTCAGCAGTATGCCAGTTTCTATTATCTCTGTTATGGTCATGCATAAAAGCTTTAATCAAAGATAAATGTCTAATTCCCTAAAGCACTATAAACCCGTCCATAGCTAAAAATCAGCTGTTTGACTAATAAGGTACCTGTAGGCATAACTACTGGCAAAGTTCAAGTAAATTAATATGTGATATTTTTATCACAATTAAATTTAGTTTTGTTCAATGCCGTGTAAACACACACAAATCATGGGGGTTTTTTACATAAAGAAATTCAGATTTCAGGCACTACTTGATGTAGATACCTGAGCTAATGAATCTTTACTGATATATCCAATACCTTTAAATGGATATATATGTCTGTCTGTATATGCCTGTGGAAAATAATAATAATATAATTGAAGAGACATGGATGATGCCCTGTGAAACAGGCAAATCTACAAAGACACTAAAAGAGCAATGAATGAACACTTGCATAACAAAGAAAGACTGGATAGTGGAAATTATTTGACAAGATCTAAAAATATACATGAGACAGAATAGTGGTTATGTTTAGCCTGAAGTATCAAAGTACAGGGAGAGAAGAGACTGGAAAACAGGTCTGGTAAAGAAAAACTACTGAATATAGATAGAGTGGAGGAAGTAAAACAGCTTCTAGAGAAATGACCACATACAGATAAAACTTCTGAAAAGATTAAAAAACCTAATAACAGCTTTGAAAGCAATTGTGAGGTGTTAAGATAGAAATTGGATCATAGTATTGTTAAGGTTGGAAATGACCCCTTAGATATCAAGTCCAATGATTAACCTAGCACCACCATGTTCACAGCTAAATCAGTGCCACATCCCCTTCCAGGACTGGTGATTTCATCACTCCCATGGGCAGCCTGTTACAATGTTTAACTCTTTCAGTGAAGAATTTTTTCTTTTTATGTAATCTAAACCTCCTGCGGTGCAACTTGAGGCCATTTCCTCTCATCCTGTCACTTGTTACCTGAGAGAAGAGACTGGTAATTGGAAGGTATTGGAAGTTCTGTGATTTAAATACTCAGTGTCAGATCCTATGTATACCTTAGTTTCACTGACCTGTTTGATGACTGAAAAACCAAACAAATAAATTTAGTAGTGAAGTACTACATCATTACAACCAAATGTGTCCCTAGTCTTGTAGGAACAGCATTTAGGTTAACATAATCCTATTACAGCATTAACCTTATCCAGTGGATCTGAAAGTAGGAAGTAAAAACAGACTTTAGCAAGTTGCTAAAATTGTCAGTGTACATTGTACATTGTAGCATGAGGTAGGATGTGAAAAGTCTACGGAGAAACGGAAAAGCTGCGTCATCAGTTCAGAAATGCTTTTAAAGCTTCTGGTGGTAGAAGGAGAGCCAGATCTAAAGCTTTAATAAAATTTGACTTTGTGCCATATTCATTTTCTGTATGACAAATACTCAAACTCAGCTCTAAGTGGTGTGATATTGCGGAAGGATAAGGCAATGACACAAGTCGTGTAGAAAAACATGAATAATTTTGAAGAGATTTGTGTATGAAAGTAAAGGAATGCTAGTAAATATATGCAAATATTTTTATCATTTTCCAACTGTAAAGATTTAGCAAAGAAATTAATCAGGGTTACCTTACAATTATGTCACAAAATACAGTATACTTCTTTACCAGATTTCATTTTCATTTTTTATCTGAACCAGTTTGGCAAAATTCCTGATCTTCATAATTTGCAATGAAATTACCTTTTAAAATTTTCTAAAAAAGGTGAAATGTGGGAGTTGCAATTTTTATTGTTCTATAAATAGCAGTACATAATCTACAATGAATCTGAATATCTAATTGATAAAATGTTTTGTAGGCTTTGAAAAACTTAATTGAAAAAGCCCTCTGAAAGCCACAATAACCATACTGATATTTTGAATTGGAAAATTAAAAATAAATTATCAAATTTTCCAGTAAAAAATATAAACACATTCGATTCAGAGGTCTTGAAATGTTTAAATCTGTATAATTTCATTGCGTTATTTTAAAATAATTATGCTATACCATATTATGCATCATTAAGATTAACTTGTAGAAATGCTAGTTAAAACAAAATGAAGATAATTATAACTAATCAAAACAGCAATTATTGTGATTATTAATTGAAAAAAAATATGTTTTAACTGTATTTAGAAAATTTAATTTTAAGTGTGCTGCGTTATGTGAATAAAGGCTAATCACAAGAAACACAGCTGTCCTGCCAGGATTGTGGGGAAAGCACAGGCAGACAGGCACTGATGACCTGATGAGTAATATGATGTTGTAGAAGCAGCATCTCCAAAGACCATCAGAGAAGACTCACTAGACCACTGACCCCAGTGGAAACTCCATCAGGATTAGTCAGCTAAACTCTTCATAAGGGTATCCATGCTATCAGGAGTGATTGTCTGAGTGGGTATAGGACTTACTATCGATGCAGGAGGAAGAGTATTTTGGGACAGTAACGCTTCTGATATGGCTTAAAGGGGCTATGGGAATAAGCAAGTCTTATTATGGGATGGTGTACTTGGGGTGGCTGGACTGTAGTCAGCTTCCTCCATAGCGGCCCATACAGTGCTATATTTGTGACTATAAGAGCACTGATAACACACAGGAGTTTTGGCTACTGCTGAACAGTCCTCTCAGAGCATTAAGGTTTTCTCTTTTATTCATAAAAGAATAAAAGAGAAACTGGATCAAGTTCTTGCTGTCCAAGTTTATGTGAGTGTGGTGTCTGGTGGCATGGGTGCCCTCCAAGGCACTGTTTTCGCTCTGCGTTGATCTGCACAGCAAGCTGTGTAGCAGTGTGAGTGTGCTATCAGGAATGCTTGACACTGGCTGGACCTGGGGACATGGCACCACATCAGCCTCACGTCTATGAGGCTGGGACCTGAGAGGCTCACTTGAGTCCTGAAGTCCACCAGATGTGGACTCTAATGACTTAAGGTCCATGCTCTTAATTGAGACACCCATACCAGAGGACACTACTGAATTTCTGAAAATCTGGCGCTGCAACTATTTACCTTGATGTCCTCAGTGCTCTTGGGTATTCTAGAAATGGAACACCATCCTTTTACAGTTTTCTCTGCTGAACCTGATTTAATTTCCTTATTTAGGTACCTCTTGCAGATAATACAGTCTCCTCTCTGACCTGTACAGCAAGTTCCTCTCAGCTTCAGCTGATGTGGCAACTAAAGATTTCCTCTCTGCCAGGAAAAAATCCTTTGTTCCTTCCTTGAATTAACCTCTGGTTTTAGAGGTCTTCAGCAGCCCTTTGTGTGTTTTTTCTTTGTCTTAAATATTTTCACTTTCTAGTCTCCTAAGTCTCTGAAGAGAAGAACTTTACTTCAGGTGCAAGGTTTATACATTTATTTGTGGATGTTCATCATCCTATCTGACAGCTGCTAGAGATAGCAGTCACATCACTGTTGACTGACTTACTGTCACTGCTAGAAGTCCAGAGCAGGAATCAAGGACAGTACCATGGCAAGAACTTGAATGGAACTCTTAACCACAACATTTAAAATAAATGGGGAATTTGTCAACCTATAGAATAGGGTCCTGAATTTTATTGTAACCTGGACTTACTCATATCATGTTGATAACTGGAAAGATTTACAAGCAAAAAATACATTCCGAAAAGTACATGTATAATGCAAGAGATATGGGACTTTTTAGAAAGACGAATTAAATTCTTATGCCACAAATTATTAATATTTTAAACAAGACTGTAACTTCACTCTAAAATTTGTATGTGCTCTATTAAGTTAATGATTTGTTATCCTATTTTTACTTTAAGAAAGAAACCCAGAAAGGAATATATTTAGCAGGCAGTAATAAATACCACTAAAAGTTGGAAGTGCAATTTATGGTAAATTATGGGAAATGTTTCTCTTTCAAAAGGAAAACTGCTGAAGTATGTTCAAACATTTTTAATCTTTCTAAATGCTGTCCAGACTATATATCAAATATTCCATGTTTAGAAGGATTGCTTTTTGTCCTTGAAGATTTTTTATAGATATGTATTTTTCGGAACAGAAAATTAGGATGAAAAAATTTACTTTTTTCCTTATTTTGCTTTAATTTATTCTATTTTATTGAAGCCCAGAGTTTTTCAATTAAAAACTGAGTTTAGTAGTTAACTATCAGTAATATAAATTCAGAAGAATGATACAGAGCATTAGCAAACAGTAACTGATCTGAACTGATTTAAAAGATCTATTGCAATCTGTGGGTGCATTATTTTTCTAAAGGTGAGAATTGACTGTGCTGTACAGTAAGTGAACCTCATGAGGTCATGCTATTTCTATGCTGAGTCTGATTTTCATCTGAAGCTATTTTTTGATGGATTTTTTATGACAGGAACAAACAAAGCCAGCTTGTCCAGTAGCGGAGCTAGAAGATACACATATTTCTATTCATACTTAGTGACAGCTGATTGGCAAAGGTTGCTTTTCTATGTAACACCAAAGTCCTATTGAAAAACTGTCAGGAAAGTTATACACTCTGTTCCAAAGGATTATTGAAGTACTTTTGGCATATCTTTTATTCTGTATATCAAGAAAATTTTTGAGTTATTTATAAAAGACATAGTTTAGGCTATTGATAGAGGTCATCAAATAGGATTTAGGATGTATGATCATAGGTCAGAACTTTTATAGCTTTTTCTTTTTCTCCTGTTCAGAAAAAGTATGCAAAATAACATTCTTCTAGTGAAAAAACCAAAATAAACTATGTATTGACTTCAATATGTTGAGTCAGAATGAATATAGAGGAGAAATAAGGAAATTACGGAGAGAGAGACATTTACTAATGTATTAAAAAATGTTTTGGTCATTGAGATTATAAATTATTTAGTATAATAAAAGAAAGAGCTTACAAAACATTCTAAAAGAGAAACTTTGGACGTTTATGTATTTGCTTCTCTACGACCAAATAACCTTGAACTCACTTAGGTATCTATCAGCAAGCACCTACCTGCCTTTGCAAATCAGGAGCACCACTGTGGCCACAGTGCAGCAAAAAAAATCCCCACTAGATGGTAGTGGCACCACTAACTGCTGGTCCTTCATCTTAAAACTGTTTTTTTCAATTGCGTTAATGCTTGTACCTTCAAGATCATAATTAAACCATGCTATTTTTTAACCCAATTATAAGCCTATAATATTTACTAATAAATTTAACAAATACTCAAATTTCCGTCCTGTTGGTAACCATTTTACTAGCACTTGTTGCTGGGCTAAATAAAATCAAAAAATAAATGTGGAAATATTTGCATGACTGAAAGGAACTGCAAAATTCAGAAATCAATAAATGACACTAAATGAATATAAGGAAAAAAAAGCCAAAATCTTTCACTTTGAGTCAATTCAAGATTAAACTATAATTTTCTATAATGCCCTGAGAATCATTATTTAGGAAATGGGTTTTCTGTTCCCTAGAGTCTTCAGTCCTTTAGTGAACTACACTTTTCAAGACTCACTATGCTTCTTTAGATTAAAAAAAAAAATTACTGTAATTTAGAAGAAAAGGTCATCCTAAAAAGTTCATGAGAAAATTGGTGTAAGCCACAATTTTCAAGAGATTCTTTGACAATAAAGAGTAACACTCTTTATTACTAAATGTTTTAAAACTGAAAATTTATAATCAGTTTAATAAATGGTAATACTTGACATCCATCTGTTTCCAGACACAAAGAAGTGGTTTAGCAAAAATGTACCCAAAACTTTTTCGACACAAAAAAATATTTCCTATTAGGGAATCATTTAAAGCAACATTCCCAGACTGCTCTGGGGGATATCAGTTGTATGTTATGTACTTTGGCTTGCCTTAATGCTTTTCTGCCATTACAATTATATCATGCGTGTGTGCACTAGCTATCTTGCTTTCCCCTGTTTTAGGAAGGGTCTCTGAGCTACTCTAGCCTCTAACACAGCCTTTATAAACCTTTTACAAATTGCTTTTTTTTCTTTCTGAAGTACTCTTATTCATAACCCACTTTTTTGCAAAAAATCTGTATTAATCTGTATCTTTGTGCAATCATATCAGTCTGCTAATTTTAGAGAAGCTTTCAGTAACTCAGGGTTACTGCTTCTAGATTATTTGGTGCTTGAGAAACTAAAAGGAAAGGAGCCCAGAAGTAAAAGCAACAAGCTAGGAATTAATACCAAGGAGGAAACAAATCAAATTAAATATGTTGGGTCCATGCCTTGGGCACAACCTGAATATCCTAAGTCAAGTAACAGTCTATTCACAAGTAAATCTAGTTCCCTGATGCATCTACAGATTAAGTAAGAATGGCTTCTTCTAGAAATTCCACTAATTGTTTCCTCAGGGAAGGTATTGATGTGTAGATGAGCTGTTATGTCTGCATGCAACCATTTCTTTAGTGGAAGAGACTTCAAGGAAACAATCCTCTTTTCCTGGCTATAGCTATTGAATATCATGAAAACACAGTCTGATAATCTATCCTGCCAACTTTTGTTATGCTTAATGTGTTGCCTTTCCCTGGTCTTTAAATTAAAAGCCAAACACGGTTAGAGGGGCAAAAAAGGGGGTTTACCTCGGTATTTATTTAAGGATCCTTGGGTGCACCACATCGAGGTAGAATGCACTGAAATGCACCCCAGAATGCACACTGAAAATGCACACACACGATGATTCACGTATACAGTTATAGCCCTTGCAAATTAGCATATCTATCAAAGATTCCTCAGTGAGAAGCTCAAGAGAAGCCCCCATCCTGAGGAACTTTCCCCCTGGATGGGCCTGGAATGTGTTCTAGAGAGGATCTTGGTGTCTGGGGCTTTCTGACCCCCAACGGCGAGGCTTCCAAGATGTTTAGTCTCTTGGCTCAATGGAACTTTGGATCTAAGCTAGTTATCAGACTTGGGGAATTAAAAGTATGTGGGCTAAAAGCACTAAGGATACATAAAAGCTATATAAAAGGGTATATAAAAGGGGTATATAAAAAGTTAAAAAATCATCATGGCATCAAATGCTCATACGATTTATGCATTTTTCCTGGGTGCAACACATGAACACAATGAATTCTCCACTAAATATCTAGGATAGCTTCACGGGGCTTTTACCCTTGGAAAGCATAGAAAACCTGTCCAGGAGATGCAGAGTCTTCAGACTTCAGCTGAAATATCTGCAGTCTGTAATATGTGAAACAATTTAGTTTCCCTGAAACACAGAAATGTGGGTAGCTCCCTGCAACCATGAGTGTACTTCGTTGAGTTTCTCTTTCAGAATAAGGACACCCCATCATTATCATCTTTTTATATTTATATTATTCAGTTTGTTTTTCTGTGATTTAGGTGGTCAGAGGATATCATCTGGTGGGCTTTAGGAGCCAGGCGATCTCCTCCAGTTCCAGCCCCATGTGAGGCTGCTATGGCTCCAGGTCCAGCCAGGGGCAAGGCTAAATGTGTTCCCAGTAGCACGCACAAACTGCTAACAGAGCTCACCACACAGACCAACAGAGAGTAAACTGGATATTTGACCACTGAC
The DNA here is from genome assembly GCA_013397725.1 of Rhagologus leucostigma. NCBI lineage: Eukaryota > Metazoa > Chordata > Aves > Passeriformes > Rhagologus > Rhagologus leucostigma. Next base: position 407,623 of record VZTD01000483.1, read on the forward strand.
ATATGTTCTGGCTAAATGCCTTTTCCTCTCTCAAATTTTAGCACAGGTAGTGGAAATAAAAGGCCTGGTAGATCATCAAAAACAGCCTTGGACTTAGGCAGATGTCTAAACTCTGAACTGTGATTCTTAATTCTCTGCTTAATTCCTGACTAATTCTTGAGGTCCAGAAACTCAAATAATGGCTCGGTTTCACTTGGCATCTGTGTTCCGTTAGTGTAAATGACCGCAATGTTTCAGACCTGAATCTTTGGGGCAGCTCATCTCCTAGATGGTACCTAAATCTATTCCACAGCTACAAACTGAATAGGACAAAGGAGAGTAGAACTAGTAGTTATAGTAGCTATAGGATGGAATATAGTTCCCATGGAATTTAAAGGATTAATTTTAAACTGCTGGCATCTCAGTGACTAAAGCTGTCACTCAGGACCACAAGACCAAAGTTCAGTTTTCCCCTTTCCCTGGGGATGTGACTTCAAATCACCTGCATCCCTGATCAGAAAGTAAACTCCTGTTGAAGCCATTTAATTCCAAAGAAAAGCCACTTCGGCTAGGAGAACTGTTATGTGTTTTTTAATATCTATGGCAGCCCCCTGGACTGTGGCATGAACCAAAGAAGGGAGCTCAAACCACACTAGCTTTAGCATGAGTTGTAAATTTTTCTCTGTCCCTTTTCTTTCTCTCAACCATGTCCTGAAAACAAAGAACAGCATATTTCGTTTTTCAAAGAAAAGTCATAGATCCTAGTCTTACAAAGAAGCTTCAGCAGAGTCCTAAAAGGAAGTATTCACCTTGGTGAAATAATGCACCCTAGTTCTAAAGAGAAAAGTTGTGTAAGCCTATTTCAGCTTTTTTGTCTCTAGATGCTCAATACCTAGATAGTCCAGTATTTAATTTTCTTCAGGCATCATGCTGAGGGGTTTTATCCTTAACACACTAGTCTGGATTCCACTTGAAGAAGCAGGAACTTCAAAATTATATATTTAAAGTCTCTGCATTGTGGTTCACATACCTTTTTTCAGACTAGAGCATTTTGATCTTTTATTATGCAGAGAATGTTTTAGTCTGAGACATTAGTTGATTCATTTTTGTAATAAAGAGGAATGTACAAAGAAAAGCATAAATTAGATGTTATAGTGATCAGTTTGGAATTTTTCAAATTCCATCTCCAGGTTTTAGATATTTCTACATATAACTGAAAATCCTGCTGCCGTAAAGAAAGACTGGTCATCTAGGAATTTATTCTAAATATTTTATAATCCTGGAAAATTAATATGGAAATTAGACAGCTTCATGTAGCAATTTCTAATAAATAGCATTACAATATATCATGTGCTGAAGAGGCAGAGAGAGAGTCAGTTTTGCTTTAGTTGGGGGGGGTGGGTTTTGTTTTGAGTTTGTTTCTCATTTTTTAAAGGAACTCTCATACACAGACAGGTTTACAGGAAATATGTTCTGGAAGGCAAGATTTTTACAACCAAAATTAATATTTACAATACTTTGATATTTCCAGTAGAAAGACAATTACAAGTTTGAAATCTTTAGGATTTAATATTATCCTGGTCTAAGATTAGATAAAATACTTCATACATAAATCAACCCCTCATTTGCCTGAGGATAGGAAAGTGTATCTCCCACACCCTTCCCACATGCATCTTAATGTTTATACTAATCACTGGCAGAAGGGTATGTGCCAACAACACTTTTTCAGATGGCTGTCATTTTAAGGTAAAACAAAGATATAGATCCTAGAAGCCACTAACACCCTCCATGATTATTCTTTCAAAAATCCTCTGTGAGGACACTGTAATCACTGAAAGAATAGAAACTCTGCATGACCTGCAGGACTCTAAATAGACTCTTGAGTTGTGATGACTTATATAAGGAATTCTTACTGGCTCTCTCTTATTGTCATGGAAGAATCTGTGTTCTTCTCCTTTCATATCACAGAGTATAGGAGTTCTGGAAACATAATGTGTATTGAAGACCTTACTGTGCTCTGTGAGTTTGTACTGCTTTTTGTTTTGTTTCTAGAACCATTAAATATGGTTAAATATTTTCATATTAAGAAATACTTGTGGACTCATAAATGAGGGAAAAAGGTGTAAAATTAATCAATTATTGGGAAAAATAGGTGAGAAACATTTATTCTAAGTGCTCCAAAATCAAAATGTGAAAGAAATAAACTCACAATTTATTATTTCATCAATAGGTCATGACATTGTAGTACATTTCCTTAATTTTGAAAAGTTATTTCATGATTTCTGAGTACTTTGAGGTATAAATACTAAAGAACTATGAGACACAGTGTATCAACTCTAAGAATTCCAAACGCGGTTGTTTTCAAATGAAAAATACAAAATAAAAAGTATTGTCCCTGAAAATCTAAGTGAAAGTTTAATTAACTTTTCATTTCAAGTTATGCTTATTCAACTGCAAGTATTTTCCATTAAATCTTCAAACTGTATTTAAAAACAGCTGTAAAAGAAAGATGATGTTCCACATTCTTTTACCCCCTTTGTTGTTATCAAGCCTTGACAAAAGACTATGGTAATTAAATATGATTGGATAACTCAATACAGAATCATGTTTGGGGTAAGAGAGTGTCCAGTTCTGTCACTGGTAATTATGTGGATATAACGCCAAGAAGACTAGAAGGTAATGTTTTGCCACTCAGATTTGCAAACATAATCTGCGAATTACTGCACCGTGGGAAGCCTCTACGTTTTGTAGAGGGCTATTGGTGACCAATGCTTCTAAAACATGAAGCTTCACAAAATGTTGAGGAAGGTCATTCAAATATGTTTTTTCATCTAATATACGGAGCATAAACTTAAAGAAGAGAAACAGACAGAGGCATAGATAAAACATTTTGTTTTCATTTCTTTTCTGTGAAATGCACATGTATTAACATACATGAAAATGAACATGAGATTACATAAACTAACTTAAATAGAACAGAACCCAGAACCCCTTTTTCAGAAAAAAAAAGAATCTTTAAAAAAAGGAGGACAGGCTGGGAATTAGCAAGAAACTTTACTCATAGACTTTTTTTCCCCTTGGTAATATCTGGTGTTTTGTAAATCTACAATTTTTTAAGCACCCAGTACTAGTTACTTTTTAGAAAAAGCATAGGTATTAACAGAGGATGGGGTGATTGTAGCACTTAGGAGCCATCATAGTGGACTGGAAATTCAGGTTCTGTCTGTTTGGGCAATTATTGTTTTCTCCTAAAGAATATTCTTCGCACTTCTCTGACATTTCTTTCATTTTTGGGATCTGAAATTACTGGAGTGTATAAATAAGATTATCCAGATTTTTACAGTCAGAGAAACTGGGGCACTATGTGGGTAAATGGCTTGCTTAGCTTATGGCAGAGTTGAGAATTAAACCGGTATTTTCTAACTGCTAGTTTCAGTAGAAAATATTATGTCTTATGCTTGTTACCTCTTTTGGAATTTGGGGACATGGGGTTTTTTGACTCCTTTACTGTTAATTCTGGTTTTGTTATAGTAATTAAGTAGGTATGATAGCCTAGGGTCTAGTTTGTAGTCAGCTGTAAATTACAAACCCAATAGCCATCTATCTCAATTTTTTATGTGTAAGGAGTTAGCCTACAGCTATCTCATCTACAGAAGAAACAAGCAGACCTGAGCAGAAGTTTCTGATTAGCAGCTGCCTACTATGTTATTTGAGTTCTCACACATCCTTGAATATAAAAGGCACTTGGAAAAGCCTTCAATTTTCATCTTTCTTGGCTAAAAGAGTTAACTTGTTTTAAATCATGGCTTGCATAATCCTGTCCACAAGACAAATAAAACAAATAAGTAAGTCTACAAATCCTTTGGAAATTCAGCTCATGATAAAGTTTAGTGGTTTTCTAGTTTATATTCTCAAAGTCTACTTGCTAAAGAAAGAGAATAATATTTAATTCTTTTAAATGTTTTCAGAAAATGTAAGTTGAAGGATGTAACTGACGTTATTGACAAAAATGTTTATGTTCTATAATGTCTCAGTGTTAGAAGACTGTAAAGTTTTTCTTCAACCAAGATGTTAGAACATACTATCAAAGCAGCTAAATAATTGTTAAACCTTAGAACAGAAGAATCATGCACCCAAGTGTGGAATTCAAAAGAAATGCAGAGGGGAAGCAGAAAAAGAAGGAATATGGAGACTTGATATGTCAGTGCACCTGAGCAATTAAGTAGGTAAAAAAAAAAAAATACTGACACATCAGTCAGCTTCATGTACAGACAGAAAAAGACATAAGCTTATATATTATTACTGTAGGATACAGTATTTGGGCAGCTCTTTTCCACCCTCAATGTAGCAGCCACATTTAAATGACTCTATCACTTTGCTGGACCTAGGGGATTCACGCTTCCACTGAAGTGCTTTCTCACTTATTTTCTCTGACTCCAGAGGCTACCTTTTACTCAGATGGAAGCAGGAATACTTTTTCATTCCCTTGAAGTCTTCATTTTTTGTCCAGGACAGCCGGTGTCTTAGGAGAAGTAAAAAGTAGTTCTGTGTAGAGAAAACCTTTGTGAATAATTTGCTTGAATATTGTCGTGAGCTGGAGTCAACCTTTTCTTATTTATGACTAGGTAAATTTTGATTTTTATCAGTTTTAAAATGCAATGTATGTATACCTGATTTAAGTTATCAGGTGTGTGATTCCCCTGTGCACCTGGTCAGTTTTATTTGGTTGGACCTTAGCCAGCAGTGTGTGCTCACAGCCCAGAAAGACAATCGTATCCTGGGCTGCATCAACATAATCATGACCAGCAAGTCAAGAGAGGTAAAACCCCATCTGGAGTGCTGCATCCAGCTTTGGGTTCGTCAGCACAAGAAAGGCATGGACTTGTTGGAGCACATCTGGAAGAGGGACCTGCAGATCATAGGATCATGGAACAGTTTGGGTTGGAAAGGGCCTTAAAGGTCATCTAGCTCCCTAGTGATAATAAGAAAAATTCAAGAATGATTTAGAAACAGACAGGCAAGGGCTGTGGTCTACATTTTTAAATGAGACTATATTTTAGTGATGTCTCTATTGCAGTTTAAGACACATTAAATGGATTTGATTTTCTGGGAAGTACATTACTGCATTTTCAACGCTGGACATAACAATGCTGGACATAATTGATCAATGTAAAACCTACTATTGCTTTTTAAAAGTAAGGCTCCCATGCTGAAAATTAGGAAAAAGAAGTTAGGAATCATCAAAATATTCTCTGACCATGCAAAAGATGCATCATACTAGGCAGGTCTTGGTCTTTAAGATTTAGCTGCATCACGCTGTGGTTGTCTTAGAGTTCACAAAAAGTGCTTTTCTTGCCAGGGAAAGGAATGTATGGATGGGAACTTTTGTGCATCTGATCTCATTCTGATATGGGATTAAAATATGCCTGGATCACTTACATGGACCCAGGTATTAAGATGTGCTCATGGATTGTGTACTCTAAATATAGCTCATCTGTCCTAAAAGAAGCCATTTCACCACTCTGCAATTCCATCTGTTTGATGGTGCCTCATTCCACATTTGAATTCAGTAGAAATTTTCTGGGGACTTTGTCTCTCCCAGTTGAGTCTGATAAAATGTTGGCAGACATTGGCGAGAACTTAAGTGTGCAACGAGTTAATAAGAGATCCATGGTGACTGAGATGAAAAGATCTTTTGGCCTCTATAAGAACACTGCTTCCTTGTCTATACTACTGCATCACTATATTTAATGAAAATAACACTAAATTTCCTCTGATATATTGCTGGAGAGTCAGTTAAATAATCTCAAGTGTCCTTAAATGATAATTGATGGAGCTGCTTAAAAGTGAGTTTGGTTGATTTACCTGCATCATGTCTCTTTCAAACTCATTTCTCTGAGCATGGGACAAAGATTTCATAGCTGATCTGCACTTGGTTTGATAGTGTCTTTGTCTTAAAAATATAATTTTGGACCTATATTTCACCGACTCAAATATTCATATGGGCTCTTTATTTAAAAACATCCCTGACATTAGAGGAGGAAATTAGTCTTTTTAAGAAAGAACAAGATAGAGACAGTATGCTCTAAATTAGTATTACGAGGCTGAAAATATTGTATGGAGAGGAATACTCTATTAATTGGAAAGCACTTGGGAATAGTCAGCCAATGAAATCCAGTGATTGACTGCATGTTCCTAACTTACTAGATTTAAATAGATGTTGACTCATCGCAACAGTGGTCATAGCAACAGATCATTCCATTTAGAGGGGAGAGGGCTGTAGAGCAATACTCTGCTTGAAATACGTTTATACTTAAACAGACACAGAGAGATATAGATATAAACATCTAAAACATGCTTTCCAAGAGCCATATAATCATTTTACAACCTGTTAGGAACTTTGCCCTTAGCAGTACTTGTAGTCTACATACTCAAGGATATAAAATGAGAATTGAACGATTTCGCTGCAGCATTTCATATCCTGGCTTCGTTCTGCTCAGTCTTTAAATCAATTGTAGATTAATCATCATCAAAGTATATAAACAAAATTATATGAGAGTAGGCTAATACAGTTTATATTGATTTGAAGTACATGATTTTTTAAAAGTGAAATTTGAACTTGTAAACAGAAAATTACTTATTATTTACTTTCACTAAATTTTGTTGGTTTTTTTTAATCAGAAGGGCTTGTAAGAATTGTCAAAAGTAACATGCCAATGTACCACCCACACAGTGATATTTTTAACGTTCACTACCACAGGAACATAGTGCCCTCATCATTGATAAGTTCCTGAGGAAAACTGGTTCCAGACGTTTCACTTTTAACAGAACCAATTTTTTTGGGGAGAATGATAAAGTGGAACAACACTCTTTTTATTGGAATAATCCCACAGGAAGACTTTATGCTTCATCTACTTCAGATGTTTATTCCCCTTTAGTATCTAAATAACTTAGTGTTTTATTATTCTTGTGATAGTATTAATAATAACTTTAACAATTTGTGATAGCACCTTTTTACTCCTAGTGATGTAAGAGTATGGAAAAATAAATTGGTGGGAAACACAGTTAGTATTTTCCCCATCATAGTTATGCACTTGAAAAGTTGGACTATTTTTCACCTGAACTGCTGTTGGAAAATGTGGGTGTAAAAATTTTATAAGAACGTAGTACCTTTTCCCACTCACTAAAATTTAACTGGACTGCTCCTAGCAATTTTTTAAATTGCTGCCCGGAAGTCTTAGTTCTTTCTATAGAATAACTGTCTCATCTTACTAAAATTAAGAATATGTCAAATAGATGCTCAGAATATTTATCTTTTCAGACAGAAAATGCATATTGTGGGCCAAACTTTTATCCTGTGAGAGTAAATCTCTTACTGATTTAAACTGATTTCAAAACAAATATACAAGTACATTGATTTTTTGGCAGAATATGAAAAAGGTGGATCTAGTCTGTGTGTAGAAAAAAATCCCCAAAATGAAGCAGTTGTGATAACTGATAAAAACTCTGACAACCATTTTTTTTTACTTAGAAATTTTCTAGTATTTTTTGAAGAAATTGGTCAGTTTATCACATACAGTGGTTCACAAGCTTGGCAGAACAGGAGAGAGAGATCTGTGTGCCTTTTGTTTTCTACACTGTAAACTAGAAAGGAGTGGTATGACAACATCATAGGAGGAGGAAAAAAAAAAAGGAAAAATAGCTGTAGATCTCTGTATAGTTTTCTTACTAGTTATTCAGTATGGATAAGTACAGCTCACTACAGGGGCTATGTCACTGACATATGGTAAAAATTACTGTGGTTTTTTTTTTCTTATTAATAGCCCGAGAGAGATACTTCACCTTAAACTCAGAGAATCTATCACAGAATTCACTTACTCAGAGACAGAGTTCAGAAATTCCCCCAGAGGGAAAATGCCTATGGAATAAAAGGTGTCACTTCTCACAATAGTTGCTCTAATGTTTCTAATGGAATTTGAGACTGTATAGCTTAGTCAAACATAGTTTAAATTTATATATATAAAACTATAATATATAGAGGGAATATAAAATATCTAGAATGATAATTAATAGTGCACATAGAAAAAAATTTAGACAAAGCTTATTAATGACTAGTGCTATTCATCCCTAAAAGATTAATTGATTAATTTTTTACTTATGCATTTTTTAGTATGCATTCCTATATATTTTTATATCTGAAGTTACTTTATCATAATTAGTAAAATCTCTGTTAATGAATCCTGATTAGTTAAGATTAAGAAACTTTTGGAAACAGGTGCTGACAAGTGTGAGAACAACTTTAAATCATTAGCTCGTAATATGAATATATTTGGCAAATTTCTATAATCTGATGCTACGGATAGAAACAAGCACAACAGAAACCAGTTACATTAATCTGTTGATAGAAGATGTTGTATGATTACACTGTGCAAACTTACACTAGAGGAGCTGGTAAACAGCAACATTACCCAAAGAAATCTCTAAAGTCCCCTTGACATTCAGACAAACACTTCCAAAGATTTCTCAAAAGGAACTTGGAAACGGTGCTCACATATGGGAGTTTAATAGAATCTGTATGTCCCTATATAGATCCTGTTCTCTTAAAGGGAAGTTTCAAACCCAGTATCCAGGGATAAGGTGCACTTTTAACACAGTTTAGCCTTCTTTCCAATGCCACCAGTGCTGGAAACTACAAAGCTTTAGGCATACTGAGAACAATCTACACAGTGCTACAGATTATTAGCGACCAATAATGCTTACTTCTTTTTCTGAATAATTTCTTTTTTGATGTATCTTAAAAATTAATTGTTCTGTATTAAGAACTTATTGTTATTCCACAGAATTATTTATTAAAGATATGTCTTCATGTAGAATAGCTCTATCCATTTTCAGTTATAGTACCTGAAATGCTAAAATGATAAAATAAAGTGCTAAAATGATAAAATGATAAAATTAAGTGGAAAAACAACCTCTAGAGTTCTAAACACAGTGATAAGTGAAAAATACAGTTGGTAGAACATAAGTTTTATCTTTCCACATGGGTGGTAATTTAGAAGAAACCATTTTGAAGTAAATAGAATAAAATAAAGAGTTTGAGAGATCAAAATTTGGTTGAATCCATGAAATGAAAATAGAAGAAAATCCCAGATTTGTCTTTCAAAGTTAAAGCAAAATACAGAACTAAGTTAGTGAATATGTTATGCAGGACAGTGGTACCAAGAGCTATGGTGGTTTTATGGGTATTTGAAAAAATTATACAGTACTATAAAAAAGATGTATTCTTTTTAAGCAATTGTTCAAGCAAGATAAGATATGGAAACTGAGGAAAGTCAGGAAAAGCCAGTTGCTTAAATATTCCAAAGTACTATTTGATAGTAGTTTTTATTTGTGGATTTGTATCAAAAGACACAAGGAACAGGATGTATCGCAGGACAGTAGCACAAAGACTCCTTTGTAAGAACATTTGTAAAAACTAAAAGAAATCTATTGCTGAGTAACCGTTCTTCAGTTCATAGGTGACCAGTTAATTGGTGACCAGACAGTCTATCTCATTATTAAATTTAAAAAAAAAAATCTAATTCGAAAAGGATACTGCATGGTGGTAAGGATAGGGATGTATGTTTTCTTCATTGAGGTAGGGATTGCATATGTTTGAACAGCATATATCCTGAGAGAGGAGACCAAAGAGCTTTGTAATCTCCATTTTTCAAAAATGAAGTCCTGTGGCAGAGTTTGGATTGTTTTTCAGAAGTGTCTTTCTCTTCCACTGACTCCCAGATAACAAGTTTGCATCAATCTTTCCAGTCAACTACTTTGAATAAATGACTACATCAAAAGGTCTCATTGTTCAGTCATTTTACCCAAGAAATTGTAGCAAAAGTTCTGATAATGTGAAACTACACTTCCTGAAAATATTTCCCTCTCATGGTAGATAGGTATCTGCCCAAAATTTTAGGCAAGCAATTGAAACACACAGTCACAAAAGACAATATATTATGCAGTACTAGGATATGGTTTCAGTAACATGATGAAGCACTTTTTCCAATTGAAATTCTCAGGCGTTCCTACATCATGATGATGTACTGATATCACCAGACATATATCATTACACTGCAAACAAAGTAAGACACACATACATCATAACCTAAACCACTGTAATCTGTAGAGGCATGATGATTTATATGGTTTGAGATTAACTTCATATAAAACTTCCTGTGAAAAAGTCTGAATCTGTACTCCATCTGAGCAATTGTTCATTGTAGATTCAAAATTCATCTAGACACAGCCAATGAATGTAATTATCCTCCTGATCTAAACGCTATAGAAACTGCAGTACATTTCCAAATAAGACTAACTTTAATTTGTTAAAACTCCCTAAATCTCCTTGGTTTTTTTCTCTAGATTTTAAATATTATATTTTCATTTTTAGAAATATTCAGAAATCAGAGATAAGTACTTGATAAAGCTTTAGCAAATGAGAATAGAGAATAGACGCAAATGAATGTAAATACTAATTCCAAAGGCAAGTGCTTAGATTCTGCACTGCACAGTGTAAAGCCTGGCACATTCTCCTGGTAATGGTGTTTACTGGACTACATGGGGAGAAGTTATATATGTTAGTCGTTAAGGTGAATTAAGGAAAATCCTATGACAAGAATAGAAGAACAAATTCATACAGTTCATGGCTCTGTTCAGAGCCGCTTTCTTGAAAGGGAATATACCAATTTTTGATTTACCTCTATTTCAGTGTTTTACAACTTTTATTCAAAACCACTTGCTTAGAGATGGGAAAGAACAGGGCAAACTTTAGAGACTAGAGTAGAATTATGCTGCACATTTAAACAAAACAACCAAGTAGCGATTTAATGATTTTTCTGATTCTCCACATAATTGCATTATGCATGGAGCTGTGAGACATATGTAAGCTTGGCAGACTACACATTATCTAGTGATTTTTCAGCAAGGAAACAATAAACACAAAGTATCATTTCTCATTCAGGGAGTTCATAATGTACCAGTGCTTCAAGCTAATGAAATGATCACGTTATTGAAGTAAGCCATCAAAAAATCATGGTACTCTCTCCTTCATTAATGGATTAAGGTGAAGGCAACTAACTGATGTATGAACCAGTCTAAGTCCCTAAGTTATTTGTTTTTCCATAACATCTGTAATGAAATTCCCTTTAAAAAAAGCAGATATAGCAAAGTCTCTGTGGACTTCTAATTTTTTGGGGATTGCTGGGGTTTTTTTATACAATGCACGCTGCAGTCTCCAGCCTCTCTCCAGGTTCTTATGTGTATTATAACATCTAGAAATAAAAATTCAGATATATCATGATTTTCCAGTAGAATACCTTAACTGAACATTTTTTCAAGTGCAAAAGCAGTAAAAGCAAATACAAATCAATTTATTCTGCCAAAGCAGAGACATATAAACTGTTCTTCAGTTCTCAGTTTATACAGCATAGAAAGCCCCTAGTCTTTTTCAAAGCTTAAAAAAAACAAAACCAAGAAATGTTTACATTCCATGCATAAAGACGATGAAACATCCAAGCTCTTTTGGATTCACAGAACCTTTGGAAGTCCTTACTCCCGGAAATTATCCTACAAGTAATCCCTTTATCATCTGATTTTGATGATCACAACTAGATATATTATCATAGATGTTTTAGGTCTTTTTACCATAAACCAAATACCTGAAATTCTTGCCAGACACTATCTCTGAGATAAGCATGTGTTATCTCTGGTAGTTACGTTCCTTAAATCACTAACATTATTCAGTTATAAGTTGACTTAAGCCACATGCAACTATACCATATAGGACAAATGAGACAAGGCTGTGGATTGGTGAATTTTAATAAATAGTATAATCAGTGGTAACATAGAATAATTTTTAATAAAGCATTCAGTATTTACCACCATTAAACTTTATAACAACCTGCAACTGTACAAGTCAGAGACTACTTGCATTCTCAAAAGAGAAAATTTGCTTTTGTTTTCATGGTTTTGCTGAAGTTAATATAGTAAATAATGACTTCACTTGTCATTTTTCACTACTGAAGTATGAGAAACTGAAGATCACAAAAGTTTTAGCCTTTAGATACTGCAAAGTCAGTTAAAGATATTTAAAATATTCTAGATATAGGCTCATCAAAATAACAAGATTTAAACAGACCTGTTAGAAGACTGACCACAGAATATTTTGCTTGTGTTCTCCAGTTTGTGATCTTTTTTATACAAAAGGAAATTTAATTCATGAACATGCTTATGATAAAATGAACAAATGTCACAAAGATCACTACAGTCCTCACTCTTCAATCATTTAATTTCTGTGTTGAAATGATGAATTGAAAAGCAGCTTCAAAGCAAGTCTAATCAACAGTCCCCATGTAATAAACAAAGTGTAACCTCAGAGATTTGTTAACTACTTGATTAGAATTGAAAAGAAATCTAAAACATACATTGAATTATAATAAATAATGGGAATAAAGAGGTGATAAAAATGCAAGAAAATTAAAACAGCCTTGTTGATGATGATTTAGAAGAGTAAGAGAGGATAGAAAATTCTGTGACAGGTGTACTGTCCTGGTGAGCAGAAAAGAGTTATTAGGTTGGAACTTAAGCTATTGCTTCTGCAACCCTGTAGAGTATCCTGAACTACCTTACAGAGAACAAAATGTTTCAGAACTGGCTTCTAAAAAAGTTATGTCTAGAAAAATTTCAAAATAAGAGTAAGCACTATGCTTTGAGAAGCTAATATGGCAAGATCTTCTATACTGAAAAGCAGAACACCTTTCTGTGCCTCATAGTCCCCATCTGTAACATAAACAATGTTTATCATAGTGAGCTTGTCTGTATATGACTTTAAAAATCTATATAAAAAAGCCTAGATATTTCTAGTAAAAACTGAGTGGATAGCTTTCAAAAAATGAAACCTGAATGTTTTAAAAATCTTTGCAGAGAAAGACCTACACTTAGGAACTCTGGAAAAAACAGAGATTTTTTTTTCCAGTAGACTGCAAAACAGTAATGAATTAAAGAAATTCTCCTTCTTATAGACCCTGACATTCTTCTTTTGAAGTGAGACTCATGTCTGATGGGTTCAAATAGCTTTTTCTAAAAAATGAATCAAGGCAGTGAATTGTACATCCAAAGAGAGTAACAGAAGCTGAGGCTATCAATAGGTTGTTTCCTGTAGGTGAAAATAACACTCAGTAGATTAAGAAGGGATAATTAAAATTGTTTAGCCATAAAAAATAAGTCCTTGGATTATTGACAGCAATAATTCCTTTGTCTCCACTGTCAGATTAACACTTCTTTATTATTGGATCAAAGATGAAGTAGATAGGTGTTATGTAAATTTCAGGGAATTCTGTTTTTAGAACAATCACCAATAAAGCTGCAGTAGATGGGGATCACAGGACAGGATGAAATGAAGGGCAGTAGACTTTGTGTGGAGGGAGTGTGAGACAACTGCAGTCAGGAACCAGGCAGCACAAGTTTGATGGTGGTAAATACTGAATGCTTTATTAAAAATTATTCTGTGTTACCATTGATTACACTATTTACTAAAATTCACCAGTCCAGTGTTATTCCATTTGTATTATGTAGTATAGCTGCATATTTCTTAAGTCAACTTACAATTCACGACTGCCTGCTGAGTTTATGAGCTCTAATACTCTTTTTTAATGTTACCTAATGAGTGTGTCATATCCAGCAAATTGCTAGGGACAATTTTTGATGCAGGTTGGACACGACGACCTGGAAGGTTCTTTGCTCCTTAAAATCAAAGATGAACTTGCCAGATGCGTAACAGTCGATGAAAGCTTTTGCTTAAGGGACTGTGGGACAGTAGAGATTTAACATCTGGGGAAGTGAGACAAGAGACCTAAGCACAGAAGACGGTGGCATTGTCAGCTCACTGATAGGCAGGAAGCAACGGCGTGCTGACAGGCAGGACAAGGGGGTCCAGAAACAGCCAGTTGATTTTCTAGGACAACCTTCACAAAGCACTCTTTCATGGTCTATTCCAGTGTGCAAGAAGCTGAATAGGCATGGCAGGTGGCCAAACTGGTTAAATAAGGAATTGCTGACTGAACTGAAAAATAAAAATATCCTATATGGAAGGTAGAAAAGGGGACAGGCTACTAACACGAAATGCAGAAGTATCACCTAGATTTGCAGCAGTGGACTTGAGAATGGCAAGGATGTGAAAGGAAACTGCAAATTTTCTTATATATTTAATGAATTTATATAAACTTCAGATGTGCCCCCCAAATCTTTACTCTAAATGTCATGGAGAGCTAAAATTTGCTCTAAGACCGGTCTTCATCATATGAAGAACATTTGGGAAGCCGAGTGTGCAGAGGGAATCAAAAGTTGTAACAGCATAATCAAAGGCTCACATCTATAACTCCAAGTGAATTCTGTTGGTTACATTTTCTGCAAAGTATAATGGGGGAAAAAACTATATACTGTGATCAAATGAAGAGAAGTTACTGAATCACATCATAAGGTTTAGAAAGATTAGGTGATCTTTTGATACAACAAAGCATATATATTTTTTTGATATAGGCGAGGATTAAATAGCAATTCAGATAAATTTGAATCTAAGAAAACTGCAGCTGAATCCATGAGAGGAAGGAAAACTGATAATCTGACAATCTCTGATAGGTTTATCTTCTGAAAGTGCTTTAATACAGTACTGCCCTAACCTGTCTGGACTTATCTCTCTGTGAAGGTTGCCTTGTAGAGACAGCACAGAACAGACTGCATGTTCTTACAGTTGCTTTGGTTCACAGTCTGGCTGTGAGACTCCAGCTCCTAATAAAAGGAACTATTTATTAATATGTCAAAGTGCAGCAGCTGACAAGAAATCTGTCCTGCTGTAGCTGTTGAGGTGGTGGTGATCTCCGGCAGAAGGGCAGGGAAACATCTTCAGCTAAATCTGCAGTAGTGGATCTGACAGAACTTTAAATTAGTATTTCACATTTCAAACTGGACAAAAATTGAATTTTTCTCCCTTCCAATTGTGCACTAGACTTTCTTTTTTTTTTACATTTGTCTGCACGAAATTTTAAAGGAAAAGTGAAACTTAATTGAGAGAATAATTTTTAACTACTACCAGCATTAAATACATTTTCAATCTAATTGTTTGTGCCTGTCTTCTTACACTTACAGAATGTTAAACTTGCTGTCTTTTTAATGTTTCATCTCCAAAGTTGTTGCTACAGGCTTTGAAATAGTAGTTAACTGCATTTTGGAATTTAAATGAGCTGTGACCTATTTTTTTTTTTTTCTTCCCAATGCCAAGAGCACTGTCTTTCAAAACAAGCTGTATCAAATCAAAAAATGATGCAATTTATTAGGGAAAAGTGTTCACTTCTAATCCATCCATACAAGCACAGTACTGTAGTGCATGATAATGAATACACAGAAGATCATGTGAGACTCATTTGTGAATTTGATGGATGTTTTCCACACAAGCATGATCAACTTCATGGTACATAAGCTTATCACTCTCATGTTCCTGTTAGAAGACTTCTTAACTGCTGTGGAGAAGTCCTATTCTTGTCCAACAAATGTAGACTTTGTGGGTACTATTCAGCAATAAAAATGGTATTTTTGTTTGTTCATTTAAAACAACAAAAATCCATAGGTGATGCTTTCATTTGTAAGAAATCATTCCCAACTGGGCACTGCCTTTCAAGCTGAATAATCTGGTAAGTGATAAATTTACACAGCCATGCAGATCAGCAGGTATTACTGCATATTTTGAAACAGTTCTATGGCTGCATTGTCTCACAGACTGAATTAATGCACCAGTTGAAAGTAAGGCAGTAATCACTACAGTATCCAGGAGATCAAGCTCTCCTCCAGGATTCCTGCTGGCAATATCTTGTAGCAAATTTTTCTCTGCACCACTTTTGTAACTACAAATACGAGATAATAAGTGTTCTTTTATTCTCCCATCCTGTCTCCTCTGTTCAGATTGTAAGCCCTTCAGGAGAGCAATATGTTCATATTAATCTATATTCACTGTGAAATTGTACTTGAACTTCAAGAAAAAGGTGAAGAAATAAATTACTTTAAATTCTGGAAAACTATAAGGATTTGATGTATTAAGTGCAACTGTAATACATTAAAAAATTTGAAATACAGTTATAAACACCTCCTGTGTGAATTCATTATTTTCAATTAGAATTTCTAGTAAGAGAACATACTTTTGGTGCATATTTTTCCCCAAAATAGTGATCAAGAATAACAGAAACCAGAAGAAATACACAAACTAACAAGTGAGATAACAAAATGGCACCTCAATAAATTAAGTAAAAACACTCAAGAAAAAAATAGATTTTAGATTCAAAAAAGAAAAAAATAGAGACAAATTCTTTCAAATACATTTTAAATGTCCAGTATAGTTTTATGTAAACTTTAAATTGAGATTTGTGTAAAAGGCTCTTAGAAAAAAAAGAAAATGAGAGGGCCTGATATTTTTATCAGATAAAAAATGGACCTTGTAATAGACTTTTAAAGTAGATTTATAAATATTTAAAAAGAGATCAATATAATTTTCACATGCTGAACTGAAGGGCTTTGTATTTCATTAAACCATTTCTTCTGCCCTTCCCCTCTTTTAGAAGAATTTATATTTAACATATAAATTTGATTTACTCTCATAAATTTGATTTACTTTTCAACCTGTCAACTGTGTCTAATTTCTAACTTTAGGCAGTAAATTTTTAAGTACTTGTAAGCATACGCTCAAAAATCTGTCTTTCTGCATCTCAATGCAAAAAATTGCTTTCAAGTAATAGCAAGGAAAATTATGTTATTATTAACGAGCTTTCTGATTTTCTGATTCCTGAGAATTTTGTTTCATACCACAGGAAATATGTACACAAAGTACATATTTGAATGAGTAGTTTTGAACACAATCAGTTGCATAGCCATATAGAGCTTGTTGCAAACATGTAGGTCCTTTCCTCACACTTGAACTTAGATAAAAGAGGAATAAATAAGTTTAAATTTCATTTGTAGTCATCCCCCAACAATAGCAGAAAAAATCTGTACAGATGTTCAGCCAACTAAAAACTTCGGGATTTATAGTAAGGATACTCTGCAGTAGTCTATGGGAACTTTAATATCTTGTACTAAAGAAAGTTCATACTGCCACAAAAAGGTACAAAGTAAATACAAAGTAAATACAAATAGAAATTTGTATTATTACCTGTTCATGAAAGAGAACTAAACCCACAAAAACAACACATGAAAACAGGCAGACATCTAGGTAGCCCAGTAATGGCTCTTCACAGGAAATAGTAAAACCCTTATATACAGATTATGATCAAATTAGAAAGATGTTTAAAATAGACATTCATGACACTTTTTGTGATAAGCAAGGAAAGCATTAGTTCTGTCACTTCAAAACACATGAGCTCCACCCTTGGAGCTAACGCTTTTTTTGAGAAATACTTTTGTTATTATTCTGTCTACATTGATCAGAAAAATGCATGACTTAAATTTTTATATTCATAATTAAAGACTGTTATAAAAGCATAGGAAAATTACGTTCATTTTTGTGAATTTGATGAATCTGTCTTTAATAAATCAAGGACAAATCTTCCTGTTAAATTTTTAGGGAAAGGAATCAGATCATTAAGGAAAATTTTAAATATAACAGTAGATAATTGTATAAATTCCATATACATTTTCTGGATATACATTTTGTTTAACAGGAAACTGTGTAACGAATTGCTGAGGAAGTTAAACTTTAGTCTGTGGTATATAGCTCCTTATTATCAGCAATAACTACTTCTGTAAAGAAATAATGTGTATCCCTCTGATGAATATTATGTCAGAGTTACGTCAAAGACTTAATTATTTTGCAGGATCAATTGGCTATCAGTCTGCTTTTCAGTATTTTAAAAAAAATTTAGGAGATAAGTAAACTCTAGGGGGGAAAATGATAAATATCACTTCTTCAGTCTTTTTGTAGTAATACCGTCTTAACTTGCTAACTAAAATAAGCACAAGAGTTTAAGGAGGTTCATGTTATTTTTACTGGTCATCGGCATCGCTCTATGACTTTCAATTCTGCTTTTGAAAGTTTTTGGCACACTTGAGCTTTGTACCTCTTTGGCAAGGAAATTCACAAACTGGAGAATTCTCTTGTGTACACCATTATGAAGTAGAGTAGGAAAGGAACTAGAAGAATGATTATTCACTTCCTTGTACTATTTTTGATTACATTAGCTTCTACCATCAGAATAAAATGTCACTGCAGAAATGCACATATCAGGACACAGGCAAAAACAATCTTCACAAGTTGATAAATCCACTTGTAAAATTCCTGTGTTTTCGCTCAAGGGAAATACAGGGAAAATATGAAGATGTGTCTTTTTTCCTCCTCTGTACTGCATCTTTATTATCTGCATTTGGACATACTCCTTTACATTGTCACAAAAGCTAAAAAGGAGCAGCAGCAAGGCCAAACGTTTCTCACAAAGACCCTCACTTCAGCTCTAGAGCTGACTCATGTCTGATCTCTACACTCAAGAATAACACAATCACACTGTAACTGAAAAAGCCTAGTAATACACTTTTTGCATGATTTCTGCATGCCTGTAATTTCAGGCGTTACAACTTAGCTCTTTCCAGAGATTTTACAAGTATAAGGGTTTTATAGTTGTCGAAAGATCATATCTTATGATCTTTGAAAGTCCTTTAACCTCCACATAAGTTGTGGCCTCTGTAAGGTTTTCGCTGTTTCTGTACTTCTTTCCGGTCAGACTTTTCATCAAAGAGATGGGACTATCACGGTTATACACGATTTATTACTTAAAATAACAAACAAGGCATCAGTCTCAGAGTCCGTGGAGCTTAGTAACAAATCACCATAATGGAAGATAGTCACGAGTTTCAGGGTTACACAGCAATTTATAACTTTCTGGTCTAATAAGTAATTAATACGAAACTTTGTTTTGACTTGATAACCTATCACCTTTGGTCACTTTTACTGCAGTGCGTCAATTTTCTACCAATTACCTGCTAAGTCACGTACACCCATATACTTCTCTTATAACATCTAAATTCTTAACTTAAACTACAAAATCACACCACTATACTTAAAACCATCCACCAAATCACTCTTTCACTCTTTACACTTTCTTATTTATAGCTACAAAAACATAGGTTTGTAATTCTCTTGCTTGGAATCCCTGTCCTGTCATCACAACAACCTGAGTTCTCTCCAAGGGTTAAGGTCAAATCCGTCATTGTCTGTGGAAGTTTTAACCCCTCGGTTTCCTACAGCCTCCAGGTGCAATATAAGCTATTTTTGAACAATGTTGAGCTTCAAGAGCAATCACACATCTGAATCTGGCCAGCAAGCAAACACTACCAAAATCCCTGGGGAAAGTTTGATGTACTCATTTGCTCTCCAAGGCTGCTGAATGCCAACACAACCTTTCTGAGGATGTTGTGCTGTATACCAGTAATCTTACTGAGGCCAGACCTACAGGGTTTGATCAATTTTCAGCAAACAAGGGGTGAGCATAAATCTCTCTGGAAAAGGCTGTGAGGACAAACTGGATCCTAGCACTTCACGAAATATTTGAGTAATGGCTGTACCTGAATTTAAATACAAACCACAAGGAAGAACGAAACATGCAAAATAGCAACAGTCAGATACATGTTCATATATTGCAGTGATCTGTTTTTTGATTTTCAGCTGCATTTATCTCAGAGAGGTTGCCAAACCTTCAGTAATGATATACAAGAAGAAACATTCAGAAAAATATTTCTGTAATAAATATCAATCCTCCTACTAGAAAATGCTACCACTCATTAAGAGTAAAAAGAAAAACACAAAGACTTTGTCTTGTATTGCTAGCAATCAATGTAATTTATTAAAATAGTTAAGTTGCCCCATTTGTTACCCCTCTAGCTTTTCATAATTTCCAGTATATGTTAGATGAACTGTAGAATTTTTATATGGGTTAGGCGAAAGCAGTAATCCTAGCCCATATGCAGTTATCCAGAACTGATAGATGGCTGGAATTCCCTGACCCCTAGTTACGTATTTTATCATCTTCTATTTGCAGTGTATAGTCTCCATTATATATATTCCATTGATATACTTTTAGCAGACTTGATTACAGCCACAAATTATGGTTTGTGCTAAGTATTCAGATAATTTATATTCTACTACCACATGTTACATCCAAATTGCCTCTTCTCATTAAAAAACAATCCTATGAGAACGACTACCTATTTCCATAAAAAACCATTGTAACATAACACACATAATACAGAATAAACTTCACAGCTTCTGAAATCATTTTAGCATATTTGACATCAGTATTTCATAGTAAAAATATAGCTATGATCATCCAAGAATGAAACATATTTATCAGAACAGTTTAATTTTTAATTCAGAGAATAATAATAAACAGTTAAATCTGGCTCAAGTCCATATGTATTCCATAAGACCTGCAGCAGCAATCAAAAGGGATGAAAAATATCCATTCAAAATGGTTTTCATAAAGAACTTGTGTTTTAGCAGTTTCTGTTCAAGATCCAGGTGACTCAGAACAGGCCCTCAAATATGAGAATTTTAAAAATAGAAGTGTAAACAATATTTTAGTTAATATTATATCTAGTTGCTTCCTGTCCATACTCCCTCATCCTTCTGAAATCTTTCCCAACCTTCCACACCAAATTTTTATCTTCTTACTGGACATATTAACTTCAGATAAATCTTGCAATAAGAGACTAGAATGTACTGTGCATACATTTGCTTTGCACATTAAGCCATGAGTGGTCTATTTATTTACATTTTCAGAGGTTTGAACTAAAATATATCTTGTGTTCCTTTTCCATAAAGAAATTAAATAACTTACTGTTTTCAAAAACTTAATTTTATGACCCTAATAAGTTTTATATCATTCAAATCCTCACAGTTCCTCTTCTACTGTCTTCCTTCCCTTCTTCCTCACTCAAAAAATCATGAAGGAAGAGAAACAATAATATTATTTTAGGGGTTATTATTTTTTATACGTTTTATA
Source organism: Rhagologus leucostigma (assembly GCA_013397725.1). Taxonomy (NCBI): domain Eukaryota; kingdom Metazoa; phylum Chordata; class Aves; order Passeriformes; genus Rhagologus; species Rhagologus leucostigma. The sequence goes on from VZTD01000483.1 coordinate 428,670, forward strand.
AGTTTTGAATTCTTTCCAGTATTTTAGTACAAGTAAAGTACAAAATTAAAGGCAAAAAAATTTTTCCATTTAACTCCAATTTCACAGTCTGAGAGATCTGAAAACTTCAATCCCATGTCTTTACCCATTAGATAATAAAGCCTCTTTTTTAGTGCAAAAAATTAGGTCCATTCTCAGAACGTGAGGAAAAGGATATGTATTCTAGGGAGAATATCTATTCCCATGTCAGCACAGGCAAACTGAAAACAGTCCTAGGATCTTTTTTATTCTATAAAGACATATAAATGTGAATCCATCCAAGACAGGAAAAATAATTTCTGCCTACCTAACACTAGTTAGCCCTTGTTGTAAACGGGATTGAGGAGTCCACCAAAGAGTTATTATTAGTAATCATATTACTTAAAACACCCTTAGGCATACTAATATATACTACTAAAAAAAAAAATAGAAAAAAAGGCTCAATGATTTATTTATAACAAGTGATTTAATTAACTAACTTGCTTGCTCCTTTCTGCCTTGGATTTGTCTAGGAACAGATTGCCATTTTCACACATTTGTTTCTTATTCAGAATAATTTTTCTTAATTAATCTTTGGATGAGTAGTTGTTCATTAAAAATTCATCATAAATACCCACTGTTTCTCATGAATTCAAATTACCTTGGCATGTTTTTTTTGTGGCAAGAGCATTTGGTTTCCCTTCTGGAGAGCAATTTTAGAATATTTGTACCCATGTATTTGTTAGGTAAGGTTTTCTATTTGGCACCAGTCTTAACAGTATCTGTATTGGACATCTATAAATAATACAGCAACTGCGTAGAAATGGGTGCCTAGATATCAAGACACCAATGAGGAAAAATGAGCAAAGAAAGTCAGAGAAAGTTGCTTTGACCACAATTGCATCTCAAAGAAAGTCTGACAGCGATTTTGATCATTATAGTTTCTGCTCTTTTATATATTGCCTGCAGTGGATAGACGTGTGTTCAGAGGCAGCACCCACTGGTGACCTCAGTGCCTATGTGTCAGTCACATTCTCTGGGAATCACTGGAGAGGAGATGTGACAGGCAGAGACCTGTCCAGGCCGGAAGCACAGAAGGTGGCTAGCATGAATAGCCCTGCTCTCATCAGACGTATTGGCACTGTCAAACAATCTTGCTGTGATTTTCCAACTCGTACCAAATCGCACTGCCTTACTTATGTAATTATATGAGATGACAAGACCAGTCTCTTGTGGGCATATAGATGTAGGTTTGCTCAGTAGTCCGAGAGTCAGACTCAGTGTATATATCAGCATTTTGTAGCTGATTTCCCAGATTTTTCTCTGCTGGGAAGTCAGACTCCATGCTAAGATGGGATGTACCATTGTCACCCAGTGATCAAGAGAACAGAATAAATGTTAACTATGTTGCAATAGACATGACTGCAGCATCCTCAGTCTGAGGCCCTGCAATTACATATAAGTAACTTGATTAAGTTGTCAAGAATATCAGTGTAAGCACTGCGAGATCTATATAAACACATACGCATGATCCAACACATATCCTGGAAAACTGGGTTAGTTCAAAAGCCCTAGAAAAGTCCTAGAAATCATGTAAGTATAAAATAGGCCACTTGCATTTTCACCAGCAGTAATCTTACACTTAGCTTACTGAAGATTCTACCTTTGTATGTGAATTTGACATAGGATTACTTCACTGTTTTTCAAATCGAGAATACATTTTCTTGAAATACAATCAAAGTTATTCCGTGATGCAGAAGAGTGAATGAATGCTACTATACTTATTTATAAGTTATGACATTTTAAAAGTAGCCTTTCTCTTCCAGTTTTTCCTTCCTTTCCTTTTTCTTTTAAAATTCTTACTTACAGAGGTGTTCAGTGTCCTGCCAGCTATGAGAACAAGATAGCTTGGTGAAACATTATGGTCTTCAAAGCTGAAGAAAGTTAACATGTCCTCCCAAGTCTAGAAAATCAATTTATAAAATATGCAGCATGAAATAAATGCATGAGGTTTTGTGGAGGCAATAGATATTATATTTTGCTACTGTGCTGTGTTGTTTTCTTTCTTACACAGCAGAGGAGACACCAAAAATACATGTTGTGCAGATTTAATCCCTGAATCATATACAACAGAAAGAGGGACAACAGAGAAAAATGCTATGTATTTTTTCTGTAAAATAATAATCCTTAAAATTTAATGCAACACCAATCAATAAGAATGCTTCTACAATGCAAAAGTACCATATGCCACCAACTCTTCTCCAAAAACCAGAGGCAAATTTAAATTACAATGTAGAACTAAATTGCCTTGGATGTTGCATCCAAATGGAAGACAAAATAGAGACTGAAGTTTCAGAAAGCAACATCTCACATCTCACTCTGGCAAAGCCCTCCCTTGTTCAGCATCTAATATGCACTAAAGGCTACATCAAATGATTCCTGGTACAGCAAGTTTCTGGCTGATCTCAGTGTGGACTCTGACTGACAGAGCATCAAATGTGTCAGAGCAAAAGAAAATAAAAGAAGAAATAACTGCTAAAACAGAGCTATACAGTGACAGTGCTGAGACCACAGGTCCAATTAAGATTGCTGCCAGAATATTCCTCAGGAGGTTGGAAAATTTCCTAGAACCTTTGGCAGCCTTGTTAGCAAGATCAGCTCGATCTTCTTTTATAATCCAAAACAAAGCACATGCACACACAATATAAATCTGTATTGTATGTGCAATTCCCATCAATAAAAAAATTAAATGAACCGGCTTCTCAATGACTGAGAAATAATGACCTTTATGGACAGGCTTCTCTCTCCTTCTGATTTGCCTAGTTTAGGCCTGACACTCTCTTCAGAACTACAGTGATCAGAAGACACACTTTAAACGTCTCTTTTAATTCTCTGAAAAAGAACCTTCTTGTTCTCTTCATATACCAGCTGCTAGCATAGGCATTACTGAGCAGACTAACATGTAAAGCAATGGAAAAACCAAACAAACACTATGAATATCCAAAAGAACACATCATTCATTTTTTAACCCCTCCAACAACACTTTGTCTATGTATCACAAATATAAGAAACATCTACCTAACCTGTGTAATTTAAGGTCCATACCAACATTTTGTTAGTACTGTTACCTTCTTTCATTTTCTTTTTTTTGATAGCTGTGCCATTTAATTAACTCCATCCTGATTGGCTCTGACCTTCTATAACTTTTCAGGGTAATAGACTTTAAACTCCTTTTCTTCACAGTCTTCTGCCTAGTTGAAGGTTCTCTGTAAATGATTAATAGCTTCCTCCATTGCTAGAAAGACAACTTTATTAGTCTCTTTTTATAAAAGAAAGTTTAAAAAAGTCTCCATAAGCAAGTTCTTATACATTCAGAAATTTTCAGGATTACACAATCCCAAGTCTAGTAACAAGACATATTCGTGAAGGCTGTGATTAAATATGTCTTTGTAAATGCAAGCAACACACCAGATACTGTGGTTGCAAAATATTTCTACAGTTTAGAAATGAAATACTTTACAGCAAAAGTTTCTGCTTCAGTGTTAATTTCAGAACTGTGAAAACAGTATTATTTAACAAGAGGCTTAGTGACAGGTTCAAAAAATTTATCCAGCTGAGTCTGGCATTGTTTGAATTACTTTTCCCTCGATATTCTCACCTATTTCGACTTTTACACATAAGGCTCAGGCAAATTTGGCCCCAATTTACATAATTATAAGGACATCACAGAATCATAGATTATGCTGAGCTGAAAGGGAGCCACCGCGATCATCAAGTCTTACTCCTGGCCCTGCACAGGACAGCCCTGAGAGTCACACCATGTGCCTGAGATCATTGTGCAAATGCTTCTTGAACTCTGTCAGCCTTGGTGCTGTGACCACTTCCCTGGGGAGCCTGTTCCAGTGCCCAACCACCCTCTGGATGAAAAACCTTTTCCTGAACCTTCCTTTTCCTAAACCTCCCCTAACCCAACTTAGTGCCATTTCCTGGAGTCACTGGTCACAAGGGTGAAGAGATTGGTACCTGCCCCTCTGCTTCCCATTGTGAGGATGTTGAAACAATGACCACAATGAGGTCTCTCCTCAGTTTTCTCTTCTCCAGACTGAGTATTATAAATGGAAAATAATTCCGTATCTACCAAGTCGACACATCGTGGATAGGACAGCTGAAACCTTTGTTTCTTTTACAGGATGTTTGCACATATTTCTCTAGACATCACGCTCTGAGACTTGACACACTACTTTTAGCTTGTTTGCTAGTTGTTTGCAACCTTCTGAAAGCCTCAGAGAGCAAACCATATCCTTGTGATTGCAGAAGCAATGTGGAATTTTTTCCACCTCTCAAGTCTGTGCAAATTCTCAGCCTGTCCCATTTTCTTTCTGGTAGCAGGAATATGCAGGGCAGACTGCAGCCTATGCTTTTCTCATGGCACCAAACCTGTCCTCCTGAAAGCCAGCTCTGTGTGTAAAGAGCATCTCTTTGTATCTGCTTTCTGTACAGGGAATCTTATATATGCACAAAATCTGTTTAGTTCATTCCTTTAGTTGACATTTCCATCTTAATACTATTCATTCTCTGAGCTTCAAAGGTCTAATTGCAGGCCTGTGATCCAGACAGGAACTTGTTCCTTTCTGACTGAGGCTGATGCCTGACATAAGTGACCAAATAACCTCCAGAAGTCCCTTTCAATCTCAACCATTCTGTGATTCTCTGATAAAGACTATATTTTGCAGTGCTGATTAAGAATATTCTGAATTATGATGTTAAAGTAACACCACACAGAAAAAGAGGATATTGTGCATTATATCAGGGTATTCAGCAAACACAGTGTATTAACATCCCCCTGGTGTCTGTCACAGCCATGCTGATACAAAAGTGCTTTTGCCATTTTAGGTTATGTTATGCAGGGTAGGTAGTGTTGCTATGACAGCTGAAAAGGTTCTCCTGTCAGCCTATGCTGCATCTCTAGCAGGAGCTGTGCCAGCCTGGCTGTGCTAGAATTTGCCTTGTAATGTAGATGTGTTCTGAAATATCAATGGAGCATGATGCCTGGAAACAGAAAAGCTCTGGAAGCTGGTACTACTGTTAGCAGAAAAGGGATGTTTTGTGTTGTAAATAAAATTAATTCTTTCCCAGAAAATGTGGAGCTATGAAAACTGGGTTGCACGATAAACAGATGAAGCCCTTTGAGGGCACTGTATATTTCTATGCAGATACCATGCCTTGCTGCAGGAAAAGCTCATTTTAGAGGGTATGTAGGGAAGGATACATGCATTTACATGCCTACTGCTTTGAACTCCAAGGCAGAGGTATTTGCACTAGAAGGCCTCATTCCAAAGTCCTCTAGAAGAATGACATTTTTAATTTTTTGTAATTGTCAAATGTGATTTGACATTTCCATCTATTTTACATCTTCAGATCTCTTTAGAAACTGGAAAGGAAACTCAAAATATATTTTCAAGTTGTGATGAGAAAAACAAAACAGAGTAAGGAAGAAACTTTATATTATGTTCATTATATTATGCTATAAGCATGAGGAAACCATGTCTGAAATGCTGTTCACTTAAAGGCTCAAAATATGATTAGTAAATTCCATATGCACTGATGCTGAAAATACTGAAATACTGCACTGCTGAAAAAACAAAAATTTGGTACCAGTACAAAGCAAATGACATAAAACCTTTACAGCTGCAATATGAAAAACATGCGTAATGGAAAATTGTATTCGAAATTACAGTACTTGTGAAGTTGCATACTCAGTCATATGAGAGAAAGTCCTAAAGTTTAGCAGACGTGTTGATGCATTCCAAAGTCTTTAATTCTTTTATGAAAGAGGGAATCTGAAATTTCACATGAAGTTTAAATAGTGGCGAATAAACATTAAAATTTCTGAGACAAGATGGATGATGCAAAGAAGGTATTCAGGAACTCTACATACTTTGTTACCAGGGTCCCCTCTCCATTTAGTAATAGGCCCACATTATCCTTAGTTTTCCTTTTGTTATTGACGTATTCAAAGAAGCCCTTCTCGTTGTCCCTAACATCGTTGGCCAGATTTATATTCAGACGGGCTTTGGCCTTCCTTGTCTCACTTCCACTTACTCTGACAACCCCTCTATATTCTTTCCAAGTGGTCTGACCCTGACCCTGCTTCCATTTTCTGTGTATTTCCTGCTTACACTTGAGCAATGACAGGAGTTCCTTTTTCATCCATGCAGATCTCTTGCCCTCTTTGCCTGATTACTTATTAGGATGCATTGTTCCTGGGAAAAGTGATCCTTGAATATCAACCAGCTCTCTCTGATCCCTCTCACCTGCAGGGCCCATTCCCACAGGATTCTTCCAAGAAGATCCCTGAGGAGGCTAAACTTAGGTCTCCTGAAGTCCATGGTTGCAATCTTACTTGCTGCCCTGCTTCCTCCTCATCTGATACTGAACTCCATAATCTTGTGGCCGCTACAGCCAAGGCTGCCCTCATCCTTTGCAAATGCAACAAGGCCTTCCCTGTTTGCTATCATGAGGCTGAGCAGCACACCATTCCTTGCGGGACCCTCCACCATCTGTGACAGGAAGTTGTTATCAACACTTTCCAGGAACCTCCTGGACTGTTTGTGGTTTGCTGTGTTTCTTCTTTGGCAGATGTCAGGGCAGTTGAAGTCCCCCATGAGAAGCAGGGTCTGTGGCTATGAGGCTGCTTCAAGCTGCCTGTAGAAGTTCTCATCCAATTCCTCATCTCAATCAGGCAGCCTGTAGCAAACACCCGCAACAGTGTCACCCTCACTAGTCTGTTCTTTTATCCTAACCCATAAGATCTCAACAGGCTCGTCATTTGCTTCAAGGCGGAGCTCGATACATTCCAAGTGTTGCCTCGTGAAGAGGGTAACTCCACCACTGTGCCTTCCTGGCCTGCCTTCCCTAAACAGTGTGTGGTCTTTCACGACAGCATTCCATTCATGTGAGCTATCTCAGCACGCTTCTGTAATTGCAGTGAGGTCAAAGCCCTGTGATTGCACACAGATCTACAGTTCCTCCTGTTTGCTTCCTGTAGTGCATTCACTGGTATACAGGCACTTTATAGAAGTATTTGACTGTGTCAATATCCCAGGAAGGGTGCAAAGGAACGCCCCATAGTCTTGTCTTGTAGTTATATATTTGGCTGCTTCCATGTGCTGGAGGTATCTCCTCTTAAGCCTCCTGTTGCTACTTGGGCGGCCACTAAGCTCTCCCCTTTCCCCACTTTTCCTAGTATAAAGCTCACTTTACCACACTGGCCATTTTATTGGCAAAAACACGTGTGCTCCACTCAGTGAAGTGGATCCCATCTCTCTCAAACAGCTGTCAATCTCAGCAAACAGGGTTCAAAGGTTACAAAAACCAAACACTGTTAACAACACCAATGACATACCCAGTCATTTACTTGGTAAGTCTATTTAATTCTTCTCTTGACATTTACCCTAACTGCCAATATTAAGCAGGAAACTACCTGGGCACCCAGAACGTTTATTGAGGTCCTCAGAGATCTGAAATCAGTTTGATTGTTTTCAATTTGCCTTTGGTATCATTAGTGTTCGTGTGAAAGACCAGCAGGGAGTAATAGTCAGATGTTGACCAGCCTTGGCAGTATTTCCATGACATCTCTGATTCAAGCCCCTGGCAGGCAATAAACTTCTTTGGACAACTGGTGGGGTCAGCAGATGGGTGTCTCTGTCCCCCGCACTAGGGAGTCACCCATGACAATCTCTTACTTCTTCTTCCAGGTGATCCTGTGTGGCTCAGGCCTGATGGCTCAGTTGCCTTACTTGAAGCCTTAACCACCTCATCCTTGGTTTGGAGGGCACTAAACTTGTTTGCTGCTGTCAAGCCTTCCTCCTTGTATGGAAGGTAAGCAGTTTCTAGTCTTCCTCTTCTATTGACATCTGACTTCTTGTGAGATGAGGTGCAGAGGCCACCTGCATCTCTGCTGTAGAGGGGGGTGGAGATTCCTGTGTCCGTAATATCTCTTTGAATATCCTATCTATTCCTTTCCCATATTGACGAATGCTGCTCAACCTACTTACTTCCCTGTGTAACTCCTAGACCTGGTGACACAGCTCCTTGACAGGGACATACTTTCTGCAGAGGAGACAACTCTCAGCCCCAGCTTCCTGGACAGGCACCAGGCACTCTTTACAACCAGAGGCCTGCAGAGCTACATCTACAGTCAGAAGGTCTGTTTGGGTGAACAGACATCGTTGGTGCAGCAACTTCAACACTGCTGGGTAATGAATTCCATGGTGCATAATAATCAAAACACTGGAAGCTCAGACTAAGACTAGAGAGAAGAAGCCTGCTCTTCTCCCTTCCTCAGCGTTTAATTGGTGTGCCTATCTGCTGCTGTCTGGCTCTGCTACTCTGTTGGCCCTCCTATGGAGGGAAGCCCTTCCTGTGCCCTCCCTGTGCATCCTTCCTTGCAAACTGCTGTACAAATTGCCACACTCGTTCTACTGGTCATCCCACAGAGTTTACTGTAGCCACTGCTGCTGTCACCAGCTGACTGAAGCTTTCAGCCTCACCAAGCTGACTGAGAATTTCAGTTTCAGCTCATTGAAATCTGCTGCAGCAACACCTACTGCCAGGTCAGTCCCGCTCGCAAGGGCTGCCAGTTCCTGGTGGTTTCCTGGCAGGTTCCTGGTCGGTCTCTTAGCTCTTGCTTGGGCTTCCCTGGCTCTGGAAACCCCCTGCAGTTCTCTTTCTACTGCTCAGCCCCGCAGAAGTCATCATAGCCACCCAGCTCTTTGTATCATATACAAAAATGATTCAATATAGCAAAGTACCTGAAGTCATAGCAAAGGTGTTGCAAACTACATGCCTTACCTCATAAAGGATATACAGACTGGAAGAGCAAAGCTCTTAAGCTTGTGCTTTGATTGGCTCTTTCATTATTTTTCTGACATTTTTGCTGTAGTACATTGTACACTCCTAAAGTATGTATGATGCAATTTGATGTGGTTGGGAGCAGGGGGTGGAAGGCAGGTAACATAACATTAGACTGGAGACAATCAAGAGTACCAAGATCTCGGGAGCCCACAGAGAAAACAACTGAACTTGAGAAGCCATTGAGTTCCCTATCTGGTAAAATGCCCATTTCTTTCAATCAATCAATCAATCAATCACATAATGCGTTTAAATGAAAGAATGATAAAACTTCAATGTAAAAAAAAAGTTTCCTATTCAACTTAAAGATGTGAAATAAAAATAAATTATTTCACTCATTTCTCCATTACCACCTAATATACCACATTTCTAATGAGCATATGAATTTTGTATCCCACACATTGATGCTAAATTCATTTTACGGGCAACTGCTGCCATAGCTACAGAAGCCCAAGAGAAAGACCACACCACAGCATATAGCTGTATGGAGATGATAAGCTTTTCTAAAACTATTTATGATACTCTATTGGGTAAATTTCTGCTTGCATGTATACCTAATATTTAGCGTTTTATAGCAGTGGTAAATACATATACACAGTTCAAAACAGAAGACTTTTCTATTCACTGTCTCAACCCAAAATATTCATCACTGGTTTTTTGAGTCTGCCTATAGTGCAGTTGACAGCATTTCACAACTTATGATCTTATAGGTAAGGCAGAAACTAAAAGGATATCTGATACCCTATTAGACCCTGTCTATGCACAAGCATGACATGTTTTGTTCTTCATTAATGTCATGTTATGGCTAATTATAAAGAAAGAGGTGGTTAAAACTGTCCTTGAGCCATGGCAAATCCTTGCTTTTTTATGATCCAGTATAAGAGCAATTTAGTTTTAGTAGTCACTGCCAAAACTCCTGAAATCTTGTGCATTCTAGCTGGTGGTCTTTGAGCCAGCATCATCCTCTAGGCACTACTGCCAGTCCATGGCCTACAGTTACTAGGTCTTAAACAGACTGTATAATAAACTTAAAAATATTATCAGATCAGTTAAAAAACAGAGCTCAAAGATAGGTGAAAACGACATGATATATATCACATAAAGGCACTGGAAATGCTAATGTGCTCTATGAGTTTATAGAGGATTTAATGCTAAATCTGCTTAAATGAAATATTGAAGTTTTTCATATAAAAAGAAGAACTACAGGAACCCAGGGGAAGGAGAGAAAAGCACTAATAATGTCATTATTTTCTGACATGCAAGACAAGTTGGAGAAACTATAAAGCAATCTTTTTTTTCTTTTAGGTCAAAGACCTGTGATCAAGGCAACAGAACACTTTGTTTCTCTTAAAAAATAGCTTTTATGCTGAGAGATACAGAAGTAATGTAATTTAAAACAATAAAGCTGCATTTTAAATGTAGGGAATATAAATTAGGCTAAACCCTTGTTAGAAAAAGAAAAATCTCAGAAGGAATTCTCTAGGTTACATCTTACAGCACTGAAGATGATGATGAATAAGTGCTGATGTTGCCACAGAGATGACACTGTCATTCTAGTTGCTTAGTTTTTGTTGCTATTTCCCCGCTGGATCCATTAAAGTGGTATATTGTGAAGAAAATAAAATACCATCCTAATGAGACCAGGTGCTCTTTATGTAGTACTAGCAATATGTCTAGTTTTTGTTCCTCAGTTCTTGTGTGTAAGTTCTTTCTTTTTTTCAAATGCTGAAAAAATATTTTTAAATTGTGATTAAAGATGTAATGCTACATGTTCCAGATCTACTTGGCTTTCTTGTTTCCTCTGGAGCTGTTCATTTTCCTCTTCCTCTAAATTTATGAAGGAACTGTATTTAGCAAGCGTAATTTAGATGGAGGAATTAAATGTGAGGAATTAGTTTACCTACATTCCATGTCTGTTTATGCATCTGAATATTTGTTATGATGAAAAGTTCTTGATGAAATTTTTTGTAATATACAGGCTATATAATTTTTTGCTATTAGTGGCAGCTTTGTGGAGTACCTGCTTTCTAAAAATTGGCAGTATGACTAACCAGTGCTCATTCATTTGAGCTGTATTATACATTTTTAAAGCAAAATAGAAAAGACTGCATTAATATAAAGTATTTCTATAGGGTGTATTCACTGCACTTAAGTTGTTTCCCTCTGCACTACATTGCAGGCACTTCCATCTCGCAGTATGAATAATGACAGGCAAAGATGAAAGTTGACAAACAAAATTAAATCATGACGGTCTTCAGGCTGCTGCTCTTACTGGTAGTGGAGGACACTGGACTTTTAGGGCTGGGACTGAGTCTTGGGATGATGTGGTGGGGGAATATTTGGTGGCAGTAAGTCACTCTAAATATCATGATTCCAGCACAACATCTGTAAGGTTTCAGAACATTTTATACTATCTTTGATAGATGTGCAGCTTATTTAAGTCACACAGGCAACGTACCTGGTAATGCCCCATCAGAAGACGGATACACACACCCAGTCCCCCTGTCAGTGTCAGCAGAGTCAAAGCTTACACAACGAGGGAATTGTATTGATAGCTCTGAGATCCTCAGCCACCAAAGATAAACCTTTGAACTGCTTGTGATTGATAAAAATCTTAACTCAGTATATCTGGTTCTTTATTCCTGGGTCACCAGAGAAACCTGCAAAGCAGGCTCTTTAGATTAGGTGCTAAAAACAAATGGCAGCGCAAACAGGGTGCTGCCAAATTTCTATGGTACACTATACACCACAGTATACCCTTTGGGAATCACTGGCACGTGGGCTGCATTTACCTTCAGAGATTTTGCACTTGCTACTGCAAAGCTACAGCTTTAACCAGGGGCATTGGAAGCTATCAAATTTTAAATATAAAACAATAATAAATTACAGACTAAATCTAAGTATACATATCAGCAAGCTTCTCACAAATGGAAACTGACATGATTTAATATCCACAGATCTACGAAATAAAGGGAAACAATGGCATATCTGAATCAAATTACAGTATTGATTTTTTTTTTTAAAAAACACATCTTCTTTCTTAGTATTACATCAGCTAAAGACTCTACACATGCATTTAAAGTTAATAAAACACATCTTACAGAAAACATTTCAGAAAAAATACCGTGTGGCCCTCAAAATGACAGTAATTTTTTTCTACTTATCTTTGTTGGTTTTTTTCCTAAGCATAAAATATTTGGATTAAAAGGATGACTTAGCAGTCCTTTCTTCAAGGCATGGTGGTTATAGATAATTTTTTTTCTATTTTAGCTAAGTTAACTGTTATGAAATTATAGATAAGCTCATTAATAGGAGCCTTGGAAAACTAGTAATCTTTTCATGTGCCTAAACTTAAACTGAGAAGGGCCAAGTCATTTTATCTGGTACAATCAGGACCTAGTGATAGCCCAGGCTCCCACTTGCAACTGGACATTGAGAGATCTAATGCAAACAAACCAGGAGCTCATAAAATGAGGCAAGATGGCTCTGTTGAAACAGATTTGTCAGCAGAGAAATCAGGTGGAACAAACTTTAGGTCAGCGGATAATGACAGCATTTGTAAAACTGGAGAATTGATAAGGCTGGTATCTGTGATGAAGGACGAGTGTCCCCCTAGTGGAAGGTGAAAACTTTTCAAGACTGGAAAGAAATACAGCGTATTTGTTGACTTAAACCCTGAACTAGGCAGACCTTTCCTGATGGCAGCTAAGAAGAATCAAATTTGGTGGCAGAAGTAGTCTAATTAAATTCATAAAGGAGTCCTGTGTCAGTGAACGCTTTATGTGAAGTAATTGAGCCAGCACAAAATGTACAGACTTGCCATCCATTTTTTTAAACCTTGCTAATTTCTGAGAACAGTTATTTATGTCCCACTCCTCAATGTGGTGTTCATCTTTCCAGGAACTATTAACTAGATTGAAAGTAAGAACAAAACATTTGAACCTTGGATTTAGAGCTGAAGTTCCAAGCACCTGAGAGTTTCTGTCTCAGGATTAAAACGCAGATATTTTGTTTCATTTGAAAAAAAAAAGGAACTGCTATACATAATACTTGAAATGATTCTTGGTTTTGCTAATGACACCTAATAACAAAAGTGTATACTATGTGGTTTGCTTGATTTCTTTTGACATGAGTGTTGTGGTTTAACCCAAATCGGCAACTAAGAACCGCACAGTCGTTCACTCACTCCTCCACACTGGGATTGAGGAGATAACCCAAAGGCTAAAAGTAAGAACACTCATGGGTTGAGATAAACACAGGTAAAGGTAAAGGTAAAGGTAAAGGTAAAGGTAAAGGTAAAGGTAAAGGTAAAGCAAAAGCCACACATGCAAGCAAAGCAGAACAGTTCACTGGTTCCCATGGGCAGGCAGGTGTTCACCCATCCCCAGGAGAGCAGGGCCCCATCACATGTAATGGTGACTTGGGAAGTCAAACACCATCACTCTGAATGTCCCCTCTTTCCTCCTTCTTCCCACAGCTTTGTATGCTGGGTGTGATGCCATATGGTCAGTTGGGGTCAGCTGTCCTGGCTGTGTTCCCTTAAGACTCACAGTGCGCCCCCAGCCTCCTCCCTGGAGGGGTGAGGTGCAGAGCAGAAAAGGCCTTGACTTTGTCTAAGCACTGCTCAGCGAGAACAAAAGCATCCCTGTGTTATCTATACTGTTTCCAGCATAAATCCAAAACATAGCCCATGCTAGCTACTGTGGAAAAGATTAACAATACCAGACAAAACCATCAGGGGGAGATTGCCAAACTCACTTTCTACTTCTATAGGGAACAGTTTCACTGGTGTGATTCTGGCAATCTGTTTTGGAAACTATCAATCCGTCTGGCTTAACTGAAACTGACAGAAGTTGCTTAGATAGGATTTCAAGACCATTAATTTGGTATGGAAAATTGACATCATGTAAATCACTTTTCCATATATCTGTTAATTCACTTGAGTATAGAATCTTGCCTCATATATATTTTCATACATTTTACATTTTTATCATCTAAAATGTACTGTGTGTTTCAGAGAGAGAGAGGGAGATAGACAGAGAGATCAGTTTTTATATACCTTACTGAGGAAAAAAGAGTTCAGGTTCTGGAGCCATGCATTCTTGTGGAGGTTGTACCATTCATGACTTTAATGTAGTGATACACAGAGATGGTGCTTTCCTGTCATCAATTTTTTCCATCTCTTACGTTGCATATCTTCCATTACTGTCATGCTGGTGTATGAATCCTAAAGTATGATCACTCTGTAGTTGAACTGAGACTTTAATTCCAGTGAAAGTTTATGTGTTACACTTAGGCACAACTGGTATTTATCACAAAACATTCAGCAGACAAAGAGCTCAAAACATAAGTAACAAGGCTGCCTCAAGATCTACCTAATGAGGCAACTGTTATTTCTTTTCTCCCAGAGACTGTTGCAGTAGTCATTTGACATATGGAAACTGAATCTGAGTTGACTTCCTTGAGGTAAAATGCAGAACCCACACAAGTGCAAGTCACCATTGCTTTTGCAATATTTGGGAAGGCTTCTGGGAATTAGACACAGAAATCAGAGGCCAAATGTGTTGGTTCTTATTACACCGCAGGTGTAGAGAAGGTTAAAATCTAATGGTGATGAAGAGGGAAGATGAGGCAAGGTAAAAACACCCTTCTAGAGTCTGAGAGGGAAGCTAGAAAACACTTTCGAAGAGGGCAAGAACATGAAAATAGAATCCTGCTTTAGAGTTGCAAGGGAAATGGACGATCAATTAACACTATGCAATTTGTATTTGGATTCTGCTGCCTGATTTGTAAATCATGTTTGCAGTGTGATTCTCCTCCTTTTGGTGGAGAAATCAAATCCTCTTTCATAACTCTAAGAGAGAAACATGGTGTTTCTCTTAAGCCAGACTCACTGCTGGAAGCTGTCCAAAGAACCTGTCATAATACTCTGTAACAAAGACATGACTGAATCGTTAAACACAATAAAGAGCACGAGAAAACTCAGCATTCCTGGAAACAAATGATCTGTTTTCTATTAATTCTATTTTTCATTAACTCCTAGTATATGATAGATAAACAACCTTTACTTTTCCTTTAAGACAAGAAAGGCTACTATAAGTAGCTTTTTATTTCTAAACTATGACAGACAGAAAACATCCTACTGGGTATTGATTTTATTGGATGGCAGGACTAAAACCTACTTTCAGATGGAAGTAAGGAATGTGAGCTTGGAGTCACATGCAGGGGCTGTTTGACAGAGTGACGCGATGGATACGTCCTTTGGTTGCTATGGTGATGGCTCATCTGCTTATATGTCCAAGAAATAGGGCTTTTCATTATTTCCTCTAAGAAGAAAAACTGCTAACTCATAATAACAAAGTGATTTGTTTTTGCACTAAAGCATAGCTAATGCAAATACCATTGCTCAGTTTTAATTTGGACATGAAATTAATATCCTAGAGCAAATAATATGAACAAATAACTTTCCCACTCTCTACCTACTTACTCCCATAGAATTTTTCACCACAGCAACTGTTTACCTCTTCCGTGAACCTCCAATATATCTGAAACAAATTGGATTTCTGGAATAACTGACACGAGCTCCCAGAATACCGTGGTAACTTTAATAAATTTATTTCAAAGTAGGATTTAATTTTATTTTTTTACCCAAGCCATCCAGATGTTAGAGCTGAACAGATTCTAACAGCATTTTCTATCAATAGTTTCCTGAATATTTAAGTGAATTCTGTTCAGCTGTGGCCATACTCTATTTCTGTTTATTTTCTTCAAGTGCCCTCTGACCAGTCTCTATTAGTGGGAATGTTTACAAGAAGCTCATACAAAATTGCACAGCTGAAGCTCCTGAAAATAACATTTTTTTTTAATGTACACAAGGAATATTTTTGTTAGGATTGCCTGCATTCACAATCCAGGATGAGCAACACCAAGATGTGACTAATCAGATCAATTTCTTGTGTCAACCAGAAGTAACTATTTGATAACACTTGATATCTTAACTATTTGATTTGAGATGCAACACTATTTTTCCTTAAGCAGTAGAAAAATCAGTGGAATATTAAACAAAAAAAAAGCTGAAGGAAATCATGTTCTGTCTGCAAGAGTTCCAAATGAAAAATTAAATTCTCATTTAAGATTATTTGCAGATACGTCAGTCATGCCTTAATTAAATGTAGCTGTCGTTTCATTGTAGTAATCCTCATGCTGTTTCAGAAATCCAACTAAAATAAATACCAAGAACAACATGATATGGAAAGCATTACAGAAATTACAGATGTATCTGTGAGGCATTGAAGTCATCCTCTCATTTAACTCATTCAAAATCAGAATGCATGACCATGTTATTTTATCAAATGCAGTAAGGGGCTCTATGGCCTCCAAAAAGTATTTTTGTAGGTTACAATATCAGTAATTGCAGTGTGACACTTAGTTCCATGTGATACTTATTTCCAGATGTCCCCTTGATGAGTGTGCCAGATAGAAAAACCAAAAAATCTAAAAATACATTTTAGTTGGTGTGCAGCATCAAATCTGCAGGTACCTGTTGAAGAATAAACCTGTTTGCTTTGAATTAAATATGATATTTGTTTTGAATGGTTTTTCCCCAGATATATTGCATTACACAGCATATTATAAATACCCTTGTTAGAGCAATCCATTTAGAGCTATACATTTTTAATAGCAATAGTCTTTCCTGATATAACAGGAATTACCTTTTTTAAAGGAAAATAGAATGCATGAGTTTTCACAAATGCCTGTGAACATGTACCTTCAAATTATCATCTAAAGTCCGGAGATGCATCCTTATGTGTCTTCTACAGATGGTCTATTTTATTATAATGGTGGTTCTGGGCTTGCAAAAAATAGAACAACAGCTTTCTGCAAGTAGTAAAGGTGATAATCAGCACAAGGAAGCAAGGACTAAAATTTGTGGAAGCAACCAATGATGTTCTACCAGAACCATTCCCACTGCAAAACATTTGTACAAATCTGTGTATTGGCAGGCTCTCCAAGGTGTTAGATAGGATCTCAATCTCTCTTCCCACTTTATAAATGATGTTTGTATTATTTATAAATTTGTGTTTATAATTTGGTTTTGTTTTCATTAAAATTTTTTCACCCCAGATTTTTAAATGTTGATATAAGGCTAATAATACAAGTATGCTGAGTGCATGCCTGCCTTTTTTTTTTTCTTTCCAGAAATAGAGCAGATTAGCCACAGGTAAACTAACCATCTGCTTTATGTTTGAGCAACTATTTCCCATGCTGCAGTTCCTATAAACTCACCCGTTTTAACTCTACCCTAGCAAATAGCTGAACTGAACAATTCTAAAGGCTTAAAGGTCCCTTGCCATCCATACTGTCTGTCTCACACAGGGCTAGGACCTTGCCAATACATTTCTTCAGTCCATATCCAGTTACCTTTGCATGTCATCACTCTCTGGCTAAATTTCAGCTGTTAGTCTGGAAGCCGAGCTTCTGATCTGGCAAGGAAGTACTCCTAATCACACAAGATACTGACACCCTCACCTTGGTGCTGACGTTAGCAGACACACACCAGGGACACGCTCTGTGGTATCACTTCCCAGTGGTGAGAGATCTGTGCCTGGTTCCCAGCGGTGGCATTTCTGTTTCTAATCTAGCCTCAGATGCTGCTTTAGCCGAGGTGACGTCGGTCACAGCTGGCTCATCAGAGTGCCTCTGGGCTGCAGCAGCAGGTGCTCCGCTTGGCCTGCCATGTTTTGCCTGAAAGAATATGCTGAACTTTAATTGAAAATTGCCTCCCTGTAACAGACATAACTCCCGCATTTTTCTGTGATCCACATTCTTCTTAAGCACCCCCACACACCAAGCACCCCACAGAAAATATCTATAATTAAGCTATTGCCTGGCTTGTGGCTTTGATCAATCTGAAACCCACTTCTCCTTGGGCCATGTTCTTCACTTGCTGCTTCTCTTCAGCAAGTGCTTGTGGATGTACACCATACTTTGCCTTTTGGGTAGTATGCACCTCCTTCAGCACTCTGCAAAACAACCTTGGCCAACAATTTTAACAACCTGATAGTCTCCTGCTGCGTGCAAGAAGTGGTTGTACCGGGCACCACACAGGAGCATTTTGAAGCCATCTTGATGAAGGAAAAAGGCAAAGGCCTGGTGCAGAACCATGGCATTGCCAGCTGAAGCCCAGGTATTTGGGTGGATTGTGGAACCAGGCATGTGGAAAAGGGGTGGAGAGGTGCTGTTCAAGGACAGGTACCCAGCAGCTGGATGCCAAGGAAGCCCTGGCCTCAAGCCCTCTGAGGGAAGATATTTTGCTGTTCTATTTAGCACAGTGACAGGGGATCCTGGTGGGTGGGACATTTCACCTGGCTTTTGGCTTGCAGATGGAGTTGTGGAGGGAGTTGGAGCCACACAGCCAAGGCACCAACTGCACCTCTTAGATAATGCTTACTTAGACAATGGCAAAAATTTATATTCTGCTGGGGTAGAAAGTGCTGTTAATCGCCTACACAGTGACTGAATTTGGCCTCATCTGCTACCTCAGCATTGCTTTGATATAAAAACAAGGGACATTTCAAGATAAAACAATTGCAGGGCATTCCTTCCTACTGTGTTTTATTACAGTGCTTCCTGCAGTTTTTATGTGTTTTTCACCTTCCAACTGAAAGTACAGCTATAAATAAGTTTCTGTGAGATCTTATCCAAGTTTGGTTCCTTGAGAGGGGCAAGCTCATCAAACCTTACTATTGTCATAAGTATCTCAAATCTGGAAGCAAACATATGCAGTTACAGGCAGACTGACAGTGGCAACATTTTCTGTGGCCTCTGAAAAGAGCTCTAGCAATTTAGATAGCTGGGATCTTTCCAGTGCTCTTTTGAAATTAACTCCCTGGAATTAGAAAATATTATACAATTTAATTGCTATCCATTACATAAAAGTGCATTCTGAAATCAAAATAACTCATCCCTGGACTGAAATAGAGAGTTTTATTATTAATTCTGAGGAGCACATTTCATTTTTAAAGTACCTTGTAGAAAACACAAATGGAACTACTTACACTTTTTAAAGAATTTTATTTTTTGTTCAATACATCTTTAAGAAAAAAAAAGTAATTCATATGTTTATTATTTGAATTTAGCTAGTTTTCCTAGGGAATTTAAACCAGAAAATTTTGAACCTAGTGTTAAAAATTACCAAGTAATTTATCACAAAGATTTTTTACTATAACTCAAATAATCTTATATGACAACATTTCTTATGTTACATTAAAAAGTAGAATTAAATACCAATCCAAACTGCATACACATTGTATGGTCCTCTGCATTCTAGTCTGTATGTCATACTGTGGTGGAAATATGGGCTACATGTTCTATAATTGCACACTGGCCAAATATATTGAAATGAAATTAACAAAAATCACTTGAATTAAAATAGGGAACAGAATGCAACTTACATGAAAAGTTTATTAGAATTGAGTCTCAAATATAAATTTACAGAAATTTTCTCAGCTCCAGTATGTAAAATTTCTCTTGGAGACGTGTCTCTGCCCTTTTCTACATTAGGAATACTCACGTTATGAAGGCTCTATAAAATCCAAGAAGCTTTTAAAAAATCATTTGCTTTCATGTAACCACAGTGGTGTTCCAGTAAGCCAAAATTTTTCACTACTCAAACACTTGACAAACCCATATCTCAGTTTTCACATAAATCAGCTTAGAATCCTGCATATTATTCTGAGCACTCAGAAAATAAATAAAAAATCATAGCTGATCTTGTGACCTGTTACAGTGTGACAGGAAGAGAGATGGTTAATAATGTGCAATGAAAAACTAAAATTGCAAAAATTACAATTTTAGGCTAATAATGTTGAAGTTTTAAATTTTCATTTATTTTGTAAAGTTTTGAGTGAATTTTGTATAGCTTATATGGCATGTTTTTTGACATATTAACATTTTTATGACATATTAACATCTTTTGGATAATACAGTTAAATGGATATTTTCAGATTGATGCTTTAGTAAAAAAAAGTCAGAGAATGCTATATAAGCACCTTTGTTTAAGTATGCTGCTGAATTCATTGGTATGTTAGCAAAAAAGGAAAAACAAACAAGAAAAAGGTTTTAGTTTCATACCAATAGGTCTAAGAACCATTCTATTTGTGAGGTTGGTTTAGAAAAGTTTAAGTTCCAAATAGGCACCAGATTAGTTATTCCTTGTGCCTTAGATGTCTCCAGCCTTGATGTAGTTGATTTACAGTGTAAGAATCTTACTGAGTTTAATGCTTACACCATTGTGTGAGTAAATACACGTTTGCCAGGTACAAGAATGACTGCACATGAGTCATATAATAATTTCATGTGCAGTTCCATTCTGGAGAGGCTGCACTTGAGGGCCATATGCCAGAACAATTTACTCAGCACATGGCTTGCTCCCCTATTATATCTGGAAAGGTCCTACGCAAGAGCTTGGAGGCTTCTCATCTGCAAGAGGCACAGGACAAAATTATCCATGGGAATTTGAGTGGATAAAAGCAGTGTGTAGTGCTTCCAATAAAGGAAAATAAAAGGCTAAGAAAATTATCTGAGAGTTTGCTTAAGGCTAGGAAAAAATTATACTGCCTCATGAATACAGGTAGCTGCATCTTAGTTCTCAAGAATTAACCAAAAATTGTATACCTTAAGCGGGTTACACTGCCCCCATAGCAGAATTAAGCTTTGTCAAAACCAGACTGAGCAAAATGATAATTTTTTATTCATGGAGGCATCCTGACTTTGGTTTATTTTGTTTTGAATTCTTGTTTCAGTTCCTCTATTTTTAAAGCTATTTCTCTTAAATGTCTATTTTTTTAGGATTCGAATGTTTATCCAATGATTTTTACACATATTTGAAATGACTGTACATTATTAGGCTAGTTTGGTTTTAATTTTCAAAACAGTAATTTGGGGACAATTTAAAGGCAATCAAAATACTGAAACTTTTAGAAATAATTCCTAATCCTGAAACAGTTATGTAAGTACGGATAGAATTTGTCAAGAGTTGTATGCTGCGGTAAAATCCTGAATGATGTTATTAAAGCAAATCCACAGGATTCACTTATTCTACTAGCACATACATCTTTGCTGGCTGCCACTAAGGACTGTTGCTATGAGGAGGCCTGAAGTACCCTCATGCTTCCACAGTCAGACCTCTGGGTTTGACTTGCAATAAATACTTCCTAAAAAGGAATTTAGCCAGTTGTCCCTAGCTGCTGCTCTGGATTTGTACAAAAGGTTGTGCAGACATGTACAAAAGGAGTGTTTCATCAGTATTTGCTCATCCAGATATGCACATGTGCTGGAAGTGATGTATAAGCTAGCTGAACTGAAGCCTTTCCTCCAGGTCTTCCAACTGGCCTGCACTCACGATGCCCTGAAGGCCTTATAGGATCTATAGGATCGATAATCAAAATGAGTGAATTTTGTTGTACAATTGTCTCTATTTTAAGCATTAAAAAACATTTAGGGTGGGAAAAATAAGATTAGAAAATTGTCTAATGGGAAAAATGCCCTGAATACTTGGAATAATTGACATCTGTGTTTATTTTTTATGACACAACGTTTTTGGAATACGTGTAATGTACCTGATTCTTAGGTGACCATTTCAGTAGTAGTATTACTTTTTGTGTGTGTGTGTATTTTAATATACAAATTTTCCTCAGTACTGAATAGCAATAAAAATCTCAGTAAAGATATTATACATGCAGTTCATTTACTGTGCTTTCTTCACACTGCCTAATCCTACCTAGGATTATTTGCAAATAATAGAGGAAAAGACTGACAGAGTGGAGGTGTTAAATAAAAGTTGAGTGATTTATCCACCCAGCTATTCACAAGCTATTTTTGCATTCAAGTGATAAAGGAATACCGAAGCTTATTGAAGATTCTTGTGCTGTTGAGCATGGGAAAAGTACATGGAGACTGCTTTTTCTGGTTTTCAAATATCTATCTTACTATTCACCTTCTAATTTCCTCATGATTATGATACTTGGTGTTTTTCATTTACAGTTACAGGACAATATCACTCTTATCTGGAAAAGTCTGTCTTTTAAAGAAGGATTGAAGACATGAATATGGTTGCAGTTTTAAGACATGAAAATGGAAGGCAAATTAAAGTACTTTATTATTATTTGAAATCACATTTTTGTTTAATGCCATTCTCAGGTTTTTGTGTGCTTGATTAATGGCTTGTGAAGGATTAGAGCTGGCAGTCCCAACTTTCAAAGTGATCCAGGGAAACAGCTCCAGTCTATTTCTTTTAATTCTGAGTAAGTCTCACTCTTATTCCAGAAAGAAAATCAAATTCATGGTGTGGACTTGAGTGGGGAGAATTTATCCTACATTATTTGCAAGTAAAAGCATGTATGTGTTTGATGGCTGGTTAAAGGAACAGTTTGTGCTGCCTCTGTCATTTATTACAGAAGTATAGCCACGCTGCGAGTATAATTCCTGTTGCCATGGAGTAGCAATGCATATCAATGTTAGACAAATTTTAGGATATGAAACGAAAAATATACTGGGCTAGCTCTAAAACAGAGAAGGGACCTTTAAACAGAAAGAATATAATAACTCAGTCTTGAATTTGCACAAAACTTACTTTCTTTCACAGTGTGTCCTTTAAAAAAAGACAGATAGTGGTGTCCTATTGATACACTTCATCTAAATGAGATCACAGTGTCCTCCAATTTTCCATAATAAAATTGAACTAGTATTGACCATCATGACTGCATAAAATTCACTGGTAACACTTCAAAAGTTCAGGTGTCCTGTTCAAACACCAACCAATTCACACTGTCTCTACCTGCAAGATACGCTGACATAAATGTGAAAGAGAAAAATTGAACAAAAGGAACGGTGTTGTTTTAGTATAAATTACTTACATTCTATTTCAGTTCATCACCAGAGTTAAAATACTTGCTTTTTCAGAAGCAGAAAACTCAGAAAATTCGATTTCAATGTCTGAAACCTAAAGAAAAAATACTGCCATACAGATTCACTTTCTGTTGCTGCAAGCTTTGAAAGTAAGAAAAAACTTCACAGGACCTACTGTCACGACTCAGTTGAAATCCATTAATACCTTGATCTCTGGTATTAGCACTTGTGCTCTCTGTTGCCTAGGGAGGAAAAAATAAGGACTAGTGGGCAGTAAAATGAAGCAGTAATGGCTTTTACTAGTGTGGTCCATGCCCGCCAGAGCTTCATAAACACCAGCAAAACCTTTCAGAGATGTTCTCTCTTGCAGTACTTGTGTGTGGTGCTTCTGCCAGCACCAAGCCCAGCACAGCAAAGCATCACATCAGGGGGTATGCCCCAGTGTGGGAAGTTTGCTCTGCCTGCAGAGTTAGCCACTGTGGTGGTCACTTCATCTCTTCTCGAGCTGGCAGAGACAAACATACAGAAAATCAGGCTAAGAGAGAAGGTAGACCCACTGCTGAGTGATTTAGAAGAGAGTAGCCATTCATTCACACACACAGAGACATGGGCAGAATGAACTCCAAAATTTTTTGTCGGCATCTCCACCACCTAGAAAACATGATGGTTAAATGAAATTAAATGAAAAGTAGGATAACAAGGGAAATGCAAATCCAGTGGTTCAGTATAGCTCAGTTTGTTGACATTTGGTGTTGACAAAACAAATGTAATACATATGATTTTCAAAGGCTTTAGTCATTCCCTATGACTGTTACTTCCTTACTGAATGCAAACTTAATTTTCATAGCTGCCTACAATTATGTATGTGCAGCTGTATCCAAACATATTTGGAACATATTACCAGCGTTCTACTTGAACGCTTTTCTTTTTCCAAAATAGAAGAAAGAACTGAAACCAAGAATGTCATAGACAGATGATAAACAGCTGTTCTCAGTATCATGGAACACTGCCCAAAAGCTGTAATACTGAAGAATAAAACTAAAAAATAAAGTAACTGATGGGCTTGAAACCCCATCTTTAAGAATGCTATCATGTGGCTACAGACACTACTCTGAATTTCCTTATTTGTGTATTTTTGCAATGAAAGGAATGTTTTTCATTGCATCTGCCCATACTGGCATCATCCTACCCTGAACCATGATTAGATGGTGAGTTGGCACTACCTAATATTCATCTTTAGATGTGGCCCTGCACTGCAGTTATTTATGAGAACATTCAACACGCTCTTGGCTCTTCTTCCTGAATAGACATACTCGTCTATGAAAAACAGTGAGTTTGTTTTGCTGGGTTTTGTTTGTTTGTTTGTTTTGTTGGTTGGTTTTTTATTAGGGTATTGGTTTTTATATGCCAGCAATATCCTAAATAAGAAGGGTATGAAAAATTATTTTTTCAAAGTTATACTGGAGATTTAATCATATTTTATTTCAAATTTCAGTAGAAATGTTACATAAGATTGATTCTGTCTTTTGATTACTGCTTTCCTGGACATCAGCTTTCTACGAGTACGTGAATCAAATGCAAGGTCTGCCTAGAAGGAGTAAACCAGAAACAATTTAAGGAAGAAGTAGGAGAGTCCTGATTAGGACCAGCCTGACTGCCCAGCCCAGCTAACCGCAGACACCTGTGTAACAGGCCTTTAAGTCTGTTTGGGATGACAAAACACCTACACTTTGTCCTCACATTTCATGGACCTTCCATGACAAAAAAATATCCCAATGAACATAAGACTTTTCACTATGGGCTGTTGTGTTTCACATGCTGTTTCGCATAGGATGAGGGAGTGACAGTTCCACTACTCCTGTTAATATGCTGTTAAGAATCAAAAGAGAAGAACGTTATAAACAAATTTAGACAAACAGGAACTGCACCCATGCTGGTCCTTTCCTTCAGGCTTGGAAGTTTCGGTGGCTTCATGGCTTTGCAGCTTATGGCTTCCTCATCTCAACAAATAGGAGCATAACAATAATCCAGAAGTACTGAGAAAGGGTGAGTGTTAAAAGAGGAAGAAGGGTTAGATATTAGATGCTATGTATAAAACTATATGTCACGTGTAGTCATACACATGACCTGAATCTTGTAATAAGTAAATATTTTCTATAGTACTTAGATGGCTTGTACTTCAAGTGTTTATTTAATTGTAAATGAACTAGGAATAACTTGCACTTTTTAAGCATAACAATAAAACATTAATTAGACTAGCAGTAAAACCTTGGTTAATACAAAAGACAGGCCCCCTCTTTCCCCTGACAGTCTTTTGATGATAACATCAGGGGTGATCTCTTACTAACTATTCCTTATTGCTGAGGTCTTCTTGAAACAAGGTCTGTTTTCTTTCTTTAAAATCTTGGTTAACAGACACTTAGTTTTTGTCAAATGCTTCAATACTTAGTGTTACCTAATCTGAATTTGATTTCCCTTCCCGACACAGCCCGTAGGAGATTTCAAGTGCAACCCTTGTTCTAGAGACTGTTTAATGTCTGCCTCCGCACAGAAGCTGGGTTCTTGACACATGGAGAAAAAGATAGGGGATAAATGAGATTAATGAGCACTTATAAGAAAAATAATTACTATAAAGGTTATAAATCAAAGCTTATATTTAAAGATTAGAACCCCTTGGGGTTATTCATGCTATAAATTTTTATGCTTGTATTAAATCAGAGATTTTTCAGAGTGACTAGTACTGAAACTATTGTATTTAATTTTTCTGTAAGATAGTATTTAACTGATATCCAGCTACTGTTAAACAAAATGAGTGGTCATAATAGATCACAATAGGACAGGGACATTTCAGAGTCAAGAGCACTATGACATATGTTCACTGGTATGAGCAGGTGGAAAAGGGACAGCCAAGCTGACAGCATGGTCAGAACCGAGGAAGGAAAACATGTTATCTGGGATTGAGAGGAGGAAGGATTATTTTTGGAAGGAGATGTATTTCTAGGAGTTGTCTTGAAAAATTGCATTAACATCAAAATTGGTTGGGAGAGATGACCAGTATGAACATAAATATTAATGGAACAGTTAATATTTCTGCTTTCAAGGAAAAGTTTATGGTGAGAGAGATATTGCATGTTAATAAACTATCAGGAAAGACTAGAACAGAGTGAGCAAATTATTGGCCTATTAGCTTTTTAGCCAGTCTGAAACAGAAGTTTGGGGATACAAGGGCTTTATAGCTAGTTTAATGTGCCTTTATGCTATGTTTCTTTATGCTGGATATAAACAGCTACTTGAATGTAACATTTGGAGCACATATCTTTTTACATGACTTGAGGTTTGTAAAGCGTGCATATATAATCCACAGATCTACACAACATTTTTATCTAACTTTTTAAATTATCACAAAGGGCTTAATGAAATTTTTCCACGTTAATTTTTAAGCATCTGATATTGTACCATTAAAAAATGAACAGAATCTTTTTTCTGTGAATCAGTACAGTTGTTTTCTTTGTACCTGTTTAGGGTTTGTGCAGGCAGTGCTCTGTGGTATAACATTTCACAGCCTCAGTTGTGTGGAAAAATACTTTGGTCTGAGACATACACCTGATAATATCATTGTATTTCTCTGACTTTTATAAACTATCTGGATATTTGTACATATTGAAGAAGAGTATGGAGCATGTATTTAAGTATAAAAAGTTTTAGAATCTGGAAACAAACGCAAAGTAAAATTCTTGTGATTAAATGAAATCCGTGTGCACACATGCAATATAAGCAGAAAGAAAAATGGCAAGTAGACTTCCTGTCTCTAAATCTCTTAACATTTGGTATAATTTTCTGCTAAATAGTTGCTACTTCTACAATTAAGAATGAAGCCACATAAAAGACTGCTGATTTTTTATATTTACTTATAAAAATGACAAAAACCAGAGAGAGTTCCACTGGATGATGTTAATTTTGCAGATCATTAGCAGGCAAATTCACATTCTCCCACAACCTGGACATCTGACAATTGAGGGATTTCATAGAAATACAATATATATTGCTTTTGTAATAGTGCAAAATAGCTAATTTTTAGATTTATAAAGTCTAATATACCAAAATCCTCAGCTGAGATGAATCAGTGAAGCTATAATGGTTTATGTGAGATGAAACTCAGACATGGTGTCTCAAAGGCTGTTTCGGTATAACTTTTGGAATAATCTGTATATACTTTTATGAATAAGATGGTTCTCAAAATGTGCATACTTTGGTCAGTTTTTGGTAGTTGGGATGGTTTGAGTGATGAGTATTTTGTTCAACTGGGAAAATATTTTCTATGACCATTATTAATATATGTACTTCTTTGCTGAATTAATTTTGTTTCTATTAAAAATTGTAAAGGCTATTGACTTATACTGTGAGTCTTTTCCACCCTATTCACATTGCAATCTCTCAGACACATATTTGAGGTAGGAATAATATTTTTAATAAGTAAATTCATAAAACCACATAATGGAATTCTTATTACAGGCAAAAATTTGAGATACAGTACATGGGCTATAAACCAGGCCACTACTTGAATATTTTTTCTGCTAAGAAAGTTGGCTTTAGCATGTGTGATTTCCCAAGCCTCAGTGACAAAATGA
This sequence comes from Rhagologus leucostigma, assembly GCA_013397725.1. Classification (NCBI taxonomy): domain Eukaryota; kingdom Metazoa; phylum Chordata; class Aves; order Passeriformes; genus Rhagologus; species Rhagologus leucostigma. Next base: position 456,116 of record VZTD01000483.1, read on the forward strand.
CAGACATTTGCAGTTCTTAATTATTCATAAACCATATTAATGATAGTTAGAAAGTGCAGTTTTTAGAAAATAATTAAAGAATAACAGTCCATCTATATTAAAACAGCTTGCGAACAAGTTATTCAAATAGAAGTTTTTGAAATTATAAATAAAATTGGATGACCACATATATTTATGTACTTGTGTATTCCATTTTAAGGATTTTTTAAATGATTTTTTTCAGTGTCATGTAAGGAAAATAACAGTTCCCTTCAGTATATCATAATTAATCATATCTAACGTGATAACATTTCACAAGTGGTCAAAAAGAAGAAAAAGGTATGATGAGCATAGAAGAATTCACTATACACTGATACAGATTGTTCATGATAGTCTGTTTATTGTGGATGATTCATATATCTGCCTTCTAAAACAAATTAGAAGAAAAATAAGTAAAGTCATTGCTACATATTATGTCTATTGAAATAACATATGCTTATTTCATATCTATGCACTTGCACTAGCCCAGTGGTAGAAGAAAATGTGCAAAGAGAAAATGTGCAAAGCTACTCCAAATGAAACTACATTGTTGCATACAGTTACAGCTTAAATACAATAATTACCCTGTTTGATATTATTATATTCATTAAGATTCTCTTTGCTGGTAAATATGTAATAATGCCAAGCTTCTTTGTAAACGTGAGGTTTGCAATGTAGATGACCACCAACAAAACTATCTATCTGTAAGTGTTCAAGGTGTGTTGATAAGATCATATTTAGATTGTCAACATAATCAAGATTGCGATATAGGAAAGAAATTGTTGTAGGATAAGGTAGAGGTCAGTAAGGCTGTAAGTCTTCAGTGTGTTGCATACAGGGACGGGGACCAGGGTGTTTCACTGCTCCTTCACAGAGATCCTTTGGCTTCACTGGGGCTCGGAGCAGAAATAGATAAGAAGTAGGAAAGGGATGGGCCTCTGCAGATGTGGCAGACTCCCAACACTCGCATTTTAGGAATAAATCTATCCAGGGCTGATGACTGCTATAGGACAAGTATGCTAGCTAAACCACCCAGACAGAACTCTTACAATGCTATAAGCTGTGCATTCATAGCACTCATAGCTGTGCTATGCTAACCTTTCAAACAGGGGAAAATTTAATGACTTGGAATATAAAAACCATGCCATGGCCCATCCACTTTCACAGAAGAAACTAATTTCAGATGTTTCAAGCTCCATCTCCTTAGAATGGACAGAAATCGTTATTATTTTCACCAGTCATCTTTATGTTGACCATAAAGAGTCAGATCTTGTGAGGTGCTGACTTACATTGTCATTCTCATTGTCAGTGAGCAGCTGACAAGGCTGCTGATTGTCTTGCCTGAATCACTTTGACTCTTTTGAAGCAATAGAGTTGAATTAAAGTAACCATTACTGCAGAGTTAAGCATCATTATTCTTTCACTTTTGCAATGAGCGGTTTTGCAATCCTTACCTAAAACATCAGAATGGCAGTAAATGCAAAATTATCTCAAGAGGGCAGCAGATATTGCCCAAATTTTTCATCCATAGTAATTTAAATGAAATTATCAACTCTTCCCCCAAAGAAGAACAAGAGATAAATTTCTTAAAATTATTGCTATATTTAGCAGCTCATAACATCACCAACATGCACATTTCTGTGATTTAGATTTAATACAAATATTTCAAAATACAGATCTGAAAAATGCTCTCCATTTTTATTACAGGCCTATTCAATAAAATATATACCTTTGGTATAATATGTTCTGTTGTATATAGCAAACCATTTTCATTGTCATCAAAAATATATTTTTGCACTTGCGAATTACAGGGGACTTTAATTCCTCAGATAACCCACATACTGGATACAGTATCTTGAACCAGCTGATAAATATGTAGATGTTATACAGATGTACATTTTCTGTTGGAAATGGAAAGTGAAAGATCTTTGAAAATTCTAAACTTACTAATGATTAAGCTACTTTAACTGTCTTTATGCTACTTTCATAGATACATTATAAGACGTTATTTTCATTGAAAATATGCTTTAAATAAGGCAATTTTTGTAAGAATTTAAATAGTATTTCTTCTTGCGTGAAAAACTCATTTACTTGTAAGGTGGTCATGCCTCCTTTGCTATTCTAAAATTACTACACACAAAGCAATAAAATTACAGAGCTAAGCATCCTCCAAGGATGAAATCACAGTGAAGAAAGCTGTGATATACTTTATGCTGTAAATCATGTTGTATCATATCATATGATGATACCACAATAGAAGAGAGCTGGTTATTTACACAGTGGTTCTGACTGAAAAATGTAAACAAAGATGAGTCAAGCACCTCAGCAATGCATTGACTTGCTAGTCCATATCCAAGGTTTTACAATGTTGTTCATTTAGTTTCGTTGTTAACTTGACATGAGGCACCTGTTTTTAAGGTAAGAAACTTGTCAGATGATGAAGTGTCAGTAGGGCTTTCAAGCAAATATGAATCCATTCCCTTTTAGCTCATTAGTAAACCAAGGGTACACTAATCTATGATCCAAGAAAGATGAAATGCTTTTAGATTTATATGCAGTTTAAGGAGTTCTATGACAGAATGACTGTTGTTTTCTAAGACATAAAAGCTCAAGAAAATCTCCAGTACAGTAAATAATATTTTAAAATAACTGTTTAAGTAAAATTCACATTTTAACATAGACTAACAAAAGTTTGACGGCTATTCAGAAGCTCTTAGTCCCACTGACATTGTTGGAATTGGCTTGGAAAAGCTCAAGTGTACTTGAACGTCACTGTAGGTATAAACAATTGAGCATTAAAAGGTATGACAGTTCTTTCCAGAACTAAATGCTCTTTCTTTTTAAGGTCAATTTGAAGGTGAATCCTATTGTTGTGAATTGCTTTTCTCCACCAGAGGACTTCATTAGAGAGATTCATTGTTGCAGGAGACAGCCTGTCTAGCTATTCTTCCTCACTTCACAGTGTACTTCCCCTCCCTGAAGAGGTCCCTGCTGTCTGTGGAAAGTCCTGAGAATCACGTTACTCTTTGTATCACTGTTATAGGTAGTATCTTCTCTTTTCTTTATTTAAAGGTGTCTAATTGTTCTAGGTTACTACACTATGTTCATAATTGTGGTAAACCCTAATTATTAATTTGAAAATTTTATCTGTGGCAGATTAAAAAATAACTGCTAGTCTCAGGTTATTCTCAGGAGATCAGTTTCAGAAAGATGTTAAATACTCATCCTGTATATGTGTCTCATTTCCCAGGGTTTCATGGCCTTAAGATTCCACTAACCAGACAAAACTGTCATACTCAACTATTACTCCTATTGAATGCAATAATCTTCTTCTCACAGAGATTTAGAATTTTGTCTTGTACACAAGTGAGATATAACAGTTCTTCCTCACTTATGTTTCTAGAAGGTGTTTCCCCAGAAACTCCTCTGGGGCACTTCCTGATTTCATGAGTTACCATCTCTTCAGAAATAATAGTCGTTTAAATTTCTCTTCCCAACCCTCCTACACCTCTTTTTCATGCTGAAACGGCTTAAGCTGATGAATCATGGCTCTTTTCCTTCCTTGCTGTTTATCCTCCTGCCCTTGGAGCTTTGAAGATAATCATTCAGGCATGTTTCTTCCCCTAAAAGCTATTTTAAAATTGAGAAGTCAATTGAGAATGTCATTCCTAGGAGGGCTGGTGAGGTTTAATATCCAAAAAAATTATATTCGTGTCCATGTTAGTAGCAAAGAAATATAGATAGAGGTACTTATCAAAAATCCTAATGAATTTTCAATTACCTTGATTTTTCACTTCACATCTCCTAATATATTACGTAAAGGTCTGATTTTATCTTTTAAAACAACTTTTCAGAGGTTTTAGAATCAGGACCATAACCTGGCCAGAAAAAGCAGGTAGAAAGTGGCAGGAATAGTTTTATGATTGTTTTACTGCACCAGGCAATATGGATACTTCTGATTCAATCTCTTTCTAGGTATTTATCTCCATCTAAGAAAATAAAGTAGTCATTCATAACTTTTTATTCCCTCAAGGATATCATTATGTCATTATACAAGGGATATACCATTGTATAATAGGATCTGTATGTCAAGGCTCTGTAACAAGCTCCCAAACACCATGCAAGGAATTTGATCAAAGTGCTTTCAGTGTAGAAGATATATTTCACTATAATATTTAACAGGAGGTCTAATAAAACGGACACTTTATTTGGATGCTGTTGAGTGGTAATAGTAAGAGTCCCATTTTCAGACAGAGTCCACCTTCACTTGATTGTTGTTCGTAATCAGTGGAGAAGGTTTACTTCTCATTCTGTCTCCTGCATCATTAGAACTATCCTGGAAAAATACTTTTGCTGTACAAAAAGTGACAATAATTCTCTTGTATTCTCTTCTGAAGTTCTGGTTCAGGAGTCCATATACTATAGCATTAAGGCAGCTGTTGAAATATGCCATGTAATAACTAGATACAAACAACCACTCTGGAATCCTAGGGATTACAGTTTTTGGGTTGACAGCCACAGCAAGGCCTATAAAGTTCAAAGGAGCCCAGCAGACTGCAAACAGTACGAATACCACAAACATGGTTACAAAGTTTCTGAAGTCATGTGGTTTCAGCCTAGGGTTGTTATCTGGCTTAACCCTCCGCCTTACCTGAATGACGAGGATCCATATTCGCAAGTAACAGAAAGTAACTACGGCTATGGGAAGCAGGAAGTGGAAAAACACAACTGCTATAGTATATGCTGAGCTCACAGACTGTGCAAATGTACATGAGTAAATCCTGGGGTCATACTGTAGCGATCCCACAAACAGGTTGGGCACGATAGCAACAAATGTTAGGAGCCATATAAGAACAATATAGCACAATGAATTCTTGTTGCTGTACAGCTTGTCATATTTGAGACTGTGGCAGATATAGCAGTACCGATTGATAGCGATGCCTGTAATATTGAAGATTGATCCAATGACACTTAGGCCCATCAAGAAGCCACTAATCTGGCAGTGTAGGTATCCCAGTTTCCATCCGTTGTGAAACACAGATGTGAGGACCAGTGGATAAGGGTAGATAGCTACTATCAAGTCTGCAACTGCCAGGCTTACAACAAACACATTTCCTGTAAAATAAATATAAAAAGGCAAGTATTAGTTTTTCTTTTGCTCTTTTCTGTCATTTCTGCTCTCAATATATTAATGAGCAGCCTCAGTGGAACACTTTAAATGTAATTAGTTTCTACTTTCTAGCTCAAAATTCATTATCATATATCAGAAATTAGACACTCATTTTTACTTTAAAAAGGTAGCTTAACTTAAAGATGCACCTTTTGAAAAAAAACCTGTCTTTAAGCTTAATTACTGTGACCTATTATTTTTATAATATCATTTATTTGGATTCTTTCAATCACACAGGCTTAGAATTCATATCAAATTAAAATATTCATAACTGTAAGGCTTGCTTTGGTTTTAAATAGTCTCTCTTGAAAAATCAGCAGAAATAATATTACTAATAAATTTTCAAACTCACATTTGCCTTCTTAACTTCCTTTCATTACATTAGCCCTTAACTTTTCCAGTCTTGAAATTAAAATCTCTTTTCTCCCATTTATATTTCAAGCTTCCATGACTTTAATATGACTTTTACGTTACTCTCCTTGAATCTGCTAGCAAGTACTTAAATAAACTTAACTTCTAAGAGTGTAGTTGAACACAGACTCAGTTGTCTTTCCTAAAGACAGGCTCTTCAGTAAAAAAAAGGATGCTGGGCAATTACCTAGACAGTTCCCAGACAGTACTGATGCCCCATTTTTCTCTGCCTCCAAACTAGAAAATTAAGCAATGAAACATTCTGCTGATTCATTTTTTAACAAAGGGAGATGATACTCTTCAAAGACAATGGAATCCATCACATTTTTAATTCATTTTTTGAGAATAGATTATATTTTCTTTTTTTGGTTGCTTAAATGATAACCTTAAATGAGGCATCTGGATGCCTCCCAACCATTCTAATTTCTAAGAAGAAGCTCACAAGAAACAGTGATGTCACTTTTATTAATTTCTTTAAAATAACTATTACATGTAAAGCTCTAGTTATTCAAGTCCATGAGTAAAGAAAGCTATAAATGTTATCTACATGTGCATGTCTGTAGGTATATAAATGCATAGGTACATAGGCATTTGTGTGTTTGAGAGTCTACTTTGGAATTCCGAGACTATTCAGGGAAGATGAAATACGAGCTTCTATTGCAACCTGTAATAAAATATATTATTAGCTTTAGATGATGTACAATTTTATTACTAATCCAAGGTGCACTTAGTGAATTGTTTTACGCATTTATTTTGAGCATACAAAATACAAACAGATAATAATATGTTAGTAGGAAAGGCAAAAGTATCTATGGACCAATAGGGTATTTTAACTGCTAAAATTTTCAAAATAACCTTTTTAATATATTATTTCAAATATCTTAAAATACATAGTCTCTTACCAATCTTAGGTTTCAAATGTCCAGTTAGAAATGTTCAGTCTGCAAATACTGACAGAGGAAAACATAGACATTATCTTTCTCCGGATGCTACCTACACTGTTGTGTTTAAATTTTGATACATGCCACATTTGATATTTATACTAATGGCAGCTGGCACAAATGGCCTCAATTAAAAGACTGCTGCACTAGTTTTCATGGATCTTGTATCTGGATTTATAAATAACTTTCTTGTGATAGTGTCTGTAGTTGTTTCGTCTTTGACTGGGGATTCACTGCCAGACTGAAATATGCTTATCCTGAAGCCTTTGGCAGAATTCCAGATCATTTCAGCACAAACATCAGAGCTTCCTTAAGTAGAAGATGACACAGGAAAAAAGCACTGCTTTCAGATTCTATCCTTGACGTAGTGGCAACTGATACAAGAACAAGAGACTGTATGGAACTTAGAGCTCTTTGTTTACCTGATGAATCAAGCAGTGGAAAGTAAATGAAAAGGTGCTGTTGGCAGGTTTTTTTCCCCTGTCCAGAACACTGCAGGATTGATGAAATGGTAACATATAAACTCCAGACACTTATTAAAATGTAATACTTAAAAGAAATCTATTTATATTTGCTTATTAACTTTCTGCTTAGCTGGAGACTGCCCATCCCAAACTTCTTTCTTTGCCATCCACTAAAACTTCTGCTGCCGCTCATCATTATTATTGCTAGTATTGCCATTATTTACCCATTTTAGCCAAATAATAAGGACAAAGTTAAAAGGGTTTTTTCCCTTATAAAAGGTGTTGTATTGAAAGGTGACAGAAGGCATACATTTATCTGGATATTTTTAGCTTTGGAAACAAATGAGTCTAGGAATTTCAGGCTTCCATAAACTCATGCACCATGGTTGTTCCAGATTTTTTCAGCTGGCTGCTGTAGAATGACAAACTGAAAGTCTTGGAAACACAAGCTGTTTCATGTGAAAATTGGAGGCTAGCAGGAGGCTAGCAGGATATCCTAGTAGCCTGTCTTAAAAAAAGAAAAAATTAAATCATGAGTTTGGAAATCAAGTCCCAAGCTGCCAGCTCATGGTTAGCATGTCAGCTGAATGAATAAATTGTTGCGGCTGGAAACTGCTCTGAAATCAGGTACCTGTTCACAGAGAGGACTTTTAATTTGCCTTTCAGGAAGGGTTATCTTAAAACTTGAGTTCAGATACATTTTCCTTATAAGCACAGAAATTTTTTGCTAAGACAGAATAGAAAATTCAAGTAAAAAAAATTTTGGCATTAGTATGTTTGTTGTATATTTTGAGGTTCATTGTTTCAGACCCTGAAGCTGGATCTGAAATGATGCTGAGCTTTCATATGTTATATAATAAACAATTTTAAAACATGATCCTAGCTTTAGGTACCGCAATCACTGGAAAATATTGCTAATTTATGAAATTCCCATATTTTAATGGCATATTGTGAAATTAAACACTTATGTTTGTAGAATACTTGGTATTTTAGAGGTGAGTACCATAAAAATATATATAGGAAAGGGTTAATTTTTATCTTTAGAGTTAGGTTTGAACAGAAGGCTATAAATTAAGCCTGAAGCTTTATACTGAACCCTTTAAAAAGGCCACAAAATCAAAATCTTGAATAATTCTTCCTTGAAGAAAAAGTATTCATTCTCCTTAGAGAGTAAGATCACGTTACTGTGAAAAAATGTGATTTGTGTACCTAAAGAATATATTATTATGCATTAACACCAGTTGGCTGAATTGAGAAGGCAGAGGTTGAATTTCTTGACTTTGACATAAGCCAAATAAGCTTTAATAAATTCAAGCAAATGTTGTGCAATGGATGTATGTGGGAAGAAAGATAATCTACTGGTAACCAGCTTGAGCAGGTTATGTTTTCAGATGCTGTCTAAAGCAATGTTCCACTAAATATTTTCACCACCCTTACTGAAAAAGAAGCCTTTCTGCTCAGCAAACACATAGCAACATCATACTTGCTGAATATGAAGCTGCATTAAAGCAACAGAAAACAAACAAGTGTTTTCCCAGACAATCTGACTTTTTCAAGAGCACAATACAACATTAACTGAGTGTAAAAACTGTGACCCTGACAGATTATAAAAAAAAAATACTTATGGGATTGCCAAGATGTCAAAATGAACACAAGAGCCTCAACAAGAACTACATGATGTAGTTGTATCAGTAGCAACTTGTATTTGCAGAACATATACAAATTACTGTGTGGGTTGTTATTCCCTAGACTTACTGCTATGTCCTGAATGAAAATTAGAAAGTTTCCAGAAATTTCTACCAACTTAAATATGTGCAGAATATTAATGGAAAAAGATTGATGTTCTGTAGACTAGGTGGTGCTAAATGCCTGCCATAGACTTAGAATGGAGGGCTGAACACTTCGCCAGCAAGTCAAAAATGACTAATTCTTCTGGCAATTTTAGGAGAACTGAGGGATGTGGTCTACAGTGTTCTTTCCTTGAGTGTTAAGACTGCGAAGTACTTTTGCTCTTCTAAAATGTTTAGTCTGAGGAAAATAACCTACTGTGAAAAAGAGAAACAGCTTATGTATGGAAAAAAACCCCAGTGTTTTAAAGCATTAGGGGGATTCCAGCTAGAATATTTGGTACTCAGAAAATCTGAGTGAATTTTAGAGAAGATCTCGTATTGCTGGCAGCATCAGTAAGGCTACTTTTTCTCTTTCTTTTTTTTTTTCACAAGATATTCTATACCTTTTTATATTGGCTGCCAAATCACTATTCTGTTCACCTATTTCAAAGCTTTTCCTGAGTAAATAATGCTTTGGCTTCCTATAACAAATGCTTTCCACAAGCCATCATGTTTTCATCACGTAGCTACATTTTGAAACACATACCATCACGTTTCCATTAGTGCTTCAGGCTGGACCAATTTTAGGTAAGAGAGGTTTAGTCTTTATGCTAACTGGAGTTGCTTCATCTTTTAGGTAAGACTAAACAGTACGTGCAGCAGTCATTGAAGTCACATACAAGGATTTTGTCTCAGTGGCCATTGACTCAGACCTCTAATGTTTATTTGCTGAGTATATCTTTAAGGAAAGAGGATAGTGTAATTGGTCCAACACTGCTAATTTTTACATGATCAAACTTAGTTTTTAATTATCAGATTCTTCTCATTCTTATCTACTGTCTTTTCACCACTTGTAAGATATTGCCAGATATGTTAACAGTCATTTCCAATTGTTTCATAACTACCCTTAATTAACAGGACGCTTTCCTATAAATTTTGATCATGTTTTGTAGACATCAAGCTGTATTTAGATATCATACTGCCAAGTTTGTTATGTACACAGATTTTATACATCTAATGGCACAAAAAAAATATTTACTCTTTTAAGCACTGGTTTCTGTTCATTCTAAGTTCTTCTACTGATTTTCCTCAAGGATAGCTTACAGACTTTTTCAGCATTATGAAATCTTTCTGATTAATCTAGCCCTTGCTCAGGATGTTAATTTGAGAGTTTACGCTCCTAGCTGAAAACAAGAGTATGATAGGTGCTCACTAGTGAATGCCTGCAGCATCAGAAACTTTTAATGTGATACCTCATAATTGGTATATAATGTAACAGCATCAGAGAGATGAACTTCTTCCTTAGAAAGGCATTTTGTCAGGCCTCTGCTTATTTAATGATGTTTCCATGCACAAAATGTTGTTCCAATGACAAATATTAAAGCTAGATTTGTTTCATATTCCATGAACATTTTTGCCCTGAATGTTGCTCCATTAGCACCAATATTTCACTTGTAAAACAATACAAACAACTACAAAATCAAGGAATGAAAGCTGTTTTTGTGAGTACCTAATACAAATTTAATTAAATTTTCTTGTACATGTATCCAGAGACAGATCTTAGCTCCACTCAGTGTTTCTTCTACTCGGGAGATTAACCGGTCAGAATGTTTCAAGAAAAAGATAATTTCATAATTTTTCTAGCACTAAATTAATATTGGAAAGTTTCTGTACCTGGCAGCACAGTTTGGGTTTCCCCAGAGGTCGTGCACAACTAAAATTGCTAAATTAAAATAGTTGTAAGTGGGGACAATGACCATGGTTTCTTAGGCAAAATCCTAAAGTCAAGTAAGGTCACCTAGCATGCATATAGTCCCAGCTTCACTGAAGAAAGATTTGAAATGTCTAAGAAACTAACAGTCCTTGCAGCTCAGCATCAAAATGGCACAAAACAGCAGAGCAAAAATGTAGGAATAAATATTACATAAGCTCTAGTTACTCCTGGGAGCTTCATTCACTTTACAGATCATAATATCAACTCCCCTAGACCTGAAAAGTCTATTTTTAAACTAAAGGCACTATTTATAAACCTGTCCTGAATCAAGAAGTCCACGTGCACACTGAATTTGAATAGCATGATGAGGCTGTGGGTTTCGGTTCTTATTAGCAAGTTAACCCTGACGCTGCAGGTGGTGATTCAGGGAAATGTGAATGGTTTAAAGCCCATAGTCAACCTTTTAGCTTTAAGCATATGTAAGAAAACCTTTCTCTTTCTTTTTAAGCTGAGAAAAGACCTTGTTTTACTTCGTCATTTTCATAAAACCTCACTCAAATGTACCCTTCTGTCACATCATAAAAGGGACTTTCAGACCTTCTATCATCTAGTTGGGACACTAATGAAACCAACAGGGCAATTAAAGACATTGCCACTGCCTACAGAAGTAATGATGATAGGCAGGTAGCTTGTTAGCACCGAGGAGACTATTAAATATTTGAGGTTTAAACTCATTTGCAGTCTTACTAAAGTAGAAGTACTTAGTGTCAGATAAGTTCAGATACTGAAATGACCTAAGTAACCTGAACATTTAACTCCATTTAATAGAAATTCAGGGTCCTGAATCTTACATATCTGGACAGCTGGAGAACTACATAACAGTATATTAGAGAGATACTGAAGAATAGATTTGTTAAAGAGCTATCAGAAGAATCCATATTGTAATGTTTTGTTTCACTGTGCTGAAAGTTGAAGAAAAATTTACATAATCAGCACAGCATAAAAGAAAGACTACTGATGCATTCAGAAAAGAAATGCTATCCTGTATTTAGATTAATCATCACACAGAATCTCCCAGTGAAGCTGCAGCAACAATTAAATTTGAAATGCCTATGCCATCTTCTGGCCAAGAAAACCAGATGCATGAAAGAGTAATTGGCAGAAAATGGCAGTGACAAATTACGTAGTATTCAGAACAAAGGAACGGTTGGGTATCAGGTCCAAGTCGACTGTAGCCAAAGAGTATGCAGATGAGATTAAGTAATTTTACAGATATCCCAAACAACATACCATTTTCTGTGGTGTTATCACCTACCATCTTTTTCTGCAGTCCCATGGTACACATGTGAATGAGAAAGCTACTGCTCTCTTTCTTACAGTCTAAAAATATTTGTCGGTGCTATTTTTGGTGGTTCAGTCATGAGAGGAAAGTGATGTGAGTTTACTGTCAGGCACAGAAGGGAATTGAATCCATATGCTGGATGAGTGCTACAGACTTGGGGATGTTCCTTGCCTCTGGCAGTTTTGTATGACATGCCAGGGCTGCTTTGAAAATATCTCTTATATTGGACCTCTCACATGAGAGGCATACTTAGTTTGTACTACGCAGCAGATTTAGGAGGTGCATGGGATATTGAGTATCTCAGTACTGATAAGACTGAGGTATGTCTGCGTATGCCAAGAAGGGTAGCACTATCTACTGGATGAATTTACCTGACATGAAATATAAAGCACCTGAGGAAAGCAGCACTAAGGAAAAGGCCTAGACAACCATTGCTCATTTAGGCACCTAACACAGGACTAGACAGGAGCTGACGTAGACTGAAGATCTTTTGTGAAATTGAACTTAAAAAAATCTAAAAGTGGTCAGGGTTTTGGTCTTTTAAAACAACTTTTAAGAAATGCCATTTTAAAAAGTACTTTAAATAGCTCTCAGAGCTACAGTGCACCTAAGGATATGTTCATCTTTCTGTTACATTATACGGTGGCATGAAATATTTTGCTTTGAGATTTTACATAGTAGGTTCATGTCCAAGATATTTTGCTTTAGAAGCAGCAGCAATTTGAACAAGACTTCTGTTCCTTTACAGAAATGTCTAAAATTTTATCGCAGCTAATACATATTTACCTTGGTAACAAGATTGTATTAAACTGGCACTGTCACAGGGTTTTATAGCTTAAAAACATAGAAATAAAAGATAAAAGTGACTCTTGTTGCCTGGCCGAGAGTGAACTAAGACATAACATAAAATATCAAGAAGGCTTGTAATGACATTGAAGTGAATCAACAAATCCTGCGGTCTTGCAGGTGAAAGTTAGAGACCAGGGCAGGCAGACATAGTGGTGGGTGTCTCAAGTTCTGTAACCCTGGTTTTGGCTCTGGTATCTGCCTGGCCTGTTCTTTCTACAGTTCATTGGGTGGGTGTGTTTTCAAGGTCAGAACGTCTATCCCCTTTGAACATCAGCTTCTTCTATCATGATGACAATATTTCAGAGATCAAATAGATTTGCCTGAATAACTTATCCACTTTTACAGAAGGGAATTATATTACCGCTTCTGACTTGATCTTTTCTATCTCTAATTTCTATGATTCATTTGGGAGGAAAAAAATCCTGTGGACAGCCTGTTCTCCAACAAGGTATTGCCTAGATGTTACAGAACACTGAGGTTCAGCAAGCTGTATGAAACTGATTAGAATAACAATACTGCTGATGTCAGAGGATCACGCTACTGAACTGCATCACAGTAAAATCAGTGTAAGAGTACTTTCCCCCCTTCAACTGTGTTTGCACTAGAGACTGAAAATATATGGAAAGGCAAAAATTATACTGTTCACAGTAATATCAGAGCTCAGATAAATAAAACTAAGAATACAGTTTGAAAGTAGGAAAAGACAGAGATGGATGCTTATGAAATATAATTATTTTTTGTGTCTGTACAAAATCTCACAGATCTGTCAGGACTGAAGCTAGAAAATGTGAAGATGCAGTCTATTCCCTTCCAAATTCTAATATGTATTTTGAGAAAACAAGTAGGAGAAAACAGGAGAGTGAAGTTGCAACCACATAAGTGACAGGAGAGCCTGACAGGAAAGGCTTCTTTACTGTTTAAAACATTGCAAACACAAAATCACTTTCCTGAATCTCTTTGAAAGTCACACTTTTATGTAACAGGATTTTGTGGCTGAATTTGTCCAGAATTATTCATGGGACAAAAAAGAAGTTAAAAAACTCTCAAGAGGACAAAATAATCCATTTTCTTCCTGTTATGACTAATAACTGTATAGCTGGTCATTCAGCCAGTCCCATAGTTATCTAAAGAGTCCTCAGTAGACAACAAAGCTACTCAAATGAGTTCATAAACAGTCTTCCCAGTTCTTTCTCTTAAAATCAGCAGTGGTAAGACACCTGCCAAGAAAGTGGAAAATAGCATTATAGAAAAAATCACTCATTATAGTTACACACGGGTGTTTACTCTCCCCTCCTCTATCCATTCTCTATTTCTCTATTCTTCCTTTTTTTCCTTTTCAAATTTATTCCATCACCATGTTTTTTCTCTCCTCACTGACTTACAACCCCAGATATTTTGTTTCTGTCAGAAGCCTTTTTCCTCCATGCTTTCCCCTCCTTTCCTCTCTTCTTTGTTGCCCCAAGTTTCTTAGAAAAGGTGAGAAGACACAGATGATTATGACACTTATTCCTACCTTAACAGTTTGATGATTTTTAGAGTGTATTCCACTGTGCCATTATCACAGACCCAGGTGACTTCAATTCTTTATCCCTTCCTTTAAATTCTTCATTTTCTCTATTGTGCCACAGCAAAAGTCAAGTTGAATGGTCCCCCACCAGAGTGGAGCAACTGAAATGGTATCAAGTATCATGGGGAATTCACCAGAATAAGTGCTATTTTAATTGCAATATTAGTGGGATTTGTTTATGAAAGTAACTGATGGTATCAAGAATTCTTGCTCCTCTATACCATGAGAAATGCATTACCACTGGAAACTGAAAGACAGGCAAGTAAGTGGAACTTTCATATGCATGGTGCAAGGTGAAGGATCTTAATACCCATCTCCTCTACTGTTTGTCTGTTCCTCTTTATGATGGATAATCGAATCAAGGAAACAGGGTATGGGGAAACAACTCTGGATTAAAAGAGAGTAAAGACCCCAACATGTGTATTTCCTTTCTTCTGTAAAAAGATTTAAAAACCTTGTGACATTTGCTCCAGCTATTGGACCAAAACACACTCTTCCAGCCCAGTGCTAGACACCCACATTATCCTCCTTTTTCTGTTGCTTGTGTATGTCCACAGCCTGCCAGGAGAATTTTTTACTTAACACATTGTTTCGCAATTTGATGGGAACCCACACCAACTGCAGGGTTCTGCACCATCCACAATGGGGTTAAAATATGGTAAGAAATACAAATTAAATCTAAACTGGTTACGCTGAGTGTCAGGCAAATTCAAAATATGACAAAACAACAATTTAGGTTTCAGACAACTTTCTTAGAGCAGATATTCCGGGTTGTTGCAGCAAGCAAATAAAATGATAGCCCTGGCAATTTAAATCTGTCAAAAGCTTAGAGGACTATATTTTTGCCCTTTGTATTATCCAAAATAAAATGGATTTAGATATAGGATAGATTTATAAGAAATTAAGGAAGAAGGTAGTTTATTCACTATTGCCCTGATTCATTAATCATAAATTTTTAGCTCCTGTACAGTATAATTGACTCAGAAACAATGTTTGTTTGCTTATATTAGATGTGTACTTTAAAATACATTGACAATTAAACCTACAGTTGAAACTTTGTATTAGAGGAGAAAGAATGAAGACATTGTATTACCTTAATTAAAATCTGTATTTTAATTTGTATCAAAAAATTTTCACAGAAGTTGGAGGTGGGTTGACCAGGTCTCTAGAAGTCATAATAAGGAGACCTCATCTATTGCTTGTTTCTTCATTTGTTCTCTTTTTCCCTGCATGATGGCCTTTTTCATATAGCACAGAATAAAATTTTCTATTCAAGCAGTAATTATTTCAGAGAAAACTAGTTAGCGGAATGGTGAGGTATGATTGCCCTTTGACATCATAGAAGATTTCACGTGTTTCCAACCTGTACCTTACATAAGTGAGGTCAACTTGAAGGATTTTTCTTCTCTTTAGCAACTACTGACATAGAAGTCCAAAATTTTTCAATATCCTCTTAATTATTTAATTAGAAAATACATGACTTTTACATTTAATGCTTATTAGAAATAAAATGGGGTTTGGATTTCTGCCTTTTATCTTAACAGTATTAAATGAAGTTCTTTATTGAGAGCTCCCTTACATGGAGACATATAATTCAGCATACAGATGAATTTGCCAAACCATTGAATCCTTAGAAGGAGGCTTTTGAAAAGGAAAAAATTGGCTAAAATAATGATTCAGCTAACTCCACTGACAAGTTGAAGTAGTGTAAGTGAGAAAACAAGAGGGTTGCTGTATTGAATATATCTCATAATTATATTATAGAATTGTTATTTCTCTCCATGTTGTTTTAGTTATTTGCCTGTTCTCTGGGTTTTACTTTCATGAAGAGTGGTGTAGAATTTCTCAGAAAGCATTTTTTTAAATTGCTTAAGACTGAACTGCTTGTTTATCAGTGAATGTAGTTAAATAACTATGAGTCTGTGGCACTTAGCTAATACAAAAGAAATATATAAATGGTGTTGTACCCACATATGTCTTCAGAACTTATCACTCAGTGTTCTTACTTAACGTGTTGCACAAGACTGTCCAGTCCAATGATACAAAACTGCTGAAACCTACACTTGCAGTCAAAAGTATTGGATTTTGTATTATAGTAATTTCAGTGTGGGTGCATTTAAAAGCTGTGTTATGATAGCTCATCCGAATTATGTGTACCTATTGATTTTTGTTATGACTCAGAAATATCCTAACTGTGCACTTTGAGAAACCAAACACAATTTGTAAAATTAAGTTCAATACCTCCAGTGTAAAAATGTGAATCTTGTCACTGTGTGAAAATAAAATAAATCTGGAAAACTAAAGCACCATTATAATCTTAATCTCATAATGTTATGTATATAATATCTTGGCTGTGGAGCTTCTTTCCTTTTTCAATGCCTCTTTTTTTCTCTTCTACTCCTTTCTATCTTTGTTTAAATGTTAGCAAGAATCTTAAAAAAAAAAAAGCTTTTAAGCAAGCTGAAAAGATATATATAGACAGCTAAAGATAGCATCCTTTTAAATATTCAGTAAAAACGTTTCCAGTTCTCCCTCTGAACCTTACTGCTCAGTTCTTAATCTTTTTTTAGGCACAAGCTTTTTGTGTGCCAACATACTTCATTATTTAACAAAATTTAGCAAACCAGAAGTCAACACTACTACTTATGAAACTAAAAATAAGTAACCCAAAGAAATGTGGGATAACTATCTCAATGAATATTAATACAAAGTATTTCTATGTTGAAAGGATGCCAAAAAGTAGAGGTTCTGTACAATCAGTGTATGTCAAAGATGCCGTGTACTTCTATTGTGTTACAAAACCTGACATGAAGTTTATTGTGAAGAAGAATGAGTGGTAAGGAAGCCTGAGCTTCAGACAGCACTGAACAGTTGCTTTGCATTTCTTTACTTTGTTCTATTAGGGAATAATCATCTCATTTTTTAAACAATATCTTTGTAAAATGTTTTACAGGTGACCGAATGCTAAAAAAAAATAGTGGAGATGAGAAAGTGTCTTTCACATCTCATCTAAAACCTCTTAGATTTTCTTACTTTAGTTTCAGAAAGATTGGTATTTAGCTTTGTAAATGAAAAGATTTCTTCAAAATTTTTGAAAGACATCTTGAGCTCCTTAGAGAACCACTTTAGCTGTTTCCATGTATGAGCACAAAAATGTCTGCTTTAGCACTATAATGTGTTTTTTTAACTAACAGCAGAAGGGCTTTCCCTAAAGTTCTGAAAAGTCTTCACTCAAGACTAACACCCTTCATTTGTGTTGTGTAAAACTGGTCAGTTCATGAATCAGAAGTTAATTATTTTGGTAACAGGTACAAAGTCTCCTTCTAAATCTTTTATTCCAATTGTGTGTGTCAGTTGAAACCAGATGGGCAATAGTAGAATTTAAAATAGAATATTAGTAGAATAGTAGAATAGAATCTCTTGGCATTATAGTAATTTCCTGATAGGTTTGAATTCATATTTTAGGAAAGTCAAAGTGGATTTTTTGTTTATAAATTCCAGTATCTGGAATAGGACAGTGTCACTTCTTTACAGTATTTTTAGATATATTTTATTAACAAGCTTGCTTCCTGTAAGTTTGGTGTGGAAGGATGTTGATCTGGTCAGAGCTTTAAAACAGATCAATCAACCTTCTTACAGCAAACTCAGTGAAGAAAACCATATAAGACAGAGAACAATAAACACAAACCAGTTTCTCCCTGCATTTTTTTGTATTTCTAAGGCACCTCCTTTCTTCCAGGATTGATTTCCATCAGTTCTGTACTTTGATGGTCTCCTGTGGTCCTCTTCTCATTTCTTAGGCCTGATGTGTTTTCTGTTCTTCTCAGTCATCTCAGTTCCTGCTGTAGCTGCAAGCTCTCTTCTTGATGCCTTCCTGTGCCTGATCTTCCTGTTGGCTGGTGCTTGCTTTTATTGACCCTGCTCAGCTACTTCTGAGGGAGAGTCATTTCCCCTTTCCTCGGGGAGATAAACCTCACCCACACATGCCTTTACTAACAAAATGTGGCAAGCATAGTGAGGAAAAAGGTAACAAATACCCTTATTCAGACTTAAGGGAGAGAAGAATAGTAGTTAAACTTTTCATTCTAAAGACAGTCCCTGAAAATGTCTCTTACAAGGCTGCAAGGAATTAAAAATCTGTGCCAAACTACTAAGTCAAACAAATGAACAAACATATCCAACACATCCATTCTTCCAGCATAAGAAAGTACTTAGTTATATGAGATTTTCAGTAGACATACAAAAGTGAGAAGATGGAAAAAGCAGGACCAGTGTCAAAGGAGCAAACCAAGTACTGTTTAGCTTATCCATCAATGATTTGAATGAAGGGGCAGATGCCTTCTCATCAAGTTCAGTGAACACAAAGCTGGCAGGAGTAGCTGAAAACCCAGAGTGCTGTGCAGCCCTTCAGAAGGACCTTGACAGCTTGGAGAGATGGGCAGAGAAATGGATGTATTTTTGATAGGACAATGTGGAGAGACTTGCTCCACTTCCCTTCTGCTCCAGGGAACTGCATTTTGGAAAGTCTCTCCACAGGTGAAGCACAAGAGCAGCCAGGTTCACTGTGAAATGCAGCCTCTCTTGCTTGGATTCTAGCATATCTCAACAGTAAAACTGTTGTTGAACAAATGTTCATGCAATTAGTTAGTATTTCAACAGTAATTTTTACCATAAACTGCAGAAATATAATTTCTATGTCCTTTAATAATAACAAAATTTTATTATTTTTGAGTAATTATTTTCTGTGCATTTTAGCCTATTTCTGCTCACTCAGATCACAGAATCACAGAATCATAAAAAGGAAAAGACCTTCAAAATCAACTACTCCAATCATCAAGCCAGCACTCCTAAGCTGTATCCCCAAGTGCCACATCCAGATGTCACTTGAATACTTACAGAGATGGTGACTCCACCACCTCCCCAGGTAACTTATTCCAATGCCCAACCTCTCTATCAGTGGTTTGGTTTTTTTTCTAATATGTAATCTGAACCTTCTCTGCACAGCTTAAGGCAAATCCCTCTCATCTTTTCACTTGAGACATGGCAGAAGAGATCAACCCCCACTTCATTACAACCTCTTTTCACTAGCTGTAGAGAGCAGTGAAGTTGTGCCTGAGACTCCTTTTCTCCAGACTAAACAATCCCAGTTCCTTCAGCCTCTCCTACAGGACTTTACCTCAGCCCTTCTGCAGCTTTGTTGCCCTTCTCTGGACTGGCTCCAGCACCTCCATGCGTTTTTTGCAGTGTGTGGCCCAAAACTAAACACAGGATTCAAGGTGCAGCCTCGCCAGTGCTGAGTACAGGGGGACAATCCCTTTACTAGTCCTGCTGGCCACACTGTTGCCGATACAGGCCAGGATAGAATTGGCCATGGCCACCTGGACACAGGGCTAGCTCATGTTCAGCTGGCTCATATCCAGCACCCACTAGTGGGGCACTTCCACTCGTAGGATCACTTACCAGCTGTGTCAGACAGTTCTACACTTTCCAGGAACCTTCTAGATTGCATCCTCTCTGCTGTGCTGTATTTCCAGTGGACATCTGGAAAGTTGAAGTCCTCCAAAAGATATAGGTAGAACAAATATAGCCTATACAAGGCTAGAAACGATCTTAGCTATATGGTGGGAAAAAAGTAGGGACTGCCATGCATTCGTGTCTATAAATAGGGAAGATTACTTGAAATCACTGTTGCCTCTAGTTCATAATAAAAATTTAGATGTTGATGTAAATTTGATTACAGTCCATTCAAGATTTAAGGTTTAAAAATCATGCAATACATGGCTTCAAATTACAAATCAACCTCACATCTATTTCAGTTAATTGTACAAATATAGAGTATTGGGACTAGGGTTTATAGTTTTAAATGAGTGCATTAGTATTTTATATTTTATAATCATATTGCTCATACATAAAATGATTCACGGAGAACACACTATTATGCAGTGATCTTTTAGGACTCCCTACAGAACCGTGCTCACTGAGATTGTTGAACTTCATAGAAATGAGAAGAAATCCAAATCCCCAAAAGAGCCAATGACAGAAATCTAGCAGAATTATCAAACCACCATGAATACATCCTGTATTGTATATTACTCATGCTTATCACTATTGCACACAATCAAGCCCTTCAAGGAACACGTGGAAATTTCCATTAGCAGATATTACTACATGTCATTATTTTAGTCATTTCATTCCCCCCCCCCCAAAAAAATAACTAGAGTGTAGTGATATCAAAGCAATGCTTTTCTAGAAGAAAATCCCAAGAAGCAACAAAAATTTTTTTTTTTTAATCAAATCCAGAAAAAGTAGCATCACTATAAAAAAGTTTAATGGGGGCTTAGTAGATTGAGTTTTATTTTAACATAGCATATTTTTATGTTTCTACATACAAATTCATTATGATTCAGTTTCCAAAATTAAAAAATCAGGCATAACCTATTCCCTTGTAAAGTTAACTATTCTGAAGATTGAATTCATTTCTTTGCACTCAAGTGTGTTTGAGAAAGAATAAAAGTGCCCCAATAGATTCATTCATATAAGGTTCTGAATAACCTTTTGAAGTAAATTTAAGGGTAAAAAACCAGATATCTCAATGTTTTGGTTTTCATGACAAAGATTAAAGAAAAGGAAATAATGCTTTTTACAGAAAGCAGAAATATTTCACTATCTGGGCTGAACTTTGTGTGCAGAAATAAACTCAAATTTTGTGTGGAACACACTCATACAGAGTACCAGAGAAATTACTTATGGAGACACATCCCTCAGTCTGCAAGATGTTTCAGAGAAAAAAATCATTAATTAAGTTCTTATTTTAAGTATCTTTTAGGCTGATGGGTGATGCTTTGCCTTGATGTACTATAGGATCAGTGTTTGCTTTAGAGCCTTACCTTCATTTTCTGAGCAAAGGCATTATTTTTTAAAAATCTCATGGTTATGAGGCTGGATCAAGAGTTTAATTTTAAAAACCCTAGCACTTAGAACAGACAACTTTGTGTGTTATAGATTTTGCTAAAAGGTCAGAAAAGCAAAATTTTTATTTTCAAAAGAATGGCTGCATTCATTAGGACACGGCTGTAACTAATTCTGGGCTTCCAGTAATCTTAAGAGAGCTGCAGTGTGGTCATGTCCAGCCTGACCTGAGCCAGTAGAAGATATTGAAGATATATCACTTCTACAGACAGTAAATTGATGGATCACTTCCAGAATTATACTGGCTTTTATTATTACTATTATTCTGCTTCCTTCTCTGTTCTTTGATTTTTTTCTTCCCCGTCTTCTTCCCGCAGTTTGAGGCACAAATAGTGGAAGATATGCTAGCTGTAAATGACAAGCTCTGCTTTCAGTGCATGTATGCTCCAAAAACAAAAGGAATGAGGCATTTGGGGATAATTTAATCACATTAGGACCAACCCTTTTGCTTCTTTTCTTCCTCATAAAGATATATTGATGTTGGATGGCATATGGGGAAAGACAGCCTCTGAAGAAAAATGTTTCATATTCCCTAGTCTAGTAGATATATGAAAGGATATCACAGTGTCCATCACTAAGTGATGGACAGCTTTTTGTCCTGAAGTTTTCACACCGCGAAGTTAATAAAAAATTGGTGCGTTTGCCAGTGGCAAGTGTAAACTGAAGTGAATTTGAATGTGTTTCTTATATAGCTGCTGGAAATCTTCAGAAATTATAATATAAATACCCTAGCCTGGTGATCTTAACATTATAAATACATGGCAATCTCTCATGGAGGTTGTACTAGAATTTTTATTAAAAATATATCAGAACCATTAAATATTTGAAAGAATGAAAAAAAAATGCTAATGTCCTTTATCAAAACTTTACCATGAAACCTATTTTCAATCTTTCAGGTAATTTTTTATTCTAACTGGCAAATATTTTTTGGGTCATTAAATATGGGTGCAGTTACTGAAGTTAACAAATCTGTCAAGTCTGACATTTTCTCTTGCAAACTGTTCTGGGAATAGAATTGTCTTACTTGCTCTCAGTTATGTTGTGTTTAAGAATGAATGCAAGTTACACATTAGATTTAGTAGCCTGAATGAGACTTCCAGTAGTAGCCTTCCAGTTATAACCCTGTATTCCTTTGGCAAAGGCCAGCTATAAAAGAACATAAAAAGGGAAAGGGCCAGTGTTTATGCTAATGTACATTCATCCTACCATCTCTAAAAAGGGTTCCGTGTTAGAGAGAAATTTTAACTGCAATGATCATTGTAAGAAAAGTACTGCTACTGGATATGTATTCACCTGCGGGTAAATGGAAGACAAAGTGTGAGGACTGTTACATGCCATTTCTCTGTATTTTCTTGTGATTGTATTGTGTTTCAGGTCCGAATATGTTTACTTAAGTTAATCAGCATAATCACAGCAACTCTGAGGAAACTGTGCAGGGTTACAGGCACTGAAAATAAATCTATTTAGTGGTTTCTCAAATTTAAAGTCATATACATTTGACAATGTGTCCTTATCAAGGCCTAAAATCAATCATTACTATTCTCATATAGGATTTCAAAAAAACCCCAATTTTATTATACTGAAATCTATCCAATTATTTCAGCATAACGCCTTGGTGAAAATAGAAACTCTTACTAAAAGTGATGTCCATATCCTTAACAAGTTTATTTTTTAACTTTTATTTAATAAAAAAAATCAGTTTTAACATCAAATAGCAGGAGCATTTTTAGATCTGTGCATGTCACATTTTCAGAAGGCCGAGAGAATATAAATAATCCACTGGTTCTGTGGCCTGTTTCTCATCTGTACTGCTCTTTGTATGTGCAGACCAGGCAAGAATGTTCTTTAAATCACCTCATCCATCATGATGCAAGATATCCACATTTCTGGCTTTTTGGTCATTTAGGAACAATATGCACAAACAAAAAAAGGACTAAAAAATGAAGTATGTGTAATTCTCAATTAATAGTGCATATGCTATCTACTGTAATAAGTGTATCCTCAGATGTTACAATGTTTACCACAGGAACAACTTTCTGTTCTATAACCTAAACAGATATAGATTTTATGAAACATTGAGCTTTTAGAGGTGTATTTATTTATGATATTCACAAATGCCATGCGAGTGGGTGACATAGCAGTTCAGCATATATGAAATTTCTGGCCAGTTGTTTGAGCTACAGCTCTGTGAAATAATAATTTTTAATTATTTCCTACACATATAAAAATACTATAGTATTTCAGGGGATATTGTAATTGTCACCCATTGGAATTCTGTTCATTAGCGACATTTTATTTTGGTTCAGATCTTACTCTGTACATTTAAATTAAAATAATTTTGCAAAAGAGATACTTTATATTATAATTTAGGAAAAATCTTTATTTTCTTAGCTATTATTGCTAATCCTCAATATTTTTCTTGGTAGATGACTGTGAACTTGAACAGAGTTATAGACTGAAAATAACAAACAGCCCTTGTAGTCAGCTAAATCAGAATCACTCAGTGTAAGAAGATCTGCATAGAAGGAAAAGGTAAGTTCTTCAAAGTCCCGAAAGCATGTCTATGAACCAATATGCCTAAATATTTGATACAGACAGGGATAAGACTTGGAGGAAATTTACTTAAGCTTCTAAACACTTTCCTTCTCCATTAAGCTAGAAAGTGTACAGATAAAAGCTTTGGCTCAGGTCCAGATCATATCTGTCTGCAAAAGAAGGCTCTGGAATCAGTCACATCCAGAGAGACTAACTTCTCAAGATCCTCAGTTACTTCTAAGTTTTTCTGAGACAAACGAATCTGAATTTGCATATTGGACACCATAATTCTGCCCACTGACTTTTTGAGAGCTATGACCATACCACTTGTGAAAAATTCTGCAAAGAGCCAGCCAAAGTCATCATTAGGAATACGTTTGTTTAATTAAAGGATGCCATTAATCCAGTGAATAATGTTGCCATACAAATTATTTCTGTTGCTTCACAAAGTTTAAATTTACATTTGAAATAAGTTTTTAAAAATATTTTAGATAGTTTTTAACTATGGATTAAAATATAATGGGAGAATCATATCCTAGGTACTTTTTTCATGTAATAAACTACACATAGTATTTACATGACTGTCAAGCTCCACGCATTTCAAATGAGATTAAAAAACAGTCTGCTCTCAAAATTCAATACTCAAAGAAAAGTCAAGTATAAACTAGTAATGACATCTTTAAAAAATTTTTTTTGGAAAAACAGATGAGTGTCCAAGTTGAAGTTAAGGATCTTTTCTGAGCCAATAATCTGTAAATTCAGCATTTCATATGTGCATCCACGAATTAGTCCACAAAAATAATTTAGTAAAGTAATAACTTAATGACTTGAACACAGTGCAGCTCTCTCATAATGCTTGCATCTGTAATCTAGATGCAGTCCATCTTCAAAAGTTAATCAGTACCGGATTGATGATTACAATGGCTGCTTCACTTCTGTTGATTTGAAGTCTGGTGGGCAAAAATCTCAACATGAGTGAACACTTTGCTGCTGCAGCAGAGAAAGCCAAAAGGATGCTGGGTGGCATCAACAAGGGCATCACCAGCAGGGAGAGAGAAGTCATTATGCCACTCTGCTCAGTGCTTGTCAGGCCACACCTGGAATACTCTGTTCAGTTTTGGTCCCCACTATACAAAAAAGATATGTACAGGCTGGAAAGAGTCCACAGAAGGGCTGCAAAGATGACCAGATGACTGGAAGGCTGTGAGGAAAGCTTGAGGGGAGCGAGTTTGTCCAGCCTTCAGAGGAGAAGGCTTGGAAAGACCTTATCACCATGTTCCTGTATTTAAAAGCTAAGATAACTCCCTTTTTACAAGGAGTCACATGGAAAATATGAGGGGTGACGGGTACAAGTTACTCCTGGGAAGATTCCAATTGGACACAAGAGTTTTCACAATGAGAACAATCTGCCCTGGAATAATCTCCCCAGGGATGTATGGGATTCCCCAACACTGGACATTTTTAAGATTCAGCTGCATATGGTGCTGAGACAGCTTGCTGAGACTGTGGTTTTACTATGCTTTCACAATAAAGATTAATCCCCCTTGAGGTCCTTTCCAACCTAGTACTGAAAATATCTCAGTTAGGAGAACATGCAGAAGTAAGTAACTAGACATTTCTGACTTTTTTATAAGAGAAATGATTACTGGATAAGTAATCAGCTGATCAAGCAGTCTTCCCTTTCAAAACAAAAATTTAACTTATGTACAAAGTGCTTTTAAAAAAAAAAAATTACTATGGAAAACTCTTTAGTAATACTCCAAAACTGATCAAAGATACACAAGCCAGCAACCCAGCACATGGCAGCACTGAATCTTTACTGCCACTTTTTAAACTAAGGTATTATGAAAGCTGTCTGTAATATTTGACAGTGGTTTATTCTAACGAGCAAGCAAACATGCTTCCTGCACTGTGAGAGCAGTGGAAAGATGGCTGTACATATACAAAAGAAGTACTTTCCAACCTACTTGCTAGTCAAGACACAGATATTTACTTTGATTCTTACTACTCTGTGGGGAGCTGGCTAGAACAGAGTCTGCAGTCAATTTAGCTGCATCTGAAATGGCCCTAACGTACAACACAGACCTCAGAAAGGAGCATCCAGCTGTGCTAGGAATATGCATAATGTAGACGTTAATTATGTTCATACAGAAGTGGTTGTGTAGTGAACATGAAATGGTGGAGTTCAGGATCCTAAGAGAAGAAGTTAGCAAAACAAAAGCAGGATCACAGCCCTACATTTCAACCTTTTCAGAGGATCTGGCCCTGGACAGCAGAGTGGTCCAGGAGAGCTGGCTGATAGTTGAGGACCATGTATATATGTCACACTGCTGCAACAGGAAAGAAAAGAACACTGTAGAGGCAACATGAAGAAACTACGACTATGCCAGATCTTTCATTTTAGCTTTTTGTACTAATTCCTACTGTACTGCTAATTCCCTCAGTACCATTTTGCACCATTCAGGATTATCTGTAGTGGTATGAAACAGGAGGACCGACACTGAGTACAGAAGGCTAATCCATCTTGGATTGCACTTAATCTTTGTTAGTCGATTAACAAAACGTATTGTCCTGTTTCTTCTAGATTACACATAAATGTTTCTAGTGACTAAGAACTGGCATAGCTTAGAGTCCAATACCAAAATCTTTATTGGTTATGATTTCAGTACTGGAAAAACACTGCGTTTGCAGTTGACAGAATCTCTACAAAATAGGTGGAGACAAAAAATTAGGTATCACAGAACAAAATGAAGTTTTTACTGAATATATACAGTCTTTTCCAGAGTGACCTCTCTTTAGTCCCTTCTAGGATAATTATTTAAAAACTTCTACGTATAGTTATGCAACTACAGGAGAAAAATCTTGTCTTTACGTACATGTAAAAAATCATGCTTACATACACATATATTATATACAGGTACATGATGCCAAATTGTCTCTGGTATAAATATAGAACAGGAAATAAAGTGGAGGTAGCTGTGATAGATGCCTCTAGGAGTATCAGAGAAGTTTAAGTTTATATCAAGTTAGTTTATGGCAGAAGCCTGGCTCTATTACAAACTAAGGTGAATTTTTAGGTGCATTTTCTTGATCATATAGCCAAAGTGGTTGACTAATAATGTTAGAAAACAATGTGATAAAATAGTAGAAAATTAAACTATTTGACATAATCGGAAATCTCAGTCATGACTCTCATTCATTAGGGATATATTTTCTCCTTGTTGAACATACATCAGTCTCATTGATACTAGCAGGAGTGATTTAAGCTTGTTTAAAACTGAAAATTACATTTAATAACCGTATCAGCAATGGATATGTGTTCAGATAATCCGACTACTCATTTTCGGAAATCATTGTCTGGAAATTGTTTCAGCCTTGCTAAGTAGTCACATTCTCTATACATTGTGAATGAAGCTGTCCAAAACATGCAAAGTGCTTCCTTTTATATATCATTCCATTAGAGATGTATTCATTTTCTGTATGTGTTGCTTTGGTTTATCTAATTAATTGCACATTTTGATTAAAAATAAAACCCTTAATTTGAGAGAGGCACTGAAATTTTGAAGAATTGCGAACAGAATTTTCAGAAAAATCTCTATAAATTTACATTTGTAAAAGAGTAAATAAAAGTATTAAATCTTCCCAGTTATTTAAATTAGCTATATGGAATCCTGTCTAAACTCTGTATTTGGCTGTCTCTCTATAAAATTATCTACTTCCAGATGACTCAACCAACCAACCTGGTTTTAGAGCTCTTTTCCTTCATGTTCAGATATATTTAGACTTTAGAATATAATCTCATCAAAAATTTGGGGACTCCTGATAAATGACAAACAACCCAAATAATTTTGGAGAAAGGTGTCAGTCTTTTGCTTGTTATGATCACCTTTTTCTACCTTCGTGGCCCCCAAATGTACTTGCAGCCTTGTTTTCTCACCTAGCAAATGAGTATCAAATAGAAGTTCATATTATTCTTTACTTGTCAGTTCATCTTTTGTCACCTAGTAGAACTAGCACAGCATCATTTCTCACTGTACTATAGCACTCAGACAAGGGGTAACCAATTATATTGAGTAATTCTCCTGGCTGACACTTCTATTTATCTTTCCTCCCCTTTACTCTGTTTCTTGCATCTATCAATATGAAAACAGAACAACACCCATCTCTGCCCTACATGGAGTATTCCTACACCTTCTGCTGAAACTAACCTGCTGAGAGTCAGCAAGGGAAGCAAGGTAAGAGATGTCTTCATAGGATAACCTGGTCTGAGCTTCTAAAATGAACCTCAGGGACTTGGATGCCCAGACCTCAGGGGGCACCAGAAATCTACTTCAGGGGTTCAGAGGGAACCAGAAATCCAGTTTCCTTGGGCTTCTTTGAGAATCTCAATCAGGTTTGTCAGCAGTACAAACAGCAGGTTCTACTAAGGAGTTGCAACAGAAACAACCGTAGAGAAAGAAAGCAGATAACAACCCTCTGTTTTTAATACTGTCCTATAATGCCATATGCCCTACAGTACTAAAAATATTCCAGTATCTGGGTGAGAATGTTTTTTGCCTTAGTTTGTAGAGCACACTTGCACACATCTTTTGTTCTCCCTGTTACCCATGTCTGTTTAACATTTCTGCTTTCTGTGCCTGTCTGGGGGAAAACACCACAGAATTATCTAAAATCTCCTGATTATTTCCAGTAAAATGTATTTTGATATATATTTGGATATAAATATTCAAAGTATTTGGATTTTGCAAAGGTCTAAGTATTCCAAATTTCCTTTTTCTTTTTTTTTTTTTTGTGGTAAAACAGAACATAGAGAGTGTGGAGTTCAAGAAACAAAACCTGTCAGACTTGCTTTAAGAAACACAATCACAAACAAACTCGTGAAAATTAGGATATACTTCATAGAAAACAAAAAAATGCAGTTTCTGTGAATGAACATGTTCACAAGAACTTATCCGTAGATAGGAATTAAATGAACCAGCTACCATCACCTGGACAAAGTTGTTACATTGTAATTAAAATACATTGTATACTAATGGATTTTCATACGCTGTAAGCGTTAAACAATCAGACTGAATCACATCTTGATGCCAGCTGACTATTTAGTAAAGAATACTGTTATGAATCCCACGTCTGAGTGCTAATTCAGTGAATCAATAACAATATGAATACAGTATAATTAATCATTTCCTGCTACAACTAGGAAATCTATAACAAACATTTTAGACTCTGCATTCTTATGCTGAGAAGTGATGCATAAAATGGAATACATTACAGTTTAGTTTGCATCTTAATGGTCTAAAAACATGGAACATTTTTCCCCTCTAGTGTCTGTTAGTGGAAATGACAATGAGTTGAATGCATTTTTTTATTTAAAAAATATATATTTTTTGACTTATACCTTTTTTTTAAATATGAACACGTTAAAGTCTAACCTAATGCATTATTTTGAAATTATTTTCTAATGAAGAATTAATATCAGACCCAACTCATACTGAAATTTTTACTAAAGAAAGTTTTCTTGTTGATGTCAAAGGGCTTTTAATTCCTTATTAAAATAAGAAAGTGGGGAAAAGATGTATCTTCAGAAATTTCAGATTAGTTAAAGTCACATCATAGTACTGAGTTAAAAGCAATTATAGCAGATGTAGATTGGAACTTATATTGATAATGGGGATCTCTAACTTTTCGAAAAGGTCTAAATTTTCAGATGTATCAATACAATCTTCACTACAAAGTAATAGTTTCTGGGAATAGTCAGCATCTTTTAACTTCCAGTCAGAGCCTGATCTGCCACACCCAAGCTTGCCTCTACAGGCTTTATACATTTAATACAGTGAAGCCATAGATGGATCCTGGCACTTACTAGAGCAGCCAAATTCAAGAAATTGAGAAGAGCAATTCAAGGTGACTGCTATCTGTACCCATCACACGGGAGTCCTATAGTCAACAGAGAAAAGCAGGCACGTGGTCTCAGGACTTGGAGTGGATATTTTACATGTGGCCTTTTGCTGTCTGTGTGGGGTGCTTTGGGGAGCAGACAGAACCATTAATTGCTACTTGCAGTGTCACTATAGTGACCAGATTTTCTCACAGGCCTGAGAGTCCATTCTCTGAATGCACCCAGCAAGCGGTAAATATCAGTAAATCAGACTAAACAATGGAATGTTTCTAATTTTCTGCACAGTGTAGATTCCTACAGAGTTTACAATCTGTAGGAATTGTATTGTACAATTATATTAAAATAAAAGCCTTTGTGTAATTGCCTTTTCCTGGTCATAAAATTAAGAACCAAACATGTTTAGAGGGGAAAAAAGGGTTTTACCTTGGTATTTATTTAAGGATTCTTAGGTGCACCACATCCAGGTGGAAGGCACCAAAATGCACCTCAGAATGCACACCGAAAATGCACACACATGATGATTCACGTATACAGTTATAGACCTTGCACATTAGCATATCTATGAAAGATTCCCCAGTGAGAGGCTCATGTGAAGCCCTCGTCCCGAGGAACCTTCCACCTGGATGGGTCTATCTTGGTTTACAGAATGTTTTCTGGAGAGGACCTTGGTGTCTGGGGCTTTCTGACCCCTAACTGGGAGGTTTCTGAGATGTTTAGCCTCTTGGCTCAATAGAATTTTGGGTCTAAGCTAGTTATCAGACTTAGGAAATTACAAGTATGTGGGCTAAAAGCACTAAGGATACATAAAAGCTATATAAAAGGGTATATAAAAGGGGTATATAAAAAGGCAAAAAATCATCATGGCATCAGTGTGTACATGGGACTTATATGGATTTTGCTGCTTTTTCTCAACTCTCATTAGAGGAGTCTACATTTGGAAGTCTGTCTGTTTTCTTCAGGCATTATTTTAGTGAAATTTATCCCTTTGGACAAAATTTAACTCAGATATCTAAATTTCTGTAACTTTTCCAAATTGGTGTTAATGGCAGATTTTGAACATTGTTTCTCTTACTGGGTTTTTGCAGCTGGGTTTGGGGATTTTTGTTCCTTTGTTTATTTCTGTGTTGGTTTATTGTTTCTTTCCTAAAGATTTGCTGACTGTCAAAGAGAGAAAGCTAACTCCTGCATACCCAGATTGCAGAGGTGAAAAATAAGAATGACAGCTTCAATTATTTTGTTTTCTAATCAAGTTTAAAAAAAAAAGAGGTAAAGAGAAGCAAGAAGTTGTGTCTTTCTTGTCTTTGTCCCTCTGCTCCAACTTGCACAGACATACATTCATTGTTTTGGCTTCTGGTGTCTTCATAATGATGTTCCATATTGCTGTGTATTTATTGAGAAAAAATGAAACTTCATGCCTTTCAATGAAACCTCTCACGTTGTTCCTTCTCTGTTATAATTAATAGGCCTCCCTCTTCCTCTCAGTGATTCACATACACTGTATGTTTATAAGAATGAGTAGTCATCCCAGTAACCAAATTGAACCCCAGAAATAGTTACTAGGGGAATGGAGCAAACAGCAACCTGATGTTTGATTAATGAGAAAATGACGGCTCTCAGAAAATTCATAATAGTGCTCATTATTACCAACCTTCTGTACGGCACTCTTATGAAGATTTGAGACCTTGTGAAAAAACTTGATGGAGAATTCTGTCTCAGCTGACCAGCTTTCTGGAGGTATTTGCATTGATTTTATAGATGTCTTCAATACTGTACTCCTAACTGAGGTACTTTGATTGCTACTTTAAAGCAAATTTGGTACTTTAATCTGTAGACATTTTAGTGTCTAGTTCTTTGATGCAACACAGTATATCCCCTGTTCGGGAAACTAAGCATTTTTTGCATAGAAAATATTCATGGAGGAGAAAGATCTCCTGCATATGACAGATCGTTTTATTCTGACACTCTTATGAAGGCAAGAAGAAAAGGTGAAAAAATTTGTAGGAATTTTATTTATAAACTTAAATACAATACTGAAGTCCATTATTGTTTAAAGTATCTAGCATTCCAGTATAAGAATGAAATCAAATAGCTTATTTCAGGTAAAGAAGATGCTGGTTATCCTCATGGAAACATTCTTACAAAAGAATGTCAGGCTTAACAAAAATGAAGAAATTGCATTCCAAAAGAAGA
Source organism: Rhagologus leucostigma (assembly GCA_013397725.1). Classification (NCBI taxonomy): domain Eukaryota; kingdom Metazoa; phylum Chordata; class Aves; order Passeriformes; genus Rhagologus; species Rhagologus leucostigma. Next base: position 488,014 of record VZTD01000483.1, read on the forward strand.
AAGTTTCAATGCCCTGTAGCAATCTCAGAAAAAGATGCTTTAGGTACATCAAGTAATTAAAGTCTCTTATGGAACTTCCAAATTGAAAGATACTGCAACTTATTATTTTTAGTGTACTTAATTGAAGATAAATTCCCTAGAGGGAAAAAAGAGTTCTAAACAGCTTGATGGAATAACATTGCATGATTTTTATTGTAGTATCTACCCACTGCCAGAATCATTGCTAACAAAATACTTTACTTTCAAAATCTCAAGAAGGAAAAGATCTTACCAAGTGTGGGTGAGCAGTAAAAATTTGACGTTTGTTGAACCTTTGGCTAAATAGTGCCAAAGGAAGTATAAATCAAATATTTTGACAAAAATGGCTCTTTAACAAAATTCCTCAGAGTTTGCTCTAGATGAATTAACAAACAGTTGGTTGCAGAGGGAGTTCTCTGTAGATGGCATGCTAATGAATTCTGACAGGCTGAATGGTGCAAAGATAATGGGCTGAGCTGTCTACTGACTGTAAAGCAGAAGCTGATTAAGGTTAAGACTTCAGGAAAACGGCCCCCAAAAAATGGATCAAAAGGAACAATTTGACTTAGAGGCTGAACTGCAGGGGTTCAGTTTCTCTGCTAATGATTCATGTGTTAGTCAAATTCAAGCATCTGAACTTTCACATCGGTATCCTGACTCGCTGCATAATTCATGATTGTTCTAATATTGCCATTCACTCCTCCTTTCCAAATACGAAGGATCAACCAAAATTTACTTCATCATCTTAATACTGCTCTTGAAATAAATTCAGATTCAATTAGATGTAGAGAGTTATTATTTCATAATTTGATGGAAAAGTTTTTCAAAAGAGAATACCTGAAATTAGATTTCAGAAGATGAAACAAGATTAAATAATGTTAGAAATATCTACCAAGGAATTGTTACACAGGTTTTCTTCCAGAATAACTGTCATTAAAATCGTGGCTGATAAAATGAGCACTTCATGTAAGAAAGGTGGCAAGACATATTTGAAAAGGTTGGAAGACATTTTCAAACCTATAATCAGTAAAAAAAAAAATGTAGTCCTTGTTAGGTAGAAAAGAACATTATGATTCTAGAGATATTAATTTGTTTACCTTATGCAGAAAACACTAATTGAATCTCTCAGAAATCAGCAACAGAAGAAACAACCCTTTCTATCCTCAGCAGAATGAAAAGCAATTAAAAATATTTTTCTTTCCCTTTTTTTTCTGTAATTTTTTTAGATGTTGCCTGCAAAAAGCACACTGAACTGTTCTAGACAGTGACTTGCATAATCATCCCAGGTTGGATCCTCTTATCTTACTCAAGTATCAACAGAACAAGGTGCTTTTCTTGGACATGATTTCAAAGACTAAATAAATTCTACAAATCTAAACCAGGAAAAAGGAAACAGAATCTGAGTCTGAAAGTGAATCTGGCAACATATCAAACTTACCAAGCTTTCATAATTAGGCTCTGAGAAATCTGAAAGAGTAATGGATCATTAACATCAATAGGGTGCTGGAAACAACTCTCAGGGGAAAAAAAACCAAACTAAACTTCAGCAAGAAGATAAAGATTGTTTTCAACACACAGGTATGGAAACTTCATTGTTAAGCCGTATCTTCCTGCTTTCAAGCTATAGAAAAAAAACCCTTATTTTTTTAATTTAAAAAAAAAGTAGTAATATTAAGTCTTTTTTTTTCTTTTTATAATCATAAAATTATAATCTATCTTGAACCATAAAAACATAATATAGTTTGAAATTAAAGATTTTGCCTTCAAAAACTTTAAACACTTCAGCATATGCAGACATTTTTTGCCATAAACCTCAATAAGACGATTCACAGGACCCAAAGTAGATTTCTAATTGGTCAAAATCTTTTGAGAATTTTCTTCAAAAAGTCTTGAAAGAAAGATAAAGGGCAAGTGAATATTTCTCATATTATGTTATTGGAAAAATGATTATGTAATTTTAATCTTTGTATGCCTCATAGATATGTGACAGATAGGCTCCTCAGAGATTGATGGTGATACTTTTGAGTTCTCTTCATCAATTTCACATGACATTAGAAGCAGGAAGAGAAACAGCTCTGAAGAGAATGAGAAAGCAGTTCCTGTATGCATAGATGTAAACTCAGTTTTTACTCCATAACCTTACAGCACAGAATTAAGCAGGAAGATTCTGAAATCCAGTAATGAATTGACTGAGGAGATCCTTTTTCAGGGTCATGTTAGTAGAGCTGATCCTGTGTTAGGTAGGATAAGAGGCAGACTGACTCCTCAAAATTTTTACAACAGCTGTTTTCTCTCATCCCTACAGAATTTGACATATCCAGTATTTTGGCAGCTATTAATGTTGCTTTCTACATTCCCCAAAGACTAACTGGTTGAAGAGAGACAGAGTGGAACAAATCAAAATTTCCAACTACAAAAAAAAGTGTTTATATATATATATAGTAAGTACCCAAACATCTTAAATTATCTTTTTAAGGTCATGTTTATACGTTGCATTCAGTATTCAAAAGCCATTGTAATGTCATAGATCATTTTTCAGCCAGTGCTATCTGCCAGGAAGAAATCAGACAGCAATCACTGTGGCTATATCATCTCTAAACAGTTGAAAATGCTGCTGTGAGACATTTTTCCATTCTGGATAACTACAATGCAGATAGAGTCTAAAGAGACTTTCTGCTTCATGCAGTTGTTAATGATATTATTCACAAAGCATACACATCAGGCAGATTTGGCTTGACAGTCCATGACATAGCAACCTCATCTTGTGTCTAAAGAGAAATGATGTTCCCTTATGACAGTCATACTCTTTGAAATTTTGGGAGAAAAAAAATTCTGCAAAAAGTGCCATTTAGCTTAAATGATGTGATTAGGGAATCACTGACACAAAACAGTCAATTTATTTTCTTGCTGCAAATGGTCAAATTTGTCATTTTTGAACCATCCATTTGCCTTTAGAAACCAGAAAAACCCCTGGCTGCTTCATAACATTCATAAGAACTTTCATATGAAAAACATTGAAAGATGGGGTAAAATGTAAAACCACCTGGGAATTAACTTAAAAACAACAAAAACATATACACCCCAGAAAATTTAGCTGAAATTTCTTTCTGAACTTTGGCCTGCAATTGATGTGCACATCACACAGTATTGGCCTTTCAGTATTCAAGAAACAGCATCACAAACTTTATTTTGATGAAAAACAACTGCCTTTATTAATACGACTTTTGTGACAATTCAAGCAGCTAAGGATAAGCCAAAGGGGAATGCAGTGTGTTGGAATAAATTTTTAGATAAATCCGTAGCTTTGAGTGACTGGAGCACAGGCATAGGAGGCATGTAGATACAGTGACATAAGAAATCTTTCAGTTACTATTGCTAGAAAACATGTCTTAGGAACTTCATTTTGAATACTTTGTTTACCAGAAGAAGAGTTGAGTCGTTTGAGCAGAAAGTGCATTGAGTATCTGGATAGAAAACAAAATACTTTTGCCTCTTCTTCTCAAGTGTAACTGGCACTGAAGCTATTTTTTCTCCCTAGATGTTTAATACATCAATCATGATCTGCTTTTGTGGAGGTGCTGCCGTAAGATGAAGACAGAACTATCTGAAGTAACTGAAGTATTCTTGGGACTTGTTGCAAATTTAGTGTCAGCACTGTGTTTGTTTACATTTGAATCTTAAGTTCAGTTTAGACAAGAAAGAAAAAAAGAAAAAAACCAAAACAAAACAGAATCTTTGTAATGGCTTTCAGTTCCAGACACTCCAGTAGTGACATACATAGCTAAGCGTTGCAAAAGCATTTCAACATATGTTAGCTTCAGGGATAAGCATTGTTTGACTGGGGCATTCATATCCTTAAGATGTTTACGTGTTTAAATGAAACTGCCCTGACAAAGAATGCTATCTGAAAAAAACCCAAACCACAACAACCCACCAGCGACCACCTTCCACCTTCTTCACTTGTACAAAAAAATGTGAAAAAAGAAAAAAAAAAAAAAGTTCATGTGAGTTCTCTGTGAGGTGACTAAATTTTAAAGACAGCAAGAACTGAATTTCTAAAAAAGTCCTTACAGCAAACTGTAAAGCCTTGCCTACCAATCCAGGTTTTTCTGAAGAGGACAGAATGAACTGTTTCCCAGTCAGTAGCTCCCGAAACACAAAAAAATCTTTTATCTCAAGGAGAGAAAAAGAAAATCGATAATAGTTACAGATATTCAGAACTCTATGCTTGCCCATACCAGTACAAGAGGGATGTACACTGTACACTCTTCAGCTGGAAAGTTTTGTCTCAAGAATGCTCCCATGAATCCAACTTCCTGCTGTTTTCTCTACTCCGAAGTTGGGGTAGAGAAGCTGGTACTTGCTTTTCACCTCTCAGTTTTTCTGAACTTCAGTCTTAGTGTGTCAATAACTTTGACTTGAAGAGAACTACTTGGGGGTGTTGGTTGACACAGAGCTCAACATGACCCAGCAACGAGCACTTGCAACCCAGAAAGCCAATCGTGTCCTGGGCTGCATCCAAGGCCGCATGGCCAGCAGGGCAAGGGCAAGATTCTGTCTCTCTACTCTGGTGAGACCCCACCTGGAATACTGCCCCCAGCTCTAGGGTCCCCAACACAAGAACAATGTGGACCTGCTGGAGCAGCTCCAAAGGAGGGCCACAAAGCTGATCAGAAGACTGGAGCACCTCTCCTATGCAGTCAGGCTGAAAGAGTGGGAGCTGTTCAGCCTGGAGAAGAGAAGAGTCTGGGGAGACCTTAGAGCAGCCTTCCAGTACCTAAAGCTGAGGACACTAACAGGAGTTAAGGATGTGGTTTTTTGATTTAAACCAGATTAAGGAGAAAACTACCAAACTCTGTAGTGGCACAGACACCCTACTTTCACCCAACAAAATGTGGGCAATACCACAGCTATTAAAATCCACTGTGAGAATCTCAGTTCAAGGTAAAAAATCAACATAGCTGAATTCAAGAGAGCAGATGGCTCTGGATTTTCATTCAATAGATGAAATATGACGCTGAATTGAAAAGAACAGTTTGAAATACTCAGTCCACCTGAAATTAGGTTTGAAGATAAATATATCAGTAGGTGTATTCTTACATACAGAGAGGGCAGAAAATCTGCAGCCAAAGTTATGCAGATGTTAATTAAAAATGAAATTATTATTGTAAGGGGTGCTGCTCTGGGCAATACAAAAGATATCACATAATAGGGATATATTTCCCTTAGTACATGATATACACAGTGTATAAACATCAAACAGTCTTTCACTCTGCCACGTCTCACCCAACTGTAATGCATGTTATAGCTCTGACACACATCTGGAATGAATGGTCAGCAGAGAATTCTGAAATACTGCTTTGATCAGACTTCAAACAATAAAAAATTGCACAAATTGAATTCATAATGGCTTAATTGTAATCCTTTAGAGAGGGAACTCTTTTTTTGGTGCTTTTGCAATGTTTACTACATAGAAGCTCAATCCATGATGAGCAGTACAGATAAAAGCATGAAATTGGTAATATTATTCCTACTGCTATGTAATTTAATTTCTGCTGTCATAAACATAAGTCTTTCATCTTTTTCCTATGGTTTAGAAAATACTTTTCAAAGTGATAGATAAGGCTTGTAGAAATGAAAACAAGACTGTTTCCATTTTTGTGCTTTCCCCTTAAACTGGTCATGATAGTTTCAATTTTTAATTGCTGCATTATAAACAGAGGGACCACTGCAATGCTTTTTAGAAAATTTCTGTTTACAGTTTACAGCTGTGCTAACAAATCTTTGAGCCATGCTAGTGGCTTGATTTGTGGTTTACTCTGTGACCTCAGCTTTCCTACTTATTTTCTTCAGCGACAAGATTTTTCAGGAGCCTTCTCTGATTAACATAGCTTTTATGAGAGAGAACATTTGGCTGTTAGTGCCAGACTAATATTTTAGTGTAAAAAGCTTGTTAATTCTCTGATGATAATACTTCTAAGTCAAAGTCACTCATTAGCCCTTAAAATTAACATCAACGTGATAAACATCAGTGTCAGCAGAACAGAAACTTTGTAGAAAGTTCTGATGTCTGCACTTTAAGTGACAACGACCATAGCTACAGTAGAAAACAGCATTAGCTTTTCTTGTAGTGATTTTAAAGCTATGCCAAGCCTATATTTTATGACTACTTTATGGCTGTCAGTAGAATTTTCACACATGCATAGTCACCATTGACTGGTATTTCACCTTGTTTACAAGGACATAAACAATTTTATTAGAAGTTTAAAAATTCACAAGCTAAAGGAGACCTGTAAACTTTACTGTAAATCTATTCACAGATATCTTGCAGTCTTCTGATGTGATCATCAGACATGCTGGTCTTAAGAGAAAACAGACAAAACTGCCTGTAAATAAGCAGCATTGTAGGTTTCCCAGCAAGTACAGAAGAGTGGTTTTTTTGGACAAACACTTTAAAACAATGTTAACTTCATTGATGGGAGTATCTAGCAATGAGTGATATGCAACTCAAGCCCACCTCCTGCTTATGGCAGAGTACAGTATCTTCTGTGAAGTTTCTGACTTCAGCAGTATGGAAAGCTATGGAAGTGTGGTGGAAGAGACATTTACTCCACCTGGTAAAATGAAGATTTTAGAGCCAGCTCTGTGAAGATTATCACAAGCTTTAGGTACTGGTGCAAAAGGTGACAGAAAATATATTCTGGGACATATTAGAGATTACTTGAACTGTCATTTGAGTGAAAACATCTAAAAGCTCTATTTTCATTGAAGATAGGAAATATGAGGCAGAAAAGTCAATTAAACAGCATGGCTAAAGAGGCTGACACAAAGCTAAGAGAATTCGCATGACCTTTGGAACTTGTATCACTAGTGAATGATCTTCATGATGTACCTAGATCAAAAGAGACAAATGGACATAAGATTTTTAAACGGTATTATATGAAAATGCTGGAAATTAAGACACTTTATAGGGAGGTCACATATCCAATACCTGTAATCCAGTAACAAATGTTTGGTTACAGCTGTACTGAAAAGACTATGCTGTAGTTGAACTAAGGATCAGCTGAATCACAGTCTTGTGAAATCCCCTATCTTTGCCATCTAACTGATGCCTCTCAAAATAATAAACTTGGGAATAATCCCAGAAAAAACTAAAGCAAACATCCCCTAATGTTTATCTTCGTTCTATCACCTCACTCAAAAACAGCTGTGCACCTTAAGTAGGAAACTGTGTCAGTATATGATCATGAAAAAACATCTAATTAAATAGATCATTTCATTTTTTGAAGGTATATTGGATATATTCACTGAAAAAACACTTCTGTAAGCAAAAAGAATTTATAATACAGGGTATTTGAGGAAAACTCAAGTGTTTCAAAGTTATTCATGCATCATGCAAGGTACATTTACAGAATTTCACAAGCTGCACAAAAATTGTTTAAAAATGTATGGGACAATCAAGACTGATTTGTGTACTGACAGATTCGTAAAACACTAACAAAAGAGCAGGGAGAGTATAAAACTTGAAAATCAGAAATTAGTATGTGCAATGACATATGACAGAATCACAGAATATTCTGAGTTGGAAGGGACCCACAAGGATCATTGAGTCCAACTCCTGGCCCCGCACAGGACAACAGCCTGAAGAAATGACTCTATGTAAAGCCACAAGTTTTGAAGTAATGGGTCACAAATGTAGGAAATAAAATCACAATTTGCTATAGTCAGAACAGGTGACTTACCTCAAACACATATTCACAAATCTCTGCCTCAGCTCTAAAGTACTACAGAATAAATAACACATAAACCTTGGAATTCAGAGAAACCTAGTATCCTTCACAGTATTTAGAGATTCTCTCAAGCTTTTTAAAGTGACTGAAGTTAACATACTGCATTATTATGGATACTCAGAGATACAGAGATACTAGGTCTCACAAAAGTAGGTAGTCTGATACTGTGCTTTAAGATGTGAAAAGATCCAGAAAGCCTGAGATGAGATGACCTTAGTGGAAGCAACAGTTCAGAATCAGAATAGTTCTTAACACTTTCTCTCAAAAAGTTTTACAGCGCCACTAAAGTTGAAAAGCTTCCTTTTGCTATACCTAAATATGCTAAATTAGGCATGGTCAGAACATGCATCCATCACTCAAATAAAGCTCATTATACAGCATCTGAAATTCTTTGAGGGGCTGTGGGCATTCCTGAGTATTGTATATTTGTCATTCATATGCTCCTTTAAAATATATAGAAGTTTTAGGAAAATGGACTTTGGCCAATAGATCCACAAATACACCTAGAAATGGAAGAACCATAATTAGTGTGAATTTGACATGACAAAGGTTAATAGCACAGCCGTAAGGCACCCTCCCAACTACAATTTGTATTGATCTTGGAGATCCTAACACAGCTATCAAGAAATAAAAAGAGTCTATACACATAACTTAAGCAACATTTAAGATCAGATATCAAATAGGTGATGCAAACAAATTAACTGTTCTGAAAAAAGAAAATGGATATTTACCAAAAAAAAGACTCAGCTAAACAGTGTATTCCACATACACAGAATTAAATACTTTTTTCTTATTCTTTTTGGGGATAAAATCAACAGTGGATTAGTGCAACACTCTGACAAAAGAACTAAAGAGACTAATTCAGGGACATTACAGGCATCCATGCAATAGCTAAAGACATGATACAAATTCAGAGAGAGTATGAGGAGACACTGAAGAAAGCAAAGGACAGAAAGTAGAAGGATGGATCAGATAACACTGGGGATGTAGTAAAAGAAACTAGATGCATTAACTAGATGTTCTTTCTATGAAAAACCAAGTTGGAAGAAAAGCTGCAGTTATAGTCTAGTACAAGGCTCCTCTACGGCACAGAGGTGCTGTCAAAGATACTTTCTGCAGTTATTTAGGATAAAGAATCTTTGGTCGTCATGTTGAGACAAGAGACTGTCCAGCATGAAGCTGGGAAATGTTCATGAGAACATAAAGTACTGGAACAAGTAGATTCAGTACTAGAACTATAACACTACATACAAGCCAGTATCACCCAAACACTGAAGACCAAAAATGGCCTAGAAACTGGGCTTTTACAATATTACAGCAGTAGATGTAACAGGAGACAGACAGTTGTAAAATAAGAACAAAATTGATTTTCAGTTGATAAGAATTTACTTAGCATTTCACATGCCTCAAAAAAATGTCAACAAACATATAAACAATATGGGTCCAAATAAAACAGACTGATGTCAATTCCAGATGGTATTTAATTTTCCTGGAAAATGCTTCCGAACCTATGCTGAGCATGACTTCAGTTAAAAATTGCTCATAAAGTCATATTCCTATTTCAGTTGGTATAGAAGGAAAATAGGAGGTCATCGTAGTCCTTTTTCTTCTTCAAATACATGACTAACTCTGCCTACGACTTTCCTATACATAACTGCCTGTTTATCTTAAATCAGCATGTGATCTAATATCTTTCTTGCTCTGGACTAATTTTTTACACTGTTCAAGTCTCATTGAAAAAGTATAACAGACTCTTACAGACCTTTAGAGGCTCTGAAAACTAAGTAACTGTAAGATCCTTTGGCATCGGTGGCATCTTCAGGTCCAGAGCCAAAGGCCTAAAATTCAACTAGGCTTGGACAGAATAGACTCTAGGGAATACACAGGACCTTAAATGAGAGCCACTACTTTTAACTACTGCTGAGTCCAGATTTTCTAATACTAGAATTCTGAAAAAAATCATATGGCTGGAATATTTTGTTCCGTACTTAGAAAGGCCTTACTCCTATTATTTCATTACATACTTCCGTCACCTTTTTTTGGTGTCAATAGCTTGCACAATGCATACACTATTATTGCTTGAAGGGCTTTACAGTGTTATCAGGGAAATCAGTTTAGACCCAAGTGATAGTTAACTGTATCAGTAAAAGTCACTAGTAACAGAAAAAATAAGTAGTGATTTTTTTTCTGGATTCCCAAAACTAGCAAATGGGAATTTTAAGTTCTTCTGAATTTCAGGTTCAAAGTTATTCTATCATTTGCTTCACTTCATTGAGATTAATTTCAAAATTCCTATTAATTCCTTTCTCCATAGCCCCTCCTCTCTGAACACTGCCAGTATACCGTGAAATTTTAAAGGCAAGGCTGATTCACTAAAATAAGCCATCTGTCTGGACAATTAACAAAGCATTAGGTACTGGTTTAAACAGTTTAACTCCAAGCAGACTGTATCGTCCAGTGGCCATAATCCAAACAAAAAGTTGAACAGCAAGAATCAACAAACACTCATCAGTAAATCCTAAATGCTACATTTCAGATTGTTCAATTTTTTCCTACTACTTACTATAAAATTCCTGTCTTTTGAAATTGTTTTGACATGTTGCATTGTTGCTGTACTTTCTTCCAGATACTGCTAGTACTAGTCATTAACTGGAATGCTATCAAGCCTATCCGCACATGTAGAAAAGACTTCATAGCTGAACATTCCTGGTGTTTCACAATGATTTGCAAACTGAAGGGATTGGATGCAGATGCAGAATATATGAAATGATAAAGTCTAACTTTTAAAGTCATTGTTTCCTAAATGTAATCACAGTTTAAAACGAAACAGGGTTCAATATAGAAAACAGACATAGAAAAAAATTGTCTGGGGACTGCAATAAGCAAGATCTATGAGAGGATCAAATGAAATGTAATTAATTATGAGCTTTGGCTGGGAACAAATATGGAAAAACATTCATGACAGATAGAAGGACGAAAAGAAGGACAGTCCTAAAAGCAAAAATCTCAAGGAGAACAAGGCACGGGTCACACGTATGCAAGTGCTCAGAAATTTAGTATTCAACATATGGACAGAGATTGAAAGATAAAGGTCACATCTGAACTTTGAGTATGGATATGGAGTCAATGAAGTCTACAGAGGACTGGGAAGATGGTTCCGGAACACAATAAGGAAAAGGGCAACGGATGCCCTTTCATTAGAACTTCAATAGAAGATTTTTTAAGTCTGCTCTTCCAAGGGAGCAAAAATAACAGCATTGGAGAGACTGCTGTCATTTGTTGTTGAAGAGCTGGAAAAACAACTTAAAGCTGCTTAACACTCTAGGGAAATAAAGGGCAAGAGAAAATGACAAAATTAACTATGCCTACTTGTACATATCATATAGAACTTTAAGGCATGCTGGATAACATGCTGTTTTGTTTCAGTTATGAGCAACAGAATGTTTCATTATCCCTGTCAGATAATGATCAGGTACAAGAACTGAAGCAAATGCATTCCCTTAACAGTGCAACCTAAGATGATCAGAAACTAGTGGAAGCAAGATGTCGTGAACAAATGAGAAGGCCCTTCTGGAAAGCCTCTTTGTAACAAAGTTTATGATGGCATCTAGTTCCATGCACATCCATTTCACAGGTGGTGGAGAGGTATCCTTGAGCAGATGTACTGCTCTGCATGGTGGCTGAGAATTCCAAGTTGGAGCTAAAAACTAAGTTGAATAATTAAGTTCAGGGCAAATAAGCCGGGTACTTATCAACTATATCAATATTTATGAACTATACTTATCAAATGACACTAACAGCAAAAAACTTGTCCTGAAATATTCTGGACTCTGAAGGGTCCAATTTCTTTTCCAGAAGCAAGAGCAATTAAAGAAAGCAAGAAAGAACAGCACTATTTTGAGGCTGCTAGCTGAATGACACCCTGTGGACTGAAATCACCTCAAATGAATCAAAGTTTGCAGTGAGGCCCTTTCTGTTCACCATGAGCACTGCAATTACTGCAGCTGTAATCACTGGGTATGGGGTGGGGCTTTTAATTCTGAGAGCTGTCTCTGTTAAGACAGAGAGACTCCAGCCCCAAGTAGTCATACAGGTACACATGCAGAGAGTAGTACCTTACTTCAATAACCAACTCCATAATTACACCTGTGAGAGGAAGGTTGGTTTTAGGATTACAGAGTAATGAGTGCCCTACTATAGCTGACATAGTAATCTAATTTTTCCAGTTACACTGCATTCCTAATTTGTCAGATCATACGACTCTTTTCTTACCTCAGTATAGGCTCAGAATTTCTGAATATAGAAGACAAAAGAGAATTTTACTTTACAGATGATCATTAGACAGTCCCTTATTTCCAGTGTACTAAAAAGTCAACATTCTGTGTTTCTATAAAACTTATTTGATCACATACTGCATTTGCACTTATCAAATGAATACGCAGAAATGTTCCAACAAAATAAATCCTTAAAATAACGCTGGTGAAGATGTCTTCAGAACAGGTATTAGCTTAAATGAAACATAGTGGAGCTGCCTCACAGTGTTAATGCTACTGAAAATTTCATTTACTTCATTGAAATACCTGTATAAGAGAGTAGACCAAAAAACAACACAAGCAAATTCATGATTTGGAGATTTATTTGCAAGACAAGCAAGTTTCTTGTTTTTGAGTAAAGTAAGAAAACATTCCGTCCAGTCATCACAAAGAATGATCAGCCACTCAAAAGACAGAAAAAGGTGAAATCTCTGAAATTTGAATTTGATCAAGAAAGTTTTCTGAGTAAACATGGGGACAGGAGATAATATGAATATCTAAATATAAGCAAAAGAACTTTGAAAACAATCCACTGCTTTGGTGATAGTTATGTCTGCACTAGAAAGATGTGCTCAGGCAGCTTTAGCCCAGGAAGCATTCTGGCAGCAGAGCAATAGCTTGAGAAAAGTAAAAGAAAACACTCACTAGAAAAGCTTGCAATGAGAAGATGTATCACTCTTGTGACAGATGGGATATCCCAGTACAAAACAAGCACCAATAACAAGCAGATTGCAAATTCTACGCCCACTAGGTTACTTAAACTTATCTTGTGCACTTCATTTTTTTTCCATTCATACTTCTGCATGCCCACGTTGGTCAGATTCAGCCACATCTTTAGGTCACGTTGCAGGTAACAGTAGCTGCAAGCAGTATTAACAAGGTACAAGTGCAAGCTTTGCACAAATGTATAATCTCCCCTAGACTGTCACAAATTATGCATTAGAAATTCTTACCAGCAATAATTACAGAAGAAGCACTTTGTTTAAAATGCTAGTGTTTATAATGCCCTTAAGAATAGCATCTCAGAATTCTATTTTTACAGTGTATAAATACCAGTTTTGACAGAATGTGTAAAGCAGCCCATGAGGGAGAGACCTGAGTCAATACCAACTCTAAAACAAGAGCCTTTCAGAAAAAACCTGACATCTACACTCACTGGAAAAATGTAGGGGAAAAAAAAAATCAAAGGAAAACAAAACAAAACAAATCAGTAGCAAACAATTTAGCAAGAATAGTGCAAAGTTGTTCTTCAATACAGGAGTGGCCATCTTCATGCCATCCTCAGCATAATAGCCAATGGGTACAGAGCATCCAAAGAAAAAGTATGATGGGCACGACAAATTCATAGGAACATGGAGAAGTAATTAAACAAAAATGGGTACGTTAGGTAAATACAAAATATTTTTTGAGATTTTCTACAAACAAGACCAGTATTATGCCACAAAAATTACGAAAATCAAGGCAGTTTCCCACCAATGAACAAAATGTTCATAGTTGACAATATCATCAGGCACTGCAGTAGTGGGATGCACTGGATGGGCAAGAGAAAAAGGAATCAGAAGCTGCAAAAAACAGTAGTACATACCCAAATTTGTAAGTGAAGACACGAAAGAAATGCCCAATTATTTGCCAAAAAAATTCTTCAAAAACCTTTGCTGCAAGAGCAAGAAGATCTGACTGCATTTTGAGCTCTACATTAGATATTTAATATATGCTAAGACACATATTGCTGTCTTCTCTGTACTTCGCAGTATACAGAGGAGATGAAAAGCTCTCTTACTGAGCTTGATGAGGATTACTTTGTTAATTCTGTAGTCCTGAAAGTTTGCATCCAGAATAGTTAGAATGAGCTTGGCCAATGAAGGTTATGTGTATGTGACACTCACGAATACAAAAATTCCTGTGGAAGCTGTCTTAATAAGCACAAATTACAAGAACACTGAAATTCTTCTAATTTATCCCAAGAACTAAAGCCAGCACCTGTGTCTAGGTGGAGGAAAGGTAAGGAAAGATTACTGTCCTCCCTCCCCTCAGGAATGCTGAATATTCTTCTCCTGTGTATGAGAGATTGTAATTTCTGGAGTATGTATATTCACACGGAATACACAAAAGTATGAGTTACAATGTGCCAGCAGATGCTGCACTAGAAAAAAAAAAGTTAAATGAAAAGTTCCTTTCTGCAAAAAACAACCAAATTAGAGGAAATGTTTCTGGATGTATCTGTATCTATAAATTCATGAACCCAAACTACAAAAAATTAAGCAACCTTTGGTTTGAGTAACTTCTGCAACATGTACGATTTACAACAGTACAACAGTACGATTTACATACGCTTTAATATAAATGTGGTTCTGTACATACCCAAGACAAGACACAGCCAATGCTATGAAAATCCTTAGTGACAGGTGTTGCAAGGTGTTACCTCATCAGGAATGGAGAATAAGATGGGTTTATAAGCACTGCTGAGATTCTCAACGGTACAGTTCTTCAGACAAGGAAAAAAAAAGGTAACAAAGGAGAACTGAAAAATTAGTGGTCACAGATAGCCAGGCTGAGAAATTTCCAAAGGAACATCATACATATATACGATGATATAATTCATAACAGAACCATCCATCTGTAGAGTGAGGCAACAAACCCCCAGTTTACTCTGATTAATGAACATCATAAAAAACAATGAGTTCCTAGAAAGTAGAAAAGGACAAATACATCAAGACTAATGTGATCTGACCAGACAACTCTAGTACAAGCTAACTGTCCTTAACCCAAGTAACAATTCCCATTTGTAACCCTACAAAGGACAGCATTGCAGAAGCAATCATTGATGGTCTCTTGTGTTTTCTTTATTCCCTAGTGTGTTCTTGAAGCATCAATTTTCAGACTTAATAGCTTGCATACCTACCACACATGAAATTGTAAGTGGCTTCCCGCAATGCAACCACCCCAGGATATATAGGTCAGGCAGTTATGACCCTTACCTGTATTCAGCTTTATCACAAGACTATCAGTGATCCAACAAAAATCCTATTCCAGCTCCAGAGTTACTGAAGATTTCTCTGCTTACCACACTTTGGGTTTAAGGCTGTGAGCAGTACAGCTGCCTTCTTACTCCCTGGCAAGTATTGCAGACAAAAACTGAAGCGAGACAGGCACTGACCTTGGTAAGAGATTTGCTATTGATTTCAGTAAAACCAGGATTTCACTTTTAGGGAAGTTATTTCCAGAGATCAGGCATACTCCTGGAGGTGGTGCTCTCATGCAAAGGGGATAGGTCATTTTGTAGAAAGACTAACAGAATTTGATATCAACCTTTCTTTGACTAGTAAAACAATAGCCAAGAGGTGATACTTTTATTCTATTACAGGAATAGAGAGGTGCTAAGTTATGCTATGTAATATTGGTACAACAGCAAAAGCATATAAACTGACAGAAAATATGTTTAGGCAATGAGAATCATAGAATGGGTTGAGTTGGAAGTGACCTTAAAGACCATCTAGTTCCAACAACCTGCTATGGGCAGGGACACCTTCCACTAGACCAGGTTGCTCAAAGCATCATCCAACTTGGCCTTGAACATTTCAAGGAATGCGACATCCACAACCTCACTGAGCCACCTTCCAGTGTCTCAACACTTCTTCAATTGGACTAAGGAAATAGGTGATCCCAAAAGGATTTCTATGAACACCTACAACACCTGAAAGCTGTATTCAATGATTGAAAATGTCCCATTAAATCCTTTCTTGTAGGTAAGAACTAATTCAGTAACAGATTCAGGGAAGGTTCAGAGATGCAATACAGAATAATGGGAATGTGGGGAAGAACCTGGTTTTAAAACCTAGATTAAAATTATGTGAACCTGCACGTTAGTTGCAGCACATGGCAGTACTCGAGTTCCAGAAGGCAGACCTCAGAACAGAACTACACAGTCAGAGATAATCTGGAGACACCTTTAATGTAAATAATTACTATATTTAAGACAGAGCATATTAATGTCAAATACACAAACTTTTTTTATTTAGAGACCATTAATTCTTCATCCAAAATGAAACAAAAATGCAACTGAAGTAAATGATTCATTTGCATTTATGCAAACTTTGATTCCTCATAATATGCAAGTCCCATATTTTCAAAGTATTCCTAACAAAAATGTCACACCCTAACTGTATTGGACTCTTTTATCTGTGAAAATGAAAATACTTTCTTCTCCCAAATACAGACAGGGAGATGAATGTGTCCTTAAAAGTCAAGTTAGACTAAGGAGCAGAAAACTCTTCATCAGTCATTCTGGAAAACAGAAATATAAAATGAAACTGTAGTCACTACTGGGGAAAAAATATTCATGAATTTTTCCCAGAATGTGAAGATCTAGTGAAACTTCTGTATGGTGTGACTGGATACCAATTTTCAAAGCTGAACCCTGTACTCATGCCCATTTACCACTTTGGTTCATCTCTACAGAGCTGGCCACTTTTTTTGGCTAAATAACAAAGTTCTGGCAGCTGCACCATAACCACAATAGGCTTATACTCAGTGCAGCTGAAACAGCTGACTGAAAAAGAAGTCACATTACTGATTGACCTCAATACCAAGCATGGAGCTGACCTCTGTCAGCACAGGGGCAAACTACCTCTGCTTGGTAACCTCTCCCTGAAGACAAATTAGTTTTGCTAATCTTGCACCTGCAGCCAAAAAAACCCCAGAAACAACCAACCAACCCCAAGGTGATATGATATAAATAGACCTTATATTTCAGCACCACATGTACACATCACTCTGAATGGGGTTTCTGTAGGCCTAAATGAAAAAAGTACATATCCAGTCCAACTTACACAATAAAGGTAGCTGAACAGTCAGTTTAGTTCAGAGGTGTAAACTGAAAAATATAATTAATCTGAAACTATCCCTAAACCCTTCCAGCTGCTTAGTATGTATTTGACTAGAGAATTTCAGTGCTTGGTCATGCATGTAAGTGTTTAAAATTGGCTGCTTCTATTTTCTCTTGTTTTAGAGAACAGGGGTTCTTAGGATAGGGTAGAGAGTCCAAATGAAACACTGAAGTACTTTTTTGGAATTTTAGCAATGGAAAAGATGAGTCCTCCACCATCAAGAAAACCCAACCCACCACCCTGCCCCAAAACCCAAACAATCAAATTCAAGTCCCCAACTCAAGCACAGGATTCTCTGATATAATCAAGAACTGAATTTTTATGAAGACCAGTAGTCTAACACCTATTCTTCAAAAAGCATCTATAACTATATGACTTGGTACTGTATTAGGAAATTTATAAAATGAAAAGAATGAGCAGAAAATCTTTTACTTCTGGTGTTACGTGTTTCTTCAAGGAAGGGGTACAAGTTTGCCTCATTAAAAAAAACTACAGAACATGAAACTTTTTACACATGGTCAGTTATTACCACAAAGCTGCAGAAGTCACTATCTAAACACTGTAACTAGCTTTGCTGATTACTTTCAGTTGCCGCTCTACTTGAAAAAAAAATATGAAGAAGCTTGCAGTATGCTTCTCATCTGAATTTAAGGGCACTGGTGAATTTCATTTGCATATTTCATCCATTCTTAAAAAAAAAGTAAGAAGTTAATCAGACCTTTATTTGGTCATTTAAGGTAGAAACCTTGATTATACCACCTGTCCACCTGACTTCAGGAGGGCTAGATTTGGAAAGAACACTTGTTTAGTAGTAGCATTTGTATCATAGTCCCAAGCATCACTTAACTACACACATTAAACACATGTTTATTTGTTCATTCAGTAAGCAAACATTGCTTGCTTTGTTAACAATTTTGTATTCTGTTATCCTGAGGAATTCTTAGTAAGATCTGTCCTCCTGAAACAGAGGTCTGTAACTGTTTCTCAGGAGTGGAAATGCAGTATTTAAGGCAGCATACAGATGTGACTAGAAGAAAAACTGCGAACAGCAAGTGGGACAAGTTCTTACTGATGTTGCAAAATTAAACTGTGATGCATAGCATTGAATTGACACTGCAAAGTTTTTACCGCCCTAGGAAAGCAAGCCTCACCAGAGAAACAAAACGGACATTGTCACACCAGCACTGGATGCCTACTCTTGGTAGCATTTTCTGTCACTAACCTATACTTGCTGATGATGTCTGAATGCTGGAAAGACATTAAGTATCTATGTTATGAAAGAAAAGTGGATAGCATAAAAAGAAATAGGAAAGAGATAAGAGTAGAAGCAAATCAGAAATTGCTCATAAAAAAATTAAACATGCAAAAAAATTTTATGAGAAAAGGGAAAACCCCTCAAAAATAACCTAAATGAGACAGCAAATAGTAGAGCATATAAGTACCACTGCCCACTGGCAGCTAACTAGAAAAAGCAGTGTCTCTAAAAACTTCAAAATGCAGAATCTTGCAAAAAGAATAAATAGCTGAGCTTGACAGACACATTAGTAAGAATAAATTATTAATTATTTGAAATACTCACCTCTACCTTTGGTCACTAACAGCACAGCACCATTTAAACAAGTCTTTGAAGCAAACCTCTGATTCAGTAAAGTATTCAATCAAAACCAGTCTGAGGAACAACTTTATTGAAACTGTATTTTTTATGCTCAGCTCTGTTCAACAATTGGCAAAGTTCAGCATCTCCTCTAGACATTTTCCCTTCTCCCAAACAGCTTACCATTTTTAATACTGGAAGTTATTAATTTCTGAAATAATGTTCATTGCCATCAACATCTCAGTTTTTATCAGAACCCTGAATTTGTGCTATAACTTGATCTTCTAAGTTCTCTTCCTTGAGTCAAGTATTGTCAGGCTACGGTGTCTCTCAGGGCACAAAATGAAGTCCAAGGATCACCTGTGACAAAAAGAATGATTTCATTAGTCTCAATTCAAAACAGGAGTTTCATTTATTAGATAAAACAATCTTTACTAGAGCTTTTAACATTATAATTTTAAAACTGAAAAAAACAAAACATCATCAAGAACAGTATTTTTCTGAAAAGGCTGATGATATCTCCAATCTGATTATCAAAAGATAGCTCTATCCTTATTTTTAAAATTTTTATTCTAGAAAATGCATTAAGAGAGGAGCACTCTTCAACTAGATTCTTAACACTGCTCAAATCAAAACCCAGGGCCAGCTTGAGAAGCCTCCAAAATTAAATTCTTACTGATAGATTCCCATTCCTAATTCTGCAATGGCTGTACTATTTAGAAAAGAATGAAAAAAACCCCAGAAGTAGCTGTGTTCCTTAGTTCTTTCAAAAGCGACTTCCCTGATCTAAGAGATTTTAGAGAGATTACCCTTGAGTTCATTATACTCTTGAGCACTCACAGAGCTGTCTTCACAGAACTCTTGGGATCTAAAGCAAGTGAGGCAGATTGAGCATAAAAACATTGGGGGTTTTTCCCTTTTTCATTGCCATCTCATTCAGAAAAGTAGTTACCACACATAGGTAAGTTTAAGCATGTGTGCAGTCCTAGTGAAGTTAAACTGTATCTTGCTGCTCAGGGCCCAGGGCCCTCAGCAATGTCAAACTTCCTCTCTGCTTTCTTCAGTAGTAACAAAACAAAGTTTTAGCAACAAAACATTTGGTGAAGGACATGGATAACTAGAAAAAACTACAAAAACCCAAAACACCTAGCACAGAACAAAGACCGGTGAGAAGCGGGTGAATGCAGTTTTCTGCCCTGATTTGGTAGGTGCTAGTTACCAGCTTGGCACCACTCCCTGGATTATCCCAACCCATGTCAGGTGTTAGCAGACAGGACAGGCACACAGGAGTGAGGGTGAGACATCTGGGCCTCCCTTGTTGCCTGCTGGAGGCTCCCTTCCCACACAGGACTCTGTTGGAGGGGTAGTCAGGGAACCTTTGGACCTCAGCACACAAAGCACTCAGAAAAAAAGCAACCCGCTGGGCCAAGAGAACAGGTTCAAAAGGAAGAGAAAGAAGAGCAAGAGGTGTAATACCATTCAAGAAAACTTTCTTCATGGACCTTAAGAATGGTCCAGTCCTGCAATCACTGAGTAAACAAATCCACCTGTCACCAAAAGAACAGGTGTGTGCTGACACTTTAATGTCTCTACCAGAAAACTACTCTCCATAGCCAAAGACTTAGAACTGCTCCCTCACCTTGTTCTTGATGCATTGTTTTTCTTGGTGTGGGTAACAACAAAGGCATAAGGATACCACCAATCACCAAATTTGTGTGCAGTATTACATAAATCACTTAAACAATCTCCTCGGTTTTCTGAGATGCTCTGATTCGATGTTGACAGTTTCAAGTAAAAATTCCACTTGTTGCTAAAAGTACCAACAGTTTTTTAATACACCTTCCCTAAGGCTAGTTATTGCATCTTCCCAGGGTGGATCTGTTGAATGACCTTATTTCTGATCTAAGAATATCAGTAATGGTAAATGAGACAAGGATTTACACAAAACTTCTTTTTAAAGTGATCTATTCTCATTCCTTTGAAAAATTAGTTATTAAAGAAGGCACATCAGTTTAAAGTTCAAGCTGCATGAATATGCTATCAAGATATGGTCATTAAAATCCTTATGCCTTGAATGTTTCCCTTGAACTTTGTTTCAAAGTTAAAAGATTACAGATATCATAAACCAAATTCAGTCTTTGTGTAGGTCAGCTTTAAATTGCAGCTGTTCCCATCAGGACTGAATTGGTGTCAGGCACCTCTTGGAATACAAAGCCACCATAAAAGAAATAACAGACCAGAACTATGAAACTTATTACAAGTCAAGTACATTAAATAAAAGAGGATCCTACCAGTTGCATCATCAGCTTCTGTGTCTAGAAGAGCATCTATTGAAGCCATGCTTGTGCCTATGAAGGAGTCTGTAGTATCAGACACTCCTCGCTTGCTGAGACAAACTTCTTTGAGTTACTGACTTCTCTGCTTTGATCAGTTTCTTTTACTAACCTTCTGACTGTCAGGAAGGTTACACCATTTGTTGAGAAGGTTTTTCTAGGCCTTCCTACTATTCCCCAATGCACTTTTTAAATCATAAGTCCACAGGTTCAATTTGTAGTATCTTCCAATAAATATGTATATAATAGAGAGTAGGACAGAGATGCAAGATGTTTTCCCCCACCAAATCCACCTTTTTGTGAAAGGGTTAAATACTCCTTATTTCTGTTAGTCCTCTCTTGCAAAGAGGGAAGAAAATCTTCAGTGACATACATTTTCTTCAGGAGGCATCTTCTGTTCCTCCCTGACCTTTTTCCAGTGGAATTTTCATCCTGTGTCCTTTTTCCTCAATAAATGTGCCAGCAAGACTTAATTAATGTAAGTTGTTGCAAAAGCAGAAGTTTCTTTCTTATTACATTTCTGTAAAAAGTCATAACTGCCTTTGGCATCACCATGTTACAAATTAGTTGTATGTATAAATCAGATTATTTTCAATGTGATCTCTTCCTGAATAATCTGAATTAGGATAAACAAGACTTAGGAGACTTTAGTCTTCAAACTTACAAATAGCAGGCCAGGGTCTTCTAAATACTTATGCCCTGTTATAAATTTATTTGCTTGAGTAACCCATTCCTAACTGAAGGCCCAATTTAATAGTGGTGCTCACATAAGTAAAGTTATGCCCAGGCTTAGGTTTTGGCAGGATTGGTCAAGAACACTTAGAAGACCTTTTTAAAACTTGTGTTATTTCCAAAGATTCCTTTAATCCATTTACTAAACCCCTCTATATTTTCAAGAAAAAAACACCAAACGTAAGAACTTTAAAAGCTTGCTCCTATCTTTTCCTAAACCGAGACTATAAACTATTTACCATCTTGTAAAAAGTATTTACTTGTTTTAATTAATCCTTAATTTCAGAGGATCAATCAGTATCTAGTTCATGTTTCAGTCTCAAAGAATTTATGTTCAGAAGAATGCTCTATTCTCCTAGCTGTTGCCAGTTTATTGCAGTTCTTAACAGTCACTATGACAGAAAAGGCAAGAACAAGAAATGCAGTAAGAGTGAGCAAGTGAGCACGTGTTGAGATTCAGAAGGGATTATATGATATCTACAGCAGAGTATGCACACACACAGAGCCCAAGGATTCGGTTATGTCTCCAGATAACAGACACCACGTTTATTTCAGACTTCACCAGACTTGTCCCTATTGCAAATTCCCCACAGATGTGCTAAAGTATAGATTTACTAATTAAGAAGGAGGAGGAGAATATCACCCACTCCCCTAGAGTAACTCCAGCAATATGCTTGTCTTAACCCTTTCTCCCTCCATCTAAAAATCTTCCAGGGAACAAGGGTACTCAAGTACTGACATGGACTTCGGGAGCTGGAGTCTCCTCTCAATTATATGCTATTGCACGTGTTACCCTGCCAGCTTCATGAATGAAATTTCTGCCAATGAAAGCAGGAAGATAATATAGGTTTTACAATTTACATCAGTGGCAATCACAGCAAGGAAAAAATTAAAATCTGTTACTCTTCATTTTGATCTTGTGTGTGGCATTCCACTATGGCTGAAAAAAACTGAAACAGACAACCCACTTGAATTACCTGAATTAACCTTAGAAAGATGAGTATGCCATTCTTTGCCAGAGTCCAATACTAGATACCTTTCTTAGGCTAGCTCAGAGAAAAGCCCAGGCTCAAGTCCCCCTCAGATGAATTTTAAACCACTAATGAATTCAGTGCAGTAACAATGAGGACTCCGACAGCCCAGTTGTGAGGAAAAAAAAAAAAGGCAGCTTCTCAGTTGTCGTGGAGTGAAATTCTGCTTTCATTACCAGTACAGCTGTCTTCACATGCTCCTGTATTTTTTTCAATGAAAGATGCATAGGGTTTGGAGTGCACAGATTTGGTACACGTGCACAGCAGCTGGTCTGACATGATAAAGCAGAATGAATCTGAAGAAGTTCCTGCCTGTCTGACCAATAATCCATGAACTAAGAGGGATTTACTCAATAGACCAGCACAGATTCTATCCTGTCAAAATTAGAGATTTTTTTTTAAGTGCCTAAAGCTGTTTTCTGTTAGATATTTTCCATTGCCCAAAGACCTAGACAGCAAGTAGGAGGCGAGCAAAGGTGGGGGGAGGGAATTGTCTGAATCCTGCAATGTTTATAACTTCGTTTTTGCTTGATTTGAAGCTCCAACCATAGAATTTGTTACTGGAGACATTTCTGTAACTCAAAGAAAATCAATCAGAAGAAGAGCATCCAGCATGCACAGACACACTGTATGCCAAGGCAGCATCCCCGTACCGTGTCTAAATTTCATTCTTAAATACGACTTACTTGCCATTCTCTTTTGCTAGGTGGGAACCGCCGAGAGCTAAAAATAACACCAGGATTCGGTGGCGGGAGCTAAAAATATCCTTTCCCGCTCGATTACCGACTCGGCAGGAAAGACGGAGCTCTTGGCATCTGTCACAGTCTATAACCACCAGCTGGGGATGGAGGCAAAGAGCCCAACCCCGGAGTTGCGCGCTCGGGGAAAGTTTTACGGGCAGACGAAGAGGCCACGGCGCTGCATCCCGGGGCCACGGGACCCCCACCCACCCCAGCCCGGGAGGCACCCCCGGGCCTCCTCGCCGCCCCTTACCCGCGTTTCGCAGCTTCTTGTTGCGGTAGACGGAGAGGATGACCAAGAGGTTGCCCAGCAGGTCCACCACGATGGTGAAGATGAGGATGGCGGCCAAAGTGGAGGTCACCCAGGGCTGGCGGCGAGGGGCGCCCTCGGCCGGCGGGTCCCGCGGGAGGACGGAGCTGTTCAGCTCGCTCTCGTTCACTCTCATCCTGCCGCCGCCGCCGCCTCCCAGGGCACAACCCGGTACGGGCGGAGCGGGCGCGCCCGCCAGCGCTGCCTCCC